>OX442416.1:6413330-7013330 GCA_949361645.1 Spongilla lacustris | reverse complement strand
CTAATATTGAAGCCTAAGGCTTAATTCTTAGTGTGCTGTTTAGTTACCGTGTGAAAAAAAGTGCCGAACTGTTTGAGCATTCTTTTCAACAGTATTCAATGTCATAGGAACTGTAGATATGGCTCTCAACTGGTGTGTATGTGTATTTGTAAGTCATGGTGACTTCTGTTCAAATCTGTGATGTGTGCTAAGACCAAGTCCAATCAGTTTTAAAACCAACGTTGTTCATTAAGAAAGAGAGTGAGCAGTTTCACCTACATCAGGATTACTCTTTAGCGCTTACAACTGGGCATGGCTTGTAAAATAATACCACCTAATTCTCAGATCTAAATGTAATGTTGAGATGATCTTCAAGTGTCAGTGAATTCTGACTTGGTTGTTTCATGCAAATTTATACCGTTTGTAAAAAATATATTTGGTGTTGTAGGTGGGTGTACTGTTGAGTAGCTTTGATAAACATTCACATACTTCCTGTTAGAGCTTAGTATTTTAATACAATTCATTTGCGTGTTTCAAAAGTATTATTCTCATGCAATGAAAGTAATCTGCTTATATGCCTGTTTGTCACTAAAGAGCACGTCACTTTGTCATGGAAGGATGAGCCAATAACTTCACTATTAAAATATAGCTGTTAAAAACCCATGTTCGGTACTTTTGTTACTTTCTACTGTGTGATTGTCCAATCCAAAATACTCACCCAGTCAGGTTACCCTACCCATCACCTAAATACTGATGCAACACTGGAAAATACCTAGTAACCTGATAGGCTTCCAAATATGTTTTACCCATCACATTCTCGCAGCAACAGGGCAATACTTTTTAATTTCACACCAGCTAGTAACCTCTCTTCCAGCAGTTGTTTGAACAAATACAATATTTATCCTCCAGGTATACTCAAGGCTTTTGAACCAACACACACATATCACATACCAACAATCGGCGTAAATATGTCATTGATCCTAATCCCATTCTGACACTCTTACTAGTGCCTTAAAAGAACAAACCCACTTCATACATGCATGCATGCAGCTACGCAAATTCACATGCCATATTTCTCAAAACACCTACCATATTGTCACACCCCATCCTGTTATCAAATAATTTCTGAATAACCATAACATTACATCCTAACACACATATACACACACACAAACACACACATGCAAACTAAAACACACACAAATACACAACATACAAAAACACACAAGCACCCTCACATCACACACAACACACACAAATGCACACACATAGACATACACACATAAACACAAACAAAAACACACACACATACACACACACAAATAATGGATATTCCAAAAACTCAAGGCTTTCGAACCAACACACACATCACATACCAACAACCTAAATTTAATACTTTGCAATAGTCTGTTATAATCGCATTATACTGACTTAAACGAACCCACTTGATAGATGCATGTGTGCATGCATGCAGATACGCATATTCACATGCCATATTAATCATTTCAAAACATGTACCATATTGTCACACCCCACCCAGAGATCTTAATTATTAAAAATAATTATTGAATAACCATAATATTACATCCTTACACACACATGCACATGCACAAACACAAAAACACAAACACATAAAAAATACACACATCCACATAACACACAAACACACATGCACCCACATAACACACAAACACACATGCACCCACACATCAAATTAAACACACACACAAACACACATACAAACACACACACAAACACACAAACACACACAAACACACAAACACACACACACAAACAATGATATGGATACTCCAAAAACTCAAGGCTTCCGAACACATACCAACAACCTAAATGTAATACTTTGCCTAAGTTTGAATGTAATTGATTATAATCCCATTCCTGACTTGATCTTACTAGTGTCTGATGCAGTGTCTTAAGAACAAACCACTTGATACATGCATGCATGCAGCTACGCGATAGCTTATCATCTCTACCACATTGTCACACCCCGTGCAGAAATAAATAAAAATTATTCTGAATAACCTTAAAACATTACATCCTAATACACACACATGCACACACATACAAACACACACACACACACACACAAACACACACACAAACAATGGATACTCCAAAACCTCAACACACATCACATACCAACAACTTAAATGTAATACTTTGCCATAGTTTGAATGTAATTGATTTAACCCCATTCCTGACTTTAACGTACACTCTTACTAGTGTCTGATACAGTGTCTTAAAAGAACAAACTCACTTGTTACATGCATGCATGCAACTACGCGATAGCTTATCATCTCTACCACATTGTCACACCCCATGCAGAAATAAATAAGTTATTTTGAATAACCTTAAAACATTACATCCTTACACACACATACAAACACATACACAAAAAACACACACACACAAACAATGGATACTCCAAAAACTCAAGGCTTTCGAACCAACACACATGTAATTGATTTAACCCCATTCCTGACTTTAACGTACACTCTTATTAGTGTCTGATGCTGTGTCTTAAAAGAACAAACCCACTTGATACATACATGCATGCATGCAGCTATGCTATAGCTAATGACATTGTCACACCTCGTGCAGAAATAAATAAAAATTATTCTGAATAACCTTAAAACATTACATCCTTACACACACATACACACACATACAAACACACACAACACACACACACACACACACACAAACAATGGATACTCCAAAAACTCAACACACATCACATACCAACAACCTAAATGTAATACTTTGCCAGTTTGAATGTAATTGATTATAATCCCATTCCTGACTTTAACGTACACTATTACTAGTGTCTGATGCAGTGTCTTAAAAGAACAAACTCACTTGATGTATGTATGTATGTATTTATGTATGCATGCAAGCATACATGTGTGTGCATGTGTGTGTATGTGTGTATGTATGTTTGCATTCCTAATTTTATACCAATCCAACCAGTATTGTAATCAAAGGCTTTGCCAAGCTGATGAACGTAGTCCCATTCTTTGTGTTCTTTGATCATGTTCAGGTGAGTTGGTTCACTTAGATTGATTTGTGCTAGGAAATTCTGCATTCACTATTTATAAATGGATTGGTTGCAAATATTATTTTAACTTTGTGGTGCTATAATGTGCTTTTGGTCACAGTGTGAATCAAAAACTCAAGCACTGTTTATAGCATTCTCATTCTCATCACTTAGGGTGTACTTGCTGGTGTTCTGCGTGGTTGTGGTCAACAGCTGCTTGGAGCTATTTCAAATATTGTTTGTTTCTATTTCATTGGACTTCCTATTGGTATCTGTCTAGCACTAGTGGCAGAGATGGGGTACTGGGTTGGGACACTGTGGATGTATCATTCAGGTATGTACATGAACATTTCAGTATCACTTTTTATTACCTATACTCACATCCACCACACACCACACATACGAATATTCACCTACATTTTCACTAATCACATTCCACGCTTGCACTGATACTCAAATGTAGTCTGTTTATTTTTTAATCGTCGCTCTGAGAATGGACTGGGAAAAACAAGCCAAAATGGTAAAACATACACCGCAATTAACTATCCATGATAACTATCATCATGCAATAGGCTATAGAGAAGGCAAGCTGTCGGGGGAGAAAGGAGCAAGATATTGTAGGAGAAGAGGTACTTTTGTGTGTTTCCTTGTTGTCCTTTAATACATTTCATGTCCCACATTTTCCCAATCAAAACACTTTGCAAAATAACATACATGCACACATAATAACATAACAGGTCACTACCCAACACCACCACCATAGCTATAATGCTATCACCCAAGGCATCACAACCAGTGAAACCACTCCACAGCTAGATGGAAGGAAATCATATGCCGATTGCAGGTGCTTGACATGTCTCACATCCTCAAAGCTGAAGGTAGCGCAGTACAGAGGTTCATTTCTGGTCATAGCAGTAGCCATCCTTGTTACTGGAGTGGTGGGCAGCCATTTTACACCATCATTTGCTGGCAGAAACTGCAGTGAGGTCACCACCACAATGATAAATGAGAGCATGGAGAGAATGATGTGGCTATAGTTATGTACCCCTCTTCATTCACAGCGACAAAGGTTTATTGGCAGTTTACTGACCAACAGTAGTAAATGTACTACATACTGAGGACACAATAGACAGTATAAATAAATGTTTCATGTTTTTTTGTGTGCCTAATATCTTATTGTACAACATGATTGCTGCTGTCAGGTGATGCCCGTGATTATTGTAAAGAAAGTACAGCATAATCTTGCATGGTGTGTTTTTTTTCAGACACTGTTATATCTTAGCTCAATTCTAGTATCAATATGCAAGTGAGCATACTCAGGTGTTGTAGCAAGAGCGGTTGTGTTCAGAAAACACTGACAACAAATTTGCTGAATTTAGCTGGAAATGTATAGCACTGGTGGTAACTAGTTATGCTGCATGGGGTCCAGAGGGTTAAAAAAAAACAAGTTGTCCCTCACGTAGGCATTCATAGGATTACCTCTAAATCTGCAGCGTCTGCTAGTCTTTACATGTATATGGTCAGCTCAGTCATTCCCTGATTAGAGCAAAACCTCGTGCCATTCTGAGTCATTCCTACTGCCACATTGTGCAGCGGTGGATGAACGTTTGTGTGTAACTATTTGTATTGTGTGTGTGTGCATATTTTGATTATTATTATTTTCTGTTGAGTACCAGGGGTAGTAAAAAATCGTTCAACCACTTTAAATTGTTGATGTGAAGACACTCCAACTTTTGACAATGAATTAAGTGGCAAGGTCAATGAGAACTTTTAAGTGGTCATGATGTGGAGTTTGGTACAGCTCAAGAAGGGCAAAATAATTAATAATTCATTAATGGGAATTAATGGTTGCTATCTGTATATAGTGTTGTAAGAGGGTACATATTTTCAGATGCTAATGTACACATCTCCTGATAACTCATTGTCTAAGTAAATGTTATCAGAGCAAGAACCAATCGTACATCCCACAAATCACTTTGTAAGGTTTTGATTTACAACTACATATAGAAAATTCCGATTTCATAATAATTTAGGTCTATAATATTAATTTACCATTGTTTCCTTACTTATACAAGATATAAAAACATTCTCTCTGAGAAAGTTAGTGGTATATAGAATTGAAGGCAATGGTGGTGTAAAAAGGAAGGGAACAAGTGCTCAACGATGGTACAAATTTTTTTGAATAGTCCTATATTTAGCAACGTACGTACTACAAAAGTGCTAAATATAGGACTATTCAAAATTTTGTACCATCGTTTAGCACTTGTTCCCTTCTATTTTACACCACCATTGCCTTCAAATCCTATACACCACTAACTTTCTCAGAGAGAATGTTTTTAAATCTTGTTTCATTCTTTATTTCTTTTATAAGTGACTACTAGTATATAGGTGTACATGTACGTTGCAACCCATACAATTTTGAAGTAAATACGATTGTATGATAAAATCCAGCCGTTGTAATTCCCATGTTTATTGCCTAGCAACACAGTTATGGTTATGTTACATTTGCTGCTGTTCTAGTTCCAAACTAGCGCGCCAAGCTTTCCCTCTTAGAATCTCGTTTCTCGTCTGAATTCAGTTAATACCGCCGCCTCTTATATTAGAAGCTTGCACTGCAACAGAATTCTTTTCCTGTCGCCACCTCTTAGAAGCTCCAGATAATGATTTGCTCTGTACATGTCACGAGCAGACGCCCGCCTTTGTTCCGCATCAGCATCGTACCGAAATCGGGAGGACTCCAACTCGTCGTCTTGATTTTGGAAGTATTCCTCTAGTCGCTTAGCTTTCCTCTTTTGTTCCCGTGAAGGCTTTTTGACAACGGTAGTTAAGTAATACCATAAAATTCTAATTAAAATTCTAGTTATACTTATGGGTATTGTCATGGGAACGCTTGTGTTTGGTACTCGAATGCAATTATATCTGACATCAAGGGGCAGTCGGTAGGTAAATTCTACTACATCTACTGGCGTTAAAAACTGTTCCTAACGGTACTCGGACGCAATTATTGCTTGATACCAAACATGTACATGTATATCTGACCTCAAGGGGCAGTCGGTAGGTAAATTCTACATCTATTGGTTAACTGGCGCTCTTTAAAACCTTTCCTATCTCGAGTTATACTCACCCATAAAGACGACGACAACGACGACGACTATGGACAAATTACGGTCTGGGAACGAGAACTACGAGCTTTTTTGTTCTCTTAAAGTAAACGGTCTGGCGACTTGAACAAAACATGAAAATGATTGTCTTTCCATTGTGCCTCGATAGCAATAAAGAGCTACACTATCCGTTTCTCGGTTCGTGAGTTATACGCGGGTCACGTTTTTAAATGATATTCATGATACGGCACAAATCCTATATGAGAGTTACTGCCGTAACTCTCGATGTGCAAATCCTACATCCAGGCCTGCCGCGATACATGTATATTGCAATATCGTGATTTTCTCTTTTGGTCATTTCGCGGCACAAACATGCGTGGGATATTTGGGGATAGACGACGGAGATAGGCGGAACTATACGAAAAGCACTACTTTCGCATTAAAAAAATGCACATCGTATCACACTTGTAAAAAGTTTACCATTTATTGGAAATAATTACGATACATTTTTTTTTTAATTATACATGTACAACCACGTAAGCATTAAAGTATAATCACATGAGAGCATTATAATAGCTCATCTACCAAGCCAGCTGGATCTTGCAGGGATAGCCCGAGCATTTTCCCGTACTATAAGGTCGGGCTTAGACTGCTGTCTATACATGTCCAGATGTTCTGCATCACTCTGGCTTCACTGGAGGCTGAGCCTACTGATAACCTCATGCTGGTGTGTTTCCTGTGCCTTTTCTACCATGCAAACAATACATGTGTATGTCTGAGAGGCTCTTCAGCTAATGCACTCCCGCCCTAGATCCTTACACTTTGGTCATCATCGCACTTTCCCTTTTTTTTTTGCTATAATTCAGCAGGTGCCGCAACCAGTATTCGGCCATACACATACATACCGCTGCTGTACTGCATCCAAATACCGCCCTCCATCGAAATAAAAATGGGCCGAATTTAAACGCGTAACTGAAAAGGCTTGTAAATTATATAAGTACCTAGGAGTATTGTACCATATATCAATATTTTTGCGGAAGAGTTCATGCACAGTTATGGAGATACATCACACTATAACACTTTGGGAAGGGGAGGGGGGGGACTACTCCCCTCCCCTACCTCTTCTCTGCTCTTTTTCCCTTCACTCTCCTCTACCCCTTCTCTCTCCTCCCCCTCAATTTCTTCACACACACCCTCCTTCCCTTCCTTCTTCTCTTCCACCTCATCATCTCCTAGTGGCAAAATCACAACATGCGCGAAGCACTTTGCATGCATTCACCGTGAAATCTCTTTGGAATCATTACGTGATTAAACAGTAAAATTATCCTATATTTTATCATATTAATGTGACATTACATTATTATAATTTTAATGTTCAATTAATGTTACAGAGGATTTTAAAATCAGTTTTTTCCCTGTGATATATAATGCCACTAAAAATGCATTTACCCAGCCGTTCAGGTACATGATATGTAAGTGACTCCATCATTTCTCTATGGTGTACACTGATGTATTATGATGTACATGTATATAACTCATGCCGTACCTTTTTGAAGATGCAGAATGAAATATAATTCAACGGCTTATAACTTAATATAGCAGCCTCAACAGTGCGATGAATACAATAAAAAAATATCGCGAAACAATATCGCGATATTTTACTCAATCATAATTATATCTATATATATATAAATATCTTGCATCCGCAATATTCATCAGTTTCGGATGCATATAGCTCTCGCAACTGTATATTAAATTAAATTTAATTTAAATAGCAATTAAATTAAATAAAGCCATACTGGGTGTACTGTGTAACCTTATTACTAAAGAATTCCAAACATACATGCATAGAATTCAGTACGAGGCGTAACTAGGGAGAGGACAACAGACAACAGTTGGCAGCGATGATTGAAACCGAGAAGATCCTGAGTACTCAATCCGAAAAAGAAACTGATATCCAAGGTAAAGCTTGTGTTTGTATATTTAAAACCGCAGCCACGGCGGTTGTCTCGACGGTCGCGATGTATACTATATTTAATAAAACAAAAACGTCAGCCGGAGGGGTCGTATCCCCTCCCGCACCCATGCACTCTCACGCCGGTATTGACTACTTTCAGCTCTCCCACTTAACCTTCTTACTCCTGTGGGCTACGGATGACTTATACAACCACTTTAGTCTAAATGGGCGCAAAAACGTAGCGGGTCTTAGGCTTATAGCTAAATAAAAACGACGTCGACGTTCTGTTGATTGCAGGCCAGCTACAATGTACATGCAGATGACAATGATGAGAACTAGCTATAGGAAGCTTTAAGCCATGAGACTGGAGCGAAGGAAGCCAAAGTCAAAGATACTATGATTACTATCCCTTCGAGGGAGGGGGCGGGGTTGCTCATTGTGTTCAATGACGTATACAAATGATAAGAACCAAAAAATACATGCACCAAGACCCTCACACACCACCACAGCTACATGTACACATCACACAAGATACGTTCAGCACATAAACACAGCTATCTAGTTTCGTCCCCAGACCGTTATATGAAGCAGCAGATGGGCGCAGGGTCGGGCGTACATTTTTTTAATGGGGTGTAAGATGGGGAGTGGACAGGTAGGGGACGCTCCACTCCCGGAGGGTGTCTGGAGCGAAGATGTGGTGCTTTTTCCAAACAAGGATTATGACCCGTGACCTCCATCCCACGCACAATCCTCGCCGTTTTCCCGCAAGAGCATTCTAGATGTGATGAAGTATCTTCGTCTGCTAAACTGGCTCAGCATCAAGCATGTCGTAGTACAATCAATAAAGTCACAGTAACGTGCATGACATTAAAAACAACTCGTTTAAGCTAATCTGCCTCATCGGATACCTTGCTTAAAACATGATCGATCTATCGTGTGCGTGCACGTGCCGGCCTCGTTTCATGAATATCTAACACAAGCAGCGATTTACGGATTTATGAAGAGATAGATGATGGCGATGAAGATCGAACAGGACGAAGCAAGCTAGTGAACGTTCAAAAGTTGTGCACACTTTATCTGACTCAACTTTCTTTTTCTCGGTCCCTACCGGCTTATTTAATTTCCCGAATCTGATTATCAATGATGATGTCCGTTGTATCGGCTAATGGCTCGGAAGACATTTTTTTAAGCTTGTGAAGTTTTTCAACCTTAGCTTGTTGACCACCTTTTGTCGCCTGTATTGGAGATATACGGTAATAAAAACTGTGTTATAGTAACCAAGCTAGATACTGACTGACGAGCTCGGAACGCCTGATCATCGCTTCAAAGCGTTTAATTTCTGGATACAGAGAATGACATTGCATTATGTTTTCTTAAGGTGCATCAATAGGTACTTTACAATGTGCATATTTTATGTTAGAATGGTCGAGTTAAAAAGTACTTTAAGTACATTAAAATAATATGAAAGCTCACAAATAAGCTCAGGGGAGTTTTATTCTCTGAGTGACGCAGCCATATCTGATTTTATACAATGTTCGAAGAAGTATTGCACCTATATCATGAATTCAATTAGTTTTATCAGAATGTAATCTAAGCTACGTTTAGACAAAGTCTGAGTATACTGGTATAATCATTCCATGGAATGTATAAGATTGACTTATAAATGCATTGGTTCTCTGGTTCCATTATATGAAATGCTTTTTTAGCATCGACATGTACGAAGCTGATACAAAGATGGAAGGATGCTTTCACAGGCTGGGTGAAGCAGGAAATTATTGCAATTCTAAAGCTCATTTTTCCTATTGTAAGTTGAATGAAATACATATAGCCTTATTTTATCTCGTCCCTCTCCCTGCTCTCTCTCTCTCACACACACAAATGCATATGGCACAATTCCCATGTACATGTACCACAATACATTTTGATTTTCCATATTTTTTTATATGGAAAAAAAGTACGTTTACTTGTTTCTGACACAGTCAGTCTTCCTTGTGTCACTAATCTTTGTAGGCCACATCACTGGAAATACTGTGGAGATTGATGCAGCAGGTACATGTACAATCTAGTGTTATGATGCCAAAAGCTAACACAAAGCAACTCTTCCTTCATCCCTCCTCTTGTCAAAGGTCTAGCTGTTTCAGTAAGTAGTACTATGTCTCAAGCATTTAAGTGTGCAATCCAGCAAAGGTCATAGACCCATGGTCCATTATGTATTGTAAAGCATTTTGGCCATAGTAATCTTAAATGTATTAAAATTAACATACATATGTAGCCATTATTTTTATTTTTTGTACCATGTTCCAATCACAAGAAATGATATTTAATGTACAACTATGCCAAGCTATGATATCAAACAAAACCAGACTGTACAAAAGCAAGTATTTTTCCTGTCGATAGTGATGAATGTTGAGAAGTGCGAAGTTGTAAATTAGAAAACTATTACCTTACACTTTCTAATGTACACAATGTAACATATATATTATGGTGGTGAGGTATTAAGATGATATAAAACTAAAATCAGTTCCGTTCATTTGAATCAGCTTTTTATAGGTATGTCAGGTTCAAGAATATAGTGGCCCCAGTACTAAATTGTTACAAAGTAACAGCAAGGCTGGAAAACACATCAGAGATAATTAATAATTCCATTGCGTGCAGGTAATTAACATGACGGGATTCTCTGTAATCTACGGTGCAGGCACAGCAATCGACACCCTCTGTGCTCAAGTAGGTTATATGCTCAAATATGAAAACGTAATCTCACACCATTTCTTCAGGCCTTTGGTTACAAGGCATTCAAGAAGATCGGGATAATCCTACAGCAAGGTTACCTACCTATATCAATTGCTACTAATAAAACTTCCCCCATACACATGTACACAAACATACGTGCACGCACGCACGTGTACACATTCACTATATCCAGCGATTTTCATCATTGGACTCAGTATATTTCCAATAATAGCACTTTGGCAGAATGCTGAGTCTATTCGTACTCTTCTCAATCAGGACCCTTGTGTAGTGAGGTTGGTACAATACAGAATAACTTTATTGTAGCAGCCACTATATTTGTCACATAGCCTGACTGCCCAGTACATCAGGATATTCTCATTTGCCCTGCCTGTGAGTGTGGAGATCTCCTCATATCTTTCAATCTAATATCTTCCTTCCCCACACAGTTTATCATGGTGAATGTGTTGCTGTCAAAGTATTTGCAGACACAGGTGTGACATTTTCTTTACCATCTACAGCCTATCCCCGTGAGATAATCATCATTCTTCATCCACACAGAGTATCGTGATGGTGTTCATCATCACTGGGATTGTGACAAATGTAGTGAACATCATGCTGAACTCAATCTTTTTGTATGGATATGATCTAGGATTTGTGTGAGTTTTGTTTATTTTGCACCCTCACCCACTTTCTTCACACCTTATTACTATAATCTGCCTCATTGATGCATGTATTCATCCATTTAAGCATACCCATCAATTGTATGTTATACTCCCCTCCAACAGCGGTGCAGTACTTGCAATAACTTTAAGCCAGAGTTCTACTCCCTTCTTTCTGCTGGTGTACATATGGGCCTGTGGACTCCATAAGCAGACATGGGGAGGGTGGAGCTGGGAAAGTCTGGTTGACTGGTGGACCTTTACCAAACTAGCCCTTCCTGGCCTCCTGATGTTCAGCCTCAAATGGTGGAGTAATGAAGTGGGAATAATTATAATAGGAATGATTGAAAAGACAGAACTAGCAATATATACCATCTCTGTAAATATCACCCTATTTCTTTATTTGGTAGGTTTGACAAGCTTCATACATGTATAACCTTTGTGTTTGTTCTTTTCTAAATGATCACCTTTGCACTATATTTTGGTACATATTTTTTTGCAAATATTACCCTTTTCTTTATTTGGTATGTTTAAGAAGTGTTGTGGCATTATATAACCAGGCTATTTCTGCATGTTACATATACATTTTGCTGTTGATATTGAGGTGCATGCCTGAAATTGACTAGCTAGTTTAATGTTTATGTCCATAGTGTATTACCATGTACATGTATGTAACTTATAAATACAATTGATGCAGGCATCTTTTTTCTTTTCCAAATTAGATTTTTATATTCAACCATCACTTCTACATGAAAAAAGTTATTTGCATACAAAACATGGTAATAAGTGAACAAACATTGATTCAAATCACATATTTCAATTGTAGTTCTTATATGTATTGACTTCTTAACCCATAAGGTGGCGCACGGTTCACATGCAATGGGAAAAATTAGTTGAACTTTTAAGGTTTTAAAACTCACAATTTCAAAAGGATAGGCCCCTGGGGTACACATATTTATATCTGTATTATTAGTAGCTTTTTTTTAGGATTTCTCCGTATATCTGCTAAGGATCATGATATTTGACTTATTCTACCAAGTATTCTACATGTACATGTATAAATGTTACTAGAACTTACGTACACTGCTAAATATGATTCTTTACTACATATACATGTTAACGGAAAATTCCTATAAACGGCTGACAAATTGCTTCTAATTTAACTTTTCATGGATTGTTTAATACCCCTAAAAGGTGCCAATCTTTCATTTTAATCACGTGGATACCACAGGGACCTCTCATTTAGAAATCGTGATTTTGGCCCATAAATGGAATTAATTCATGCTAACCGCGTAAATAGTAACCAATATTTCCAACCACTTTGAGTTAAGAAGTTGAATTTGTATGCACATAGGTATCAATTTGAACACTTAACTATCTTCCTTACGTGAACTACAATTGAAAGATGTGATTTGAATCAAAGTTTGTTTTCTTCAGTTTTGTCACCAATTTTTTGTTCTTGAATTTTTCCTGTATAGGTTTTGATGGCTGAATATGAATTTCATTACATGTAGCGTGCATGTGAAGGGTTCAAATACCAAATAGTAAAAAAACGGTCATTTTGTTCGGTATACGTCTCTTCATTTGAAACACTGTACATTTTCGTATGCATGTACACATTATACGCGAACGCGTATGTAATTAAAACAAAAATTAAACTTTTCAGTATGTGACTGAGGGTGGCATTTCAACCTATGAGACCCCCTTCCCCTCATTCATATGGCCATGTTTGGTTATTATCATTTCGTCCAATATTATGCACTATCTGTAAATATATTTGATCATTTGGCTTATTGTGTCTGTTATCTTCATTCATCAGCATCATTTCTGTTGTAAAATTATAGTTTAATATCTTCCATGCAGATTGCATATTCTATCAGCTTAGCAACCACCATCCGCATTGGGAACGAGTTAGGAGCAGGCAACACCAAGGGTGCTAAACGGATATTCTATTTATCATTAACACTTGGAGGTAAGGCAACTTAGAGACAGTAATTGGGGCCGGGTCAATGTCTCCAACCACAATTCTATAGTGGGAGAGGCCATAGTGTTAGCAGTAGCACTGCAGGCACTTAAATACCAACTAGCAAGTGTGTTCACTACAGATGAGTGAGTTAATTGTTTATGTAAGTATACATTCTTAACTTTATACCAATCCGATCAGTGTTGTAATCAAAGGCTTTGCCAGACTGATGAACGTAGTTTCATTCTTTGTCTTCTTTGATCATGCTCTGGTGAGTGGATTAACTTAGATTGATCTGCATGAACTAGGACATTCTAATTTCATTATGAAAATTAAATAAAATGATTGGTCTATAACTCTGTGGTGCTATAATTTCTTACAGTGCAAATCAAGACCTTTTTGATTAAGTCATTGCATTCTCATTCTCATCACTTAGGGTACACTTGGTGGTGTTCTGCGTGGCTGTGGTCTACAGCTGCTTGGAGCCATTTCAAGTATTGTTTTTTTCTATTTCATTGGTCTTCCCATTGGTCTCTGTCTAACACTGGTAGCAGAGATGGGTGCAATGGGGTACTGGGCTGGGATACTGTGTGGATGCATTCTTCAGGTACATCTGTGGACATTTAAAAGGAACGCTGAAATCACATGCATATTTATGCACCTACATCTTCATTATTATTACATACACATCTAAAACTTGCACTAATACTCAAATCTAGTTTGGTTATTTTTTAATTGTTGCTGTGAGAATGGACTGGGAAAAACAAGCCAAAACAGTAAGTCATACAACACAATAAACTATGAATTATAACAGTACAATAGGCCATAGAGAAGGCCAGATGTCGGGGGAGCAAGGAGCAAGATATTGCAGGGGAAGAGGTAATGTTGTGTATTTGCTCATTGCCCTTTAAAGTTTTTCAGGTCGCTCATTTTCCCAATCAAAACACATTCCAAAACACATTCATGCACACAAAATAACATAACTACCCAACACCACCACCACTATAACGCTGTCACCCAAGGCATCACAACTAGTGAAACTACTCCACAGCTAGATGGAAGGAAATCATATGCTGATTGCAGGTGCTTGACATGTCTCACATCCTCAAAGCTAAACGTCGTGCTGTACAGAGGTTCATTTCTGGTCATAGCAGTAGCCATCCTTGTTACTGGAGTGGTGGGCAGCCATTTTACACCATCTTTTGCTGAGAGAAACTGCAGTGAGGTCTCCACCACAATGATAAATGAGAGCATGGAGAGAATGATGTGGCTATAGTTATGTACCCCTCTTCATTCACAGCGACAAAGGTTTATTGGCAGTTTACTGACCAACAGTAGTCAATGTACTACATAGGACACAATAGACAGTATAAATAAATGTTTCATGTTGTTTTGTGTGCGAATATCTTATTGTACAACATGATTGCTGCTGTCAGGTGATGCCCGCAATTATTGTAAAGAAAGTACAGCATAATCTTGCATGGTGTTTTTTTTTTTCAGACACTGTTATATCTTAGCTCAATTCTAGTATCAATATGCAAGTGGGCATACTCAGGTGTTGTAGCAAGAGCAGTTGTGTTCAGAAAACACTGACAACAAATTTGCTGAATTGAGCTGGAAATGTATAGCACTGGTGGTAACTAGTTATGCTGCATGGGGTCCAGAGGGTTTAATAAAAACAAGTTGTCCCTCATTTAGGCATTCATAGGATTACCTCTAAATCTGCAGCGTCTGCTAGTCTTTACATGTATATGGTCAGCTCAGTCATTCCCTGATTAGAGCAAAACCTCGTGCCATTCTGAGTCATTCCTACTGCCACATTATGCAGCGGTGGATGAACGTTTGTGTGTAACTATTTGTATTGTGTGTGTGTGCATATTTTGATTGTTATTATTTTCTGTTGAGTACCAGGGGTAGTAAAACATCTTTCAACCTTTAAATTTTTGATGTGAAGACACTCCAACTTTTGACAATGAATTAAGTGGCAAGGTCAATGAGAACTTTTTAAGTGGTCATGATGTGGAGTTTGGTACAGCTCAAGAAGGGCAAAATAATTAATCATTCATGCATATGGGAATTAATGGTTGCTATCTGTATATAGTGTCGTAAGAGGGTACATATTTTTCAGATGCTAATGTACACATCTCCTGACAACTCATTGTGTAAGTAAATGTTATCAGAGCAAGAACCAATCGTACATCCCACAAATCACTTTGTAAGGTTTTGATTTACAACTACATATAGAAAATTCCGATTTCATAATAATTTAGGTCTGTAATATTAATTTACCATTGTTTCCTTACTTATACAAGATATAAAAACATTCTCTCTGAGAAAGTTAGTGGTATATAGGATTTGAAGGCAATGGTGGTGTAAAAAGGAAGGGAACAAGTGCTCAACGATGGTACAATTTTTTTTAATAATCCTACCCTGTATATTTAGCAACGCATAATGTACGTACTACAAAAGTGCTAAATATAGGACTATTCAAAATTTTGTACCATCGTTGAGCACTTGTTCCCTTCCTTTTTACACCACCATTGCCTTCAAATCCTATATACCACTAACTTTCGCAGAGAGAATGTTTTTGATATCTTGTTTCATTCTTTTTTTTATATAAGTGACTACTAGTATATAGGTGTACATGTACATGTACTTTGCAACCCGTACATACTAGTACAATTTTGAAGTAAATACGACTGTATTATAAAATCCAGCCGTTGTAATTCCCATGTTTATTGCCTAGCAACACAGTTATTGTTATGTTACATTTGCTGCTGTTCTAGTTCCAAACTCGCGCGCCAAGCTTTAGAAGCTCGTTTCTCATCTGAGTTCAGTTCATAACGCCGCCTCTTATATTAGAAGCTTGCACCGCAACAGAATTCTTTTCCTGTCGCCACCTCTTAGAAACTCGGTTTGACTCCAGATTTGCTCTGTACATGTCACGAGCAGACGCCCGCCTTTGTTCCGCATCAGCATCGTACCGAATTAGGGAGGACTCCAACTCGTCGTCTTGATTTTGCAGGTATTCCGGCCTCTAGTCGCTTAGCTTTCCTCTTTCGTTCCCATGAAGGCTTTTTGACAACGCTAGTTAAGTAATACCATAATTAAAATTCTAATTATACGTATGGGTATTGTCATGGGAACGCTTGTGTTTGGTACTCGGACGTATTTATTGCTTTATACCAAACATGTATATCTGACCTCAAGGGGCAGTCGGTGGGTAAATTCTACATCTATTGGTGTAACTGGCGCTCTTTAAAGCCTTTCCTATCTCGAGTTATACTCACCCATAAATACGACAACGACTATGAACAAATTACAGTCTGGGAACGAGAATTACGAGCTTTTTTGTTCTCTTAAAGTAAATGGTCTGGCGACTTGAACAAAACATGAAAATGATCGTCTTTCCATTGTGGCTCGATAGCAATAAAGAGCTACACTATCCGTTTCTCGGTTCGTGAGTTATACTCGGGTCACGTTTTTAAAAAAATGATTTCATGATACGGCACAAATCCTATATGATAGTTACTGCCGTAACTCTCGATGTGCAAATCCTACATCCAGGCCTGCCGCGATACATGAATATTGCAATTTTTTTATATCGTGATTTTTTTTTGGTCATTTCGCGGTACAAACGTCACAAATCACACAGGCACACATAACATTCTAAAGTCCACACACCATGTAAAATAAATTTCCCAAAGCCTATACATACCACCTACAATCTCCCACCACTTAGTCCACATAAAATCTTTACTCTATACATCTAGCAACTCACCATCTGTTCCTACACCACCACTGTACCCTTACCCTTTCACCATCATCTCTCCACCCATCCATCACAACTGTACCCTCACCTACAATCATCACTGTAACCTCCACCCACCATGCATGATACCCCCATCACCACTATACCCTCCATCACCCAACCACAACTGTGTTCTACATCACTATTTCACCCTCTCCCCACCCACCATCACCCCAGTACCTCCACTTTTCATCACATCACCACAGTACCACTCCCACCATACAACTGTCAACATTATGTCATCTAGATTCACCTAGCAAACAAAACAAACTACATTCAAACAAGCTGCATCATCCATTACATAAGCTAAACACATGAAACAGTCCACCCCTCCACCAAAAGTAATTGTAGGTGTGTGGGATATATATGAAGCTTGTGTGAGCGAAGTTAAAACATACCTTGTAATGCAGTAAAGCTTCATTAGTGGCCTAGAAAATACGTGAATGGGTCAAAAAGAAGCTGCTCCTACAGATATATAAAGGCGTATTAAAACAGAATATAGTATGCGCGTGCAATAATTAGAACTCACTCCAAACTTTGCCTTGGTCAGCTGCTATTTATCATATTTCTAACTCTAGCGTAACACAAGGACATTTAAAAAATATATACATAAGAAAAGAATTCTTACTTTGAACAGAGATAATATATATTTGAATTAGGACTGAAAATACGAAAGTCCTGTCTTTGCATCGGAGCCGATGAATTTCTATACAAAGTAGGGATTGCAACAAAGCACAGGTCTTATAATACGTAGAACATACTGTAC
The DNA here is from genome assembly GCA_949361645.1 of Spongilla lacustris. Taxonomy (NCBI): domain Eukaryota; kingdom Metazoa; phylum Porifera; class Demospongiae; order Spongillida; family Spongillidae; genus Spongilla; species Spongilla lacustris. Next base: position 6,995,306 of record OX442416.1, on the reverse strand, counting down.
TAATGGTAGAAAGAAACTTCCCCACTACAAATTTTGCTTCTGCTCTTAATTTGTTAACATCTCAAGTTCGTACGAAAATATTCAACGGCCTGACAGAATATTTAGATTAGCCCGGGTAATCGGTATCGGTTAAAGAAATTCCTTCCAGTGCTGTTTCAAAAAATTCATCCTTCCGGTGATCGTGTATGCACGTTTCGTTATCTACACGGATGCGTGACTGAATGCGGTATTTGCAATGACCCGCGAGCGGACGTCTGAATTGCTGTTTTACTAAAGAATTCCAAACATACATGCATACAATTCAGTACGAGGCGTAACTAGGGAGAGGACAACAGGCAACAGTTGGCAGCGATGATTGAAACCGAGAAGATTCTGAGTACTCAATCCGAAAAAGAAACTGATATCCAAGGTAAAGCTAGTGTTTGTATAGTTAAAACCGCAGCCACGGCGGTTGGTCGCATTTTGTCTCGACGGTCGCGATGTATACATGTACTATATTTAAGTAGGCTTAGCTAAATAGTAAAAAGACGATGCCGGAAAACGACATCGACTTTCTGTTGATTGCAGGCCAGCTACAATGTACATGCAGATGACAATGATGAGAACTAGCTATAGGAAGCTTTAAATTTCACGTAACGTACTTCCGCATATCCAAATATCTGCCGTAAAAATTGTGACTGGTTTTTACGAAGGTTGAGAGAGGTAGGTATTTTAGAAAATATAGTTCTCGATAGTTTAAAGACGTTAAGCCATGAGACTGGAGCGATGGAAGCCAAAGTCAAAGATACTACAGTGGAAACCGTTGTACATGACATTAAATTTTTTTTCCTGCTCTTCAATGTTTGGAATTGGTTTTAACAATAATGGTATGAACTAATGAAATTCTAACAATGCAGTTTGGTTGTTCATTGTGCTCAATGACATATACAAATGATAAGAACCAAACAATACATGCACCAATATTTCAATCAAGGCTACATGTTGTACCTATACGTACAAATCACATTGGAGATACCATCATCACACACTACTAAATTTAAAGACCCTCACACACCACCATCACATCACACCACAGTGGCGGCGCGAGGGTTATCAGCGCCCGGGGACAGGACAATGTATAGCGCCCCTAGCATCTCTACTTCAACAGTTAAGAGCCAAAACAAAGCATCAGCTAGGGGGTCTGGGGCGGAGCCCCAGAAACCAACGCATTTTCACGAATCGATAGCATTTTTAGCAACAAATTTGCTATGCGGCAATGAATGTGGGTAACCTGTGAATATATAATTCTTACGACAATTACGTTATCTACATGACATCATTAATTTATCCGCTCGTTCCTCGTCAAAATTTGTTTTGTTAGACAACTTAGAATTTTACATCCTGACGGCGCCCACCCTCGATCGGCTCCCGGGGGCATATGCCCCCCCCCCCCCCCCCCCCCCCCCCCCCCCTACTGTCACACCAGATACGTTCAGCACATAAACACAGCTATCTAGTTTCGTCCCCAGACCATTATATGAAGCAGCAGATGGGCGCAGGGTCGGGCGTACATTTTTTTAATGGGGTGTAAGATGGGGAGTGGACAGGTAGGGGACGCTCCACTCCCGGAGGGTGTCTGGAGCGAAGATGTGGTCCTTTTTCCAAACAAGGATTTACAATTTTTCCCGCAAGAGCATTCTAGAGGTGATGATGTATCTTCGTTTGCCAGCATCAAGCATGTCGTAGTACAATCAATTAAGTAACAGTAACGTGCATGACATTAAAAACAACTCGTTTAAGCTAATCTGCCTCATCGGATACCTTGGTGGCGGCTGCTTAAAACTTGATCGATCTATCGTGTGCGTGCACGTGCCGGCCTCGTTACATGAATATCTAGATGAAAATCGAACAGAACCAAGCATGGTATTGAACGTTCAAAAGTTGTGCACACTTTATCTGACTCAACTTTCTTTTTGTCGGTCCCTACCGGTTTATTTAATTTCGCGAATCTGATTATCAATGATGATGTCCGTCGTATCGGCTAATGGCTCCAATCGGAAGAATTTTTTTAAGCTTGCCGGAGTGTGAAGTATTTCAACCTTAGCTTGTTGACCACCTTTTGTCGCCTGTATAGGAGATACGGTAATAAAAACTGTGTTAGTAACCAAGCTACATACTGACTGACGAGCTCGGAACGCCTGATCAGTGTACATATCGCTTCAAAGCGTTTTCTGGATACAGAGAATGACATTGCATTATGTTTTCTTAAGGTGCATCAATAGGTACTTTACAATGAGCATATTTCATGTTAGAATGGTCGAGTTAAAAAGTACTTTTAAGTACATCAAAATAATATGAAAGCTCACAAATAAGCTCAGCGCAGGGGAGTTTTATTCTCTGAGTGACGCAACCATATCTGATTTTATGCAATGTTCGAGTGAAATGAAGATGTATTGCACCTATATCATGAATTCAATTAGTTTTATCAGAATGTTGTCTACGCTACAGTGTACGCTTAGACAAAGTCTGAGTATACCGCTATAATCATTCCATGGAATGTATAATTATAAATGCTTTGGTTCTCTGGTTCCATTATATGAAATGCTGTTTTAGCATTGACATGTACGAAGCTGATACAAGGATGGAAGGATGCTTTCACAGGCTGGGTGAAGCAGGAAATTATTGCAATTCTAAAGCTCATTTTTCCTATTGTAAGTTGAATGAAAAACATATAGCCTTATTTTATCTCATCCCTCACCCTGCTCTCTCTCTCTCTCTCTCTCTCTCTCTCTCTCTCTCTCTCTCTCTCTCTCTCTCTCTCTCTCTCTCTCTCTCTCTCTCTCTCTCTCTCTCTCTCTCTCTCTCTCTCTCTCTCTCTCTCTCTCTCTCTCTCTCTCTCTCTCTCTCTCTCTCTCTCTCTCTCTCTCTCTCTCTCACACACACACAAACACAAAATATTAATGTATATGGCAAAATTCCCATGTACATGTACCACAATACATTCTCTATTTCTTTATATGGAACAAAAGTACTTTTACTTGTTTCTGACACAGTCAGTCTTCCTTGTGTCACTAATCTTTGTAGGCCACATCACTGGAAATACTGTGGAGATTGATGCAGCAGGTACATGTACAGCCTAGTGTTATGATGCCATGCCAAAAGCTAACACAATGCAACTCTTCCTTCATCCCTCCTCTTGTCAAAAGTCTAGCTGTTTCAGTAAGTAGTACTATGTCTCAAGCATTTAAGTATGCAATCCAGCAAAGGTCATGGACCCATGGTCCATGTTATATTGTAAAGCATATTGGCCACAGTAATCTTAAATGTATTAAAATTAACATACCTATTTAGCCTATATTTTATTCTTTGGGAGTGTGTGTTGGGGGTGGTGGTGATCTGCACAACCAAAGAGTTTAAAACTTAATAAGTTCAATTTCACACCCTCAACAGTTGATTCAGGTTATCAGGTGCCATGTTCCAATCCCAAGAAATGATATTTAATTTACAAGTATGCCAAGCTGTGATATCACATAAAACCAGTAATAATAATTATGTGTGATGTATTTTATGTTATGTATTTTCTTGTTTGGATATGAGACTGTATAAAAGCAAGTGTCGATGATGATGAAATCAGCCGATGCAAAGTTGTAAATTAGAAAACTATTACCTTACACTTTCTAATGTACACAATATAACATATATATTATGGTGGTGAGGTATTAAGATGATATAAAACTAAAATCAGTTCCATTTATTTGAATCAGCTTTTTATAGGTATGTATATAGTGGCCCCAGTACTAAAGTATTAAAAAGTTACAGCAAGGCTGGAATACACATCAGAGATAATTAATAATTCCATTACGTGCAGGTAATTAACATGACAGGCTCATGTGTAGTCTATGGTGCAGGCACTGCAATTGACACCCTCTGTGCTCAAGTAGGTTATATGCTCAAATATGAAAACGTAATCTCACACCATTTTTTCAGGCCTTTGGTTACAAGGCATACAAGAAGATCGGGATAATCCTACAGCAAGGTTATCTACATATATCAATTGCTACTAATAGAACTTTCCCCATACACATATACACAAACATACGTGCACGCACGCACGTGTACACATTCACTATATCCAGCGATTTTCATCATTGGACTCAGTATATTTCCAATAATAGCACTTTGGCAGAATGCTGAGTCTATTCTTACTCTTCTCAATCAGGACCCTTGTGTAGTGAGGTTGGTACAATACAGAATAACTTTATTGTAGCAGCCACTATATTTGTCATATAGCCTGACTGCTCAGTACATCAGGATATTCTCATTTGCCCTGCCTGTGAGTGTGGAGATCTCCTCATACCTTTCAATCTAATATCTTTCTTCCCCACACAGTTTATCATGGTGAATGTGTTGCTGTCAAAGTATTTGCAGACACAGGTGTGGCATTTTCTTTGCCATCTAAAGCCTATCCTCGTGGGATAATCATCACTCTTCTTCCACACAGAGTATCGTTGTGGTGTTCATCCTCACTGGGATTGTGAACAATGTGGTGAACATCTTGCTGCATGCAATCTTTTTGTATGAATTTAATCTAGGATTTGTGTGAGTTTTGCTTATTTTGTACCCTCACCATCTTTCGTCACACCTTAATCTGCATGTATTCATTCATTTAAGCATACCCATCAACTGTATGTTATACTCCCTTCTCTCCAACAGCGGTGCAGTACTTGCAATAACTTTAACCCAGAGTTCTACTCCCTTCTTTCTGCTGGTGTACATATGGGCCTGTGGACTCCATAAGCAGACATGGGGAGGGTGGAGCTGGGAAAGTCTGGTGGACCTTTACCAAACTAGCCCTTCCAGGCCTCCTGATGTTCAGCCTCAAATGGTGGAGTAATGAAGTGGGAATAATCATAATAGGAATGATTGAAAAGACAGAACTAGCAATATATACCATCTCCGTAAATATCACCCTATTTCTTTTTTTGGTAGGTTTGACAAGCTTCATACAAGTATAACCTTTGTGTCATATTTTGATTTTGCTGACTTCTTTTCCAAATGATCACCTTTGCACTATATTTTGGTACATATTATTTTTTCGCAAATATTACCCTTTTCTTTATTTGGTATGTTTAAGAAGTGCTGTTGCATCATATAACCAGGCTATTTCTGTTACATGTACATCTTTTCATGGATTGTTTAATACCCCTATAAAGATCCCAATCTTTTATTTTAATCACATGGATACCACAGGGACCTCTCATTTAGAAATCGTGATTTTGGACCCTTAAATGAAATGAATTTGTCCTAATTCATGCTAACCGTGCGACACCATTAAACATGCGTAAATAGTAACCGATCTTTCCAACCACTTTGAGCTATGAAGTCGAATTTGTATACACATAGGTATCAATTTGAACACAACTATCTTCCTTACGTGCATGAACTACAATTGAAAGATGTCATTTAAATCAAAGTTTGTTTTTTCAGTATTGTCACCATTCTTGAAATAATTGAATTTTTTCCTGTATAGGTTTTGATGGCTGAATATGAAAATCTAATTTCATTACATGTAGCTTGAAGGGTTCAAATACCAAATATAGTAAAGAACGGTCATTTTGTTTGGTCTCTTCATTTGGAACACTGTACATTCGTACGCGTATGAAAATTAAACTTTTCAGTATGTGAGGGTGGCATTCCAATATATGAGACCCCCTTCCCTCCATTTATTTTCATTTCGTCCAATATTATGCACTATGTGTAAATATGTTTTATTAGCATTGATTATTTGGCTTATTGTGTCTGTTATCTTCTTTCATCAACATTATTTTTGTTGTCGTAAAATTATAGTTTAATATCTTCCATGCAGATTGCATATTCTATCAGCTTAGCAACCACCATCCGCATTGGGAACGAGTTAGGAGCAGGCAACACCAAGGGTGCTAAACGGATATTCTATTTATCATTAACACTTGGACGTAAGGCAACTTAGAGACTCACAGTAATTGGGGCCGGATCAATGTCTCCCACCACAATTCTATAGTGGGAGAGGCCCTAGTGTCAGCAGTAGCATTGCAGGCACTTAAATACCAACTAGCATGTGTTCACTACAGATGAGTGAGTTAATTGTTTATGCATGTATGTATTCATAACTTTATACCAAACCAATCCAATCAGTGTTTTAATCAAAGGCTTTGCCAGACTGATGAACGTAGTTTCATTCTTTGTCTTCTTTGATCATGCTCTGGTGAGTGGATTAACTTGGATTGATTTGCATGTACTTGGACATTCTAATTTCATTATGAAAATTAAATAAAATGATTGGTCTATAACTCTGTGGTGCTATAATTTCTTACAGTGCAAATCAAGACTTTTTATTTAAGTCATTGCATTCTCATTCTCATCACTTAGGGTATACTTGGTGGTGTTCTGCGTGGCTGTGGTCTACAGCTGCTTGGAGCCATTTCAAGTATTGTTTTTTTCTATTTCATTGGTCTTCCCATTGGTCTCTGTCTAACACTGGTAGCAGAGATGGGTGCAATGGGGTACTGGGTTGGGATACTGTGTGGATGCATTCTTCAGGTACGTCTGTGGACATTTAAAAGGAATGCTTAAATCACATGCATATTTTTGCACCTACATATTCATTATTTTTACATACACATCTAAAACTTGCACTAATACTCAAATCTAGTTTGGTTATTTTTTAATTGTTGCTGTGAGAATGGACTGGGAAAAACAAGCCAAAACAGTAAGTCATACAACACAATAAACTTTGAATTATAACAGTACAATAGGCCATAGAGAAGGCAAGCTGTCGGGAGAGGAAGGAGCAAGATATTGCAGGGGAAGAGGTAATGTTGTGTATTTGCTCATTGCCCTTTAAAGTTTTTCAGGTCGCTCTTTTTCCCAACCAAAACACATTGCAAAACACATTCATGCACACAAAATAACATAACAGGTCACTACCCAACACCACCACCACTATAACGCTGTCACCCAAGGCATCACAACTAGTGAAACTACTCCACAGCTAGATGGAAGGAAATCATATGCTGATTGCAGGTGCTTGACATGTCTCACATCCTCAAAGCTAAAGGTCGTGCTGTACAGAGGTTCATTCCTGGTCATAGCAGTAGCCATCCTTGTTATTGGATTGGTGGGCAGCCATTTTACACCATCATTTGCTGAGAGAAACTGCAGTGAGATCACCACCACAATGATAAATGAGAGCATGGAGAGGATGATGTGGCTATAGTTATGTACCTCTGTGCATTAATATTTACCACAGTGACAAAAGTTTTTTTTTTGTTGCTGTACTGTCCAGCAGCAGTCAATGTACTACTATATAGGACACAATAGACAGTGTGAATAATAGAGAGGAACAGGTTTTTATGCCAATATCATATGACAACATGCATTGTAATTGCTGAACTGTTGCATGTAAATTCGGTTGCTGTTGTAGATCGTATATATTTTGGATAATTTTGGTGAGTTTTTGTTTGTTGAACAATGAATAAAAAGTAATTTCAGAGCGTTGTATGTGCACAAACGGACCGTGTACGAAACCGCCAACCAATTCAAATTATCAATTGTTCGATAAATTAAAAGATTTTACCGTACTACATGTAGTAGGAAATTTAGGTTGATTTCTATAAATTTCTCTACGAGAATAATTGATATTTTTGTGGCGTTTTCAATATTTGAATTTCAAAATAAATTAGAAACTATTATGTCACGGTTTTATGCAACTTTTGTTTAATTTATCGTTTTTCATTATGGATAAATACTTTTTCCCTTTGGAATGGAATCGAGTAAACCGACTCGTTGACATAGAACGATAACAGCCGTATTTCTGGAAACGAGAGCATGCTATTATTCGTTCAGGAGTCAGAAAGGAGCAGTTGCCGCGCCGTATGAAGTACTCCACAGGAACTCCTGCGGCCCGAATGAGTCTAGATCTGCCTATACCGTACGTTGTGAAATTGATCTATACATGTAGGAGCTTCACATCCACAACCACCATATAAACTTCAACCACTAATAGAATGCATGTCCAGCCTAACCTTGAACACATCTGGCCATTCTTCTTACCGCACCAAACTCTGCAGAGTTGCCTGAAACCAAGCTTGCTTCCAGAATCAAGACTGTATTAAGCAGATGTATGACTTTGATGTCAAAAGCAGCAGGAGTGAGAGACACAGTCACTGGGAGAGGGACCAGTTTGGCACCAGCAGATAAGCCGGCCTAGAGATGTCTAAGCCTGACCTTTCTACAGTTGAGCTAGGAGATAAAATGTAAGCAAGCATTAGAGCACATGTTGGCAATACAGTCTTAGTTTATCTTGCCATTACCTGATTGAGTAATTTGCATGCACTGTGACAATGTTTGGACGGTACTGACATTTTAGCAGTCACATACTTGTAACAACGCAATGCATATTCCCATCAGTATATTAACTTTTCTAATAAGACATTCTATACTATACTTTTCAATTATCGGCAGCATGCCGGCTTCAGTAGACCAGTCGTAAACCTTTACCATGCACATTCTCTTCAATCGCCCTAATATGTACAGCAAGCTAAGCTCCATTGATTGATAACATGGTCTGTAGAAAGTTTTTAGGACACCCTGCATTTGCAGGTCACTTCATCAAGTCTGTGTCAAAGGCCCCTTTGCAGATTGACTGAATGCATGTAGAGCACACTCATATACGCCATCTGCCTTCACTCTTCACTTTCCTTTCTTCATCTTGACACTGCAAACTCTTCAATGACTGCTCAGATCGCACTTAGCATGATTTGTGTGGACACAACATTCAACTGTAGGATCGTATTGGCACAAATCGGTTCGTGTGATTTAGTGGAACAAAATGATGCCAAGAAAGCAATGGCCACGAACAGTAACATGCTTAGACTGCTGTACCTGGACCCTCTAAGAATTCAGCTCGAACCCTCTGGCAGATTGGATGCATTTTATATTATGAAAAGTTCACTTCTATTCTGCTTTGAAACGGATAAGAACCACACTCACTGCTTTGTGAACAGATTTACATGTATATACCTTTTGTGGCATTTGGTTGTTACGCGAAAGCTACGTGGAACACACATTACGTATACCGCAATAAGTGTTTGTGTTGTATAATTATGTCCGCCTTCTGACTCCCGGTCCAACATTCGCTTACTTCAACAGACCATTGTTTGACTATTTTAATGTAGCTGTGTGTCTATGCTCATTAAATCGAATATCTCCCTTCATATCCATACTACTACTACAGTGGTTCCGATCCTACACATCATCCTCCTCCAGTGCTGGAATATTGAAAGGTGTGTCCATCACTGTTCAGCTCTTCATATATAGTGGGGAACATAGTGCATGGGGATTGTATTGGCTGTGCTGAGGCAAGACACTAGGCCTTCATTCGCAGAGCTTTGCAGACCGGATGGCCACTAGTGTTCCATCATCGACGACAATCCATAACAGTACACCCCAGACAACTAATTGCAATTGGATACATAGGTAATACTGGTAATGCTGCTCGCCTCTTCCAAGTTATCCAGCCACTGGTTATGCATGCCACCTCTGATAATGCAGAAACTGGCTATCTGAACACTATTTATTCAGCCACAGGCTATCTGATCACTTGATATCCAACTACTTACTATTCACTCATTGAACCTATTTAGCTCACACATAGCTAGTGTGGAGGGGTAAATTGGAGGTCTTAACTACATTCTAACAGGCTGTTGCAATTGATACAAGTGAAGTTTGATTAGTTAAAATTATGTACGATGCATATTTTATACTGGATTTATAATGTATTTACTTGTTCAGAAGTGCTAATAGACTGTGACAATCTGTTAATAATAAACTCAACAGTCTAGAAAAAAATAGTAAAGGTGAATTTGTTTACTAGACATTGTAAGGTATACATGTGTACATAAAACTGTGTTTTAGACTTTTTGTTCAAAGGACCACTTCATAGGTTTATCCAACAATCAGATTTTCCCAGAATTACATGCATTGTAATTAGATCACTTTGGTTACCTACTACCTTCTATTTCTGCACAAAAATGCTCCTCTCTGTTCACATATGTTGACACAAAACACATGGGAAGGGAATTGTGTTGTGCTGCATGTACATGTATATGTGGTCAAATGTTACATGTTGCATATATATATGTACATGTAGTTGCATAGTAAAGAATACTAACCTGTTGCCATGGAGTTATTTTTATCAAATGTACATTTAGTTGCATAGTAAAGAATACTAACCTGTTGCCATGGAGTTGTTTTATCAAATATACATGTAGTTGCATAGTAAAGAATACTAACCTGTTGCCATGGAGTTGTTTTATCAAATGACTCCTGATTGGTGACATCATACACCAACATGAACCCCTGGTACGGAAGAAAGCTAATTAAAATACAAGATATGTATGTACTTTATACCATTCCATGTAACTTTGTATCTAGAACAGTCCCTACATTTACATGTGGGTATGAAATAGACAAGTAACTTACAATATATCAAACTCAATTTTGTTTCCTTGTAGCTCAATCAGTTTTGTTCTGGTGTATGCCACTGTACTACATTGTAGAATCATTTATTGTAAAATGAAGAAGAAGAATAATCAATATAAAAAAATGGCTGTTTCTTGATGATAAATCTCAAAGATACAATGTTGTAACCGACATGGCCTCGAAAATAGCAACATTGGACTGTTTACAAATTTTATGCTAGTCATGCATTCCAAATTCTGTTTAGCATAGAATCGTGTTGACTGTTGGTGAAAACAAAGAACCATAACACACGTAAATGTAGGCATATTAACTATTTATAAAAAAATCATATCACATGTACAGAAGTGATCCATAGAATATTGTACCGTCTGTTGTACAATGTACTACTTCAACACTTGCATGCAAATAATAAAGTTGCATATATACCTTCTTACGTTATAGACTCGATTGCGCGTGCCATGACCGAATAAACTAGATACTACGCAGGCAACATTTCGTGTGCTAGACTCAGAATTTGGACGATTGCGGGCAAGCAGTCACATTTATTTATGCCATTATTTAATTCGGTTGCCGGTAAGATTGGCGGGACGTGATCCAGCTGGCATTTCCACATATAGGGTACTAATTAATGTGACTTAAATACAGGATCTAGGATATATAATTAAACATGATGTAAGACGCGCGTAACGTCATTGCAAATATATATCATATTCCTGCTTGTCACGCGTAATATTACTTCATGGCATGCAAGACTCATCGTCGGGCACACCCCTGGCCCACGTAAAACAAATGGAGATAAGCTATAGTATATATTCCGACAGATATATAGCAGTTCCATCCCACAGTACTTTATGGTGCACCTGGCTTTGGCCGGAAAAGCTAGGCATAAATATTAATTAGAGTAGAAGGATTGGAAACGGAGCACGTGAGCCATTGAGCCCTGTACATTGCAAAGCGCGGACTCCGTGATGGTGCTAATTCGATGAAGTGATGCCTCGCCCCTCTTGAGAAGAAAGTAAGTTGAGTGCTATGTACAATCTGATAGAAGAATACGATAGCGCAAAATGAGTACATTCGGGCAAACTGGTTCATAGCCTTTTTAGAACCCAAGATACGGAAATTTTGAGGGCATACAATATTTTTAACAACTAACCGATACAACTCCCCTAAACTTCCCTTTCTTTGTAAAGAAATAGCTTAGCCAGATGCAGCACAATTTTTTTACGTATGGTGAGGTGTATTGAAGGCGTTTAGGTTGGAGGGTCTTGGACTAAGTAATGTAAACTCCCAAGTTTTCGACATTGCCATGAACTAACCGACAAAACTACCCTGTTTAAGCTTTTATGTCGATTCCAACATTTTTTTAGATACCTACATGTACACCAATTCTACGTATGGTAGTCACCATTCGCCCGTAACCAAGTTCGGGGTTTAGTCGTGAAAAAAATTCTAAACCGGTGATCCATTTTACTAATGCCATAATAGTACGAGGAGAGTAGCTCTTGATCCGCTACCCGTAACTTCATCGATGAGTGAAGCGGTCTGAGTACGAGGAGCATCGAGGATTCGGCGCGTGAAGCAGTGTTAATTAGCTTCCAATCCTTCTACTCTAATATATATGCGCTAGGTGAACGAGTGTAAGTGATTCCTTCAATGTATTAAAAGCCTCAGCAAAATCGCTTTCCCAACGCCAGAGTCTCCAATTATTGCGATATTGAAACGTACAACATCGGTTTCCTCTCAGTGTCAGATTGCTCTTTAATTGTTTTTTTTTTTTACCAGTGACTGCATCAATTTTAGAAATCCATGTAATACGAATGCATGAGCTTCAAAAAACGCACGTGATAAAAAAGCAACACGCCAGGGCCACGAAACATATGTGCTGCTTTGTTTTATGCTGATATATTTTGAAGGCTCTCAACAGTGGTGTAAAATGCATGTATACTAGCTCTGATTCTCTCTTCAAATCCAACCCAGTTACTGTTACATACATAACAGTACCATATACATGTACTACTACATGTAGCTCAGTGACCAGTGTGCCAGACATGCATAGCACAGGTCATGCTTGCCTAACCATAAATGACAGCATGTGATCTGCTAGCTGTGGTCTGGATCTTGCTGATACCTGGCCAGTCAGCGATCTGCAAAGGAATCTATTTCATGATTTAATAATTAATCCCATCATATCACCAGAATTCTTATTAAAAACAATGCCACTTTAAAAAAAACTTCATCCATAATGAGGCAAAATACTTGCTCTTGCTCAGTAAATGAAGCAGATTCCTCTTGTATATAGGATAAATGAATTCCATTTTTAATGGTACACCAGTGTGTATATTTATGTAACGTTCTTTCTAAGAAATACAAAATGTAGAAACCCACTCTTTGGTATTAATGAATATGCACTCTTTGAAGCATAATATAAACTTAGTGCAAATCTTTTCATCAGAGGATGCCACTTCATTTTTTTCTATTTGGTAAGGGTATTGTATTTCTTTTGTTGTTTTTAGTATTTTGTGACAGTTACTACCTTGTTTAAATTGTTACTATAGCTATATATTATTTGCTTTGTTGTCCTCCATATTGGTGCTTTATTTTGCTGTGGAAATGATTATCTTAGGCTGCTTGTGTGGATCAGAGTGGTGGTCTGTGGTGGTGAGTGATGGTCTGTGGTGAGTGGTGGTATGTGGAGTGGTGAGGAGTGGTGAGTGCATGGTGGTGTGCATGGACTGATGAGTGGTGGTGTGGGCTTGTGTTCGGTTTAATTAATGTTATGCTTGGCTTTAGGTGATTTAGTCGTTATCAACCACCTGCAAGGGGTCTTTGAAAAAAAAAAAATCAGTGTTGACCCAGGGTGGGTATTTTCAGTGTGAGTTACATTATAATGCATGTTGTTTAACCTTTGATTTATGCAACTTTGCGGGTACGCAACCCTAGCTGTAAGGATATGCTCCTGCAGTGTATCACCTGATTTATCCCATGCAGACGATCATCATGTTACATCATATACTATTTTTATCCTTCTAGTACAATTAATAAGCCACGGAGCCAAGCGACTTACATGTACATGTACCGACTCATAGGATACGGAAAAGACTAATTATTAATTGGCATACACATAAACCTAGCCGGATGCACGAGTGAAGCCCTGGCGACGAGGATATCTCCGGTCATACTAAGCCAATGCCAATTCACGTGAAGCAACTTTTAGGTAATCTTGTTTCCGTAACAGAATGCATGCTATATAAAGCCGCATGCATGCGCACTTATGTATACTTGTACATGTATAATATATCTTCGCTATCAGATATGGAAGGTTTCAAATTCCTTGTACTGCTCTCCGCGTGTTTCATTTGGAATTGTCGTGCCCTGCCCGCTGCGAACCAGGTCGTACTGCTAAGCAAACAATCGGGACGCTACGTACACGTTTCAGAAGGTGGAGTCATTGACGCATACTCCAATAAAAACTCCGCGACTGTCTTCATTGTGTATCTGATAAACATGACAGTTCAGTTTGAAGTGAAGAACCAACCAGGAATGTTTCTGATGTTGGAAAACATCAACAAATCATCAGATGCAGACAATGACGATATAGTTTCAAGTCCGGCACTATTGAATACGACCGAGGACAGAGACGATATTGAATATGCACTGGTGGTAGGCAATGCTACAGAGACAAGCCTGACGAGATGGGCGACAGCTGGAGGAGCTAATATTTTGGCCCAACGAGTGCCGGACAAGGATACAAGCTGCTATATCGCTTTTGACAGCAGAGGAAACGTGGTCGGTCCGTGCCACCTAAACCCTGCAAGTGATCCCGAATGTGTGGTGACGATCGAGATATCCAAGCCGACATAGTATTAAACATATCATATATATATACACTTTTTATCAGTTAAATATATGTATGCATATATATATATATATATGTAGCTAGTGCTCCATGCACTATGCACATGTACAATCCTTGCACTGCATTATTGTATGCTTATTGTATGCTTGCTTGGCTGCATGCAAAAAGCACTTGTGATCGCGAGATTCAGTTGTATGGGAACTAATTTAACAGCGTAAGCACATGTACTATATAAAAATTAATAAGCCATCACTGAATTAACGTACTGCGTACATGTATACTACATGCACTTGTGTACGTTTCATGTGGCGCCTGGGGAGAGCTATAGTGAAGTATTACTAATATTATTGTAATGTATGATTATTGTACCAGTTATAGTTATCAATTACATTAATATGTTAATTACAGTTACCTTTATTGTTTAATTATTAATTCAGTGAGTGACAGCATATAGTGCAAATGAAGAATATACAGACTGATAATTAATGCAGACACATATTCAGTGTTGCCACGATATATCGCGAAAGGCGATATATCGCGATTAAATGTTTATATCGCGAAAGGCGATATATCGCGATTAATCTTTAGTCATATCGCGAAATAAACGTTTACGGACGTAAACAAAGATATACAGAAATAAAATTTAGAAACGAGCAGAGAATAGGCATACATGTAGGTATATCAATTAACTGTTACAGTTAAACCTGTTCAGTTTGAATTTTGCCATAGAAATATACATTTGTCAATGCAGCCTTTCATGCAAGATGCCACGCCCCCACGTACGCAACCTTTTCTTCGTAAGGAAAATACCTAAGTAAAAATGCGCAAGTACTTGCTTGCTGGTGTAGCTATGGTAGGGACGTATGACTCATGATTACTCCACCACAACAATGGATTATATTTTCTGAAATTGATTTCATCTGACAGGCTGCTTGGGAACATTGCACAAGCAGCTAAAAAACAATTTTTTTTTTTTTTGTGTGCCATCCAAAGCCTCCCATACGGCAGTTTAGAAGGCTTTGCGATCAACACTCATGAAATCGTCTGTGGTAGCAAGTACATTTAGCGCAAGCGATAATTGATCATGAATAATTTAATATATCGCGATTAAATGCTCATATCGCGATATATCGCGATATAGACGATTAAGGATGAAGGTTATTTCGCGGCAACACTGCACATATTATTGAAGTGTCGATATACTGACAGACATCTGCATATGGGCACTTCATGATATGCGTCTGCGTGACATTCTGTCACACAGTGCAAGAATAAAAAACACGGAGCAAATAAGAAGCAGAACCAAGAGCACTCCAGGATTCAGGACGAAGAGCTCATGCCAAAGGGTTCGGGGTGCATGTTTAAATCTATTCCCAAAGCAGAATGCGATTCTACAGCAAGGGGGACAAATCCAATAGTTACAATAGTTTTTGTTTGACACATACTCGCTCTCCAGTTGGACGGTTAAAAAAAAAAAATTGAAACTGTGCAATCACAAAGCATCAAACAAACAAAGCAGCAATAATGCTCTAATAGCATAATTTGTCATGAATGTCATAAAAAACGCAACCCGCGTATAACTCGCGTAAAGATAAACGGAAAGTGTAACTCTTTGTTTCTATTGAACCAGAAGGGGAAGACGATCATATTCATGTTTTGTCCAAGTCGCCAGACCGTTTCCTTAAGAAAACAAAAAAGCTCGTATATTGTTCTCGTTCTCAGACTTATTTTTCTCCTACGACAGTTTTTTTTTTCCCTGTGTGAGTTTAACTCGTGATAGGAGAGCGCCAAATACACAAATGGCTTTAGAATTTCCTGGAACAGCTATCAAATATAGCATGCACATGTAAATAATTACGTCATCACACGTAATATGGGGAACTATTTCCCATGGCAATACATTACGTATAATTATAATAATCTTATGTGTTCTAATCGCAGCTTTGTTCACCACTTTTGGCTACGAATTAAGTTGTTTGCGTCAAAATGCCTTCATGGGGTGAGCTATACGACGGGAGGAATGCCAAAAGCGAGGCTACGAATTTTAATAAATTAAACAGTCATTACAATGCGGATCCTGACAGAAAACGAGCGTCTGCTTGTGACAGTTAGCAAGCAAATGTTAAAACTAATCGAGCTGTGACTGTGAGCAAGGCAGTGCATAAAGCTTGGCGCGCGAGTTTAGAACAGCTGCAAATGTATAACAGAACTAGCGTATAAACATTTATAACCGTTACGGCTGAATTTCTCCATACAAACCCATGTGCGTACTTGTATGTATGGGTTGTACAATACTATAAATAAATGAAACTCGCATTCTCTCTGAGAAAGTTGAAGGCAATGGTGGTGTAAAAGGTAAGTGACAATGGGATTGGAGATACAATAATTATTCCTATTTTTAGCAACAAAAATGTCTACAAAGTGCTAAATATAGGAATAACTAGCTCCTCGCTTCCTTTGTGCACCACCATTACCTTCAAATTCTATACACCACCAACTTTCTTAGAGAGAATGTTTTTATATCTTATATCTACATGATATGTATGCTAATGGATTTTTGACCTGCGAAAATTAAAGTTATTACCTATTATCGTTCCCAGAATTGCACAAGCTTGGAATTTATTTATGACGTACATGCATATATGATTATGAATAGATACCTCCAGGCCCACGACCACACGCAGTGTAAAAATGAACTCGTGTTGCGATTGAACTAGCTCATCTCGTGATTATTGTCAATTTGTGAGGGATTGTAATTCCCAGGCCAGTGATGACTTCATGCTTATATGGACTATAAATCGGAAGTGCCATTGTATAGAGCTCTATAGGTGTTATAGGTTAATCTCTTTCTAGTATTGTTAGGCCGGCAGCCCTTAGTCAGGGGTTGGGTGTATAAATATAAGAGGTTGGTATATGCAAGGGAGGTGGTCTGGTTTTCGTGTTTTGGTTTACCTGTTCGAGATTGTAATTAAGACATCCTTCGGGGATCGGGACTGTTCGGCGTGCGCAGGCGATACTATCGGAGTCTTTCACACTATTATATTGCAGTCTAGTAGTTATAAAGACCATAGTCCTAGTCAGTGTGTACTCTTTACTATACAAATTCAGAAAATATTGTACTGTACATCCACCAAACAAGCCACCAAGTTATTTCAAATGATTTAATTTCCTGCCAATGTTATAAGGCACCATCCAGCACTTTACGGGTTGCAAAAGAGTTTATCCAGCTATACTTTACAAATGATACTTTTGACTTGGTCCTTTAACAAAACAAACAACCAAAACTTATACATGTACGGCAACAGTAACATGCGTAGTGTTTTATCTTTTTAGTCAGTCGTGGTATGGTGTTATGCTGTTCTGATCTGTAGACACAATCGCGGCCGTTTAAAATTCCCTTCTTCTGCTTGTGTATGTCGATCCTGTGAATAAATTGATAGCACGTCAATAATTGTATTAAATGGCTCAATTGTTACCAAAATTGCATATGACTTGCTAAAACGCGGATGGAGTGCTCATATATTGCCGACACTACATGCGTATTACTACTCGCACAATTTAAGAAGATGCTGGGTGTCTCAATTGCATTTCCAGATGGGACGTCTTTAAAAAGTATATAGAATGGTTGCATACAGAAAAGGTACTGATATCAAGACCAAATGGTACCTCAATTTACAAACCCTGCATGCTTTCGTAATGAGCATATACATGATATACTATATAAGTGTGAAAAATGTGTAATGTGATAGTGTTGATTAGTTTTTATTTGATTTTTACTGTAGTTGGAAAATGCACCATTTCTGCAAGCAACCTGCTAAGCTTGGATTTTGTACTGTTTTGAAATGGCAAGGAACGTTCTTGCATCTACATATGTGCAATTAATGCTATTTTTAGTTTTTACTGTAATTCACTGCAATACAACCAAGGTCCTGCTGATGAAATGTTTGTAAAAATGATATCGCATGGAAATTATGTTCTTAATAAGTGAGGAATCAAGGTGAGTATAAATTGTATGATAAGCAGTAGTATTAGAAATACAACGTACTGGTTAATAAATAATGCATTTCCCCCTAAGCACTACTGTCTTAATTTATAATGCAGTGGCTGAGTAAGTCAAACAATTCAGCACTCTTTGATTCAATTGCACAGATTCATAATAATGGCAGAGGATATGGTACTGAACAAACATACAAACACTAATGAGTTTTATTTTGCTAGGACCATTTCAGTTTGATTACACGCGTAATGGAGTCAGCAGTTCAAATTCCACATCCAATGAGAGTGGAGTTAGAGTGGAGAGGGTGGAGATTCTCTAAAGGAGAATAAAATTCAGTAATAGTGTTGCTGGTTTTTCATCAGCACCCAAGTGCATTGAAGGCAAAAAAAAAAAAGAAAATGGAAAATACATTCAATTCTGAAGTGATCCAGCTTGTGTATATCAAGTATGCAATGCCACAAATATGAACAATTCTCTTTTGTATATTTTCATGTATGTCTAGTATTTCAATATTTGCTTTTGTGTGTGACTAAATGTATTTCTACAATGTGTGCGACTGCAGAACTAAAATCGTACAGTGTGTTGACAAAAAAAGTTGCACATGTGCTGTTATATGCTTTTTCCACACAGAGTACAAGGAGTATCTTATTACTCAAACAAAATGATCTTTAAGCTTTTGTGAGTAGTTGTCACTTTTTGCAATGGCTTGTAATGTATGAAAAAAAAAAGTATAATAATCACCTTGAAGAACCTAAGCATTCATACGATAAAAAGACTTTCTCACAAAGTTGGAATACTGGTATGAAAAATGAAACAAATCTACAGGGTATAGTTAATGAGCAGTATGATGGGGAGGTAAACGGGAAAGGATGTATGTGGGGAAGTATTATGGGAGTGAAACAGAGAGGGTTGGGAATGATGGAGGGAGGAAGAAGGAATAGAGGAGGATATATATTTTGAATTTGTAAAGTCCACGAACACAATGGCATGTACACAAAATCAGAAGATGGTCAATGAACATGACAATTTTTATTGAACAAAATGATTTTAAAATGAAAAGTTTTGTACTTTATTTATGTTGGTAAATGTATGTGTACACAAATTACCTTGTTATGTTTTTCATCACGTGCAGAAAGCAGATCGTTAGGTTCATTTCTGAACTGCACATTATTTCTTTCTTCAACAACTGTCTGTGGTCCATTGTGTGCATCTTTAACATCACCGATGTCATTTATTGTGAGGGTTTGATGCATACTGAGGTCCACCTTCTTTTCTTCATCAAGATGTCCAAGACGTACTAAAACCAGTAGGTGTTTATCAGCAACTCATTAATCACAGAAGGCTTATAAAATGGTGTATGTAGCACACATCATGGTTTCACTCAGCTTAGAACTATACACATATGTTGATGTTCTATCCTTACTGACTACATAGTGTAGCAAATACGTATTACATGTAATCAATTGTATGGTTGTACTACACGCATGAGCAGAATTGTGTACCAGGGCTATCAAACTGTGACTAACATTAGACATGGGCCAGGTGCACTCCTTACATAGTTCCTCTCTTGTTCTCTCAAGTTCAAATTCTTCCATAATTTTCCTTCTCTTTGCTATATCCAAATACATTTTCAGAGTATCAATCACTTCTTTTGTTTGAAATGTGTAGCCATAAAATGGTTCCCCCCAGGTCTTGAAGTCCTGAAAAAAATATTTTCAGTGTCATCACTCATTAGCCCACGCATCCAAATAGCCTCACCAAGTGGAAGCTGTTATCTGAGCACGCCCAGTCATGAATTTGAGCAAGGTCCCTCTTCAAGTGTACCTAGATTGAAATGCAATAATTATTAATGCAATCATTCAATTTTTGTAATACTATAGTGTATTGCACATTAATCAGGTCCCAGATCCAATGTTGGTGGGGGGAAGGGAGGAGGGGGATTACATCAGTGCTATGCGTAATGCTGAGCAGCAATGTAAGCCTTGCAATGCTGCATAACATAGGCCAGGGGATGAGAGTAGTGATAAACATCCCTGTAAGTGATACTTTGTTGAATGTGGGCAATTCAACTTATTGAATAGGATTTTTGATACTAAAATGTGCATGCGCTCACTGTATGCATGTTAAGTTTGATAATCTTTGTGATGATAAATGCATGCATGTACATTATATCACAGTGAATGATAATACTCTCATATTGCATACCATTCCAGCTTCCTTCTCCACAGTAAACAGCCCATTCTGACTGACCCCAAAGAGAACCTTTTTCATCCGCTTGGTAGGGATCAAGTCTCCCTTGGTTGGGATAGCAACCTCAAAGAACACTCCTTGCTGGACTGAGCACAAATTGATGACCTTGTTGATACAGTCAAGTAGCTGGATGCCCTCAATGGCTGTGTAGACCTATAAAATGGATGCAAATCTTATAGTGGATTATACCATGCATGCAGTACAGTAAATGCAGCTGTGATGCAAAACCTTTACATCATATTTGCCTACATGGCAATGTGCACGAAAGATTTGAATGTTCCTCGTGCACCTGCCGTGTACTAAATGTACCTCCATAACTTGAGATGAAATTCCAGAGACACTCCTATGCTGCTCAGGTAGGAAGGCCTTGGGACTGTAATATAGAACTTTTGTGACCAATATCTTCATGCTGCACAAGACTCACTCATAGTCACGAGGTGGCCATGGCCTCCCAGCCTTCTTTTCAAAGTACACTCCAGTCAGGTGTGCTGCCAGCTAAGGAACAATAGATTTGATGAGGATAGTGATATATACTGTACAAGGTCCTATAAGTGTGCATGTGTATATGCTGTACAAGGTCCATCAGATTGCAAGCAGTGGAATCACATATAAGTGTAGCCATTTTTATGGTTTATACACATCTCAGTTGCTGTGTGGCTTGCCCTTGTGATAATTAATGTGGTGGCATAGATTTATCCTCTTATTTCAGTTCCTGTTTTTATACATGCATATTATCACAAACCATTTACATGTAGTCCTGCAATCTAACAGTACATGTATGTTTTATACAGGTTAGTCTAATACATAGTGGCATTAATTTCATTGATATCTGCATGCATTGTCCTCAAGACTGCAAATGCACTGTGCAGCTCACTTGTATGGCAGTCTCTCTGGTAACGGGATATGCTCCTTGCACCACACCTATCCATCCCTAAAAGACAAAAAGAGTACTTGGTAATGTTTTGTAAAACCTCAAAAGTGCATAGAAAAACACAATTTACAAATAAAGTATCAGATTGCAATGTATTGCCATGTGGGTAAACAGTCCTGGCTTATTCAAAACCCAATGAACTCAAATAGCTATATAGTCTGCAACACATTTTATTTATGTCATTAATCACCACACCCTACCTGGTAAAACTTTCGATATCTAGCAACATCTGGATGCTCAGATTTTGGCCATTCTTCACCACAGGAGCCAATACTCACATCAGGGGTATCGATATCATCCTCTTCTGCATGCTGGAATTTCCTGTGAAGCAGCAAGTTGTTGCATTGAGATCTCATCGCATAAGTGATGTGCACATACATGTGTGCAATTCGCTGATGTATACATTGCATGAGCTGTCTTAATAATCAATGTCACATATGTAATACAACAAAATGATATGTTTGTTGTCAAAGACAAGGTCAAGGTACACATACTGAATGCAGTATAAACATATGATGCACGAAAAGAGTAAAATCAGCCAAGCAAGGGAAGACGAGCTGAATGGACTGCTCTATGTAATGAGCTAATGACTGACACCAAATAGTCAGCATGACAGATCATTCATAAACATGTAGGATATCAAAAAGAATTTCATAATGCTATGAATAACTAAACCATACTAGAATGGAAGAGTCGTTACAACAGATTTAGCTGTTTCTAAGGAATTTATAAACATATTAGTAATGTTTGCTACATTAGCAGTGTGATGAATAATGCTTAGAAACTTTACCATGGTGCATGTACATCATACAATGTATACGTCAGTTATTATTTACAATTGACATGTATTTGTATATATAGTATTATAATTATTATATATATATATAATTTTATATATATATATATATATATACATGTATTACATACATGCTCCTACACTAACCTCAAATGGAGGAGGTATGGCTGAATTGAGTAGTCATATTGGATCTGCAAGCTCTTGGCACCATCTAATCTCGAGGCTAGTGAGTGAGAAATATAAAGATGAATTATGTGGCAAACTTCCACAGCCTTCATGTGAGCTCACCAAAACTCTTCATGCTGTGCTCACTCTTCTTAAAGCGACCAACCAAACTCCTCTGAAGATAAAAAGTATACCACTGTCATGCATCACTAGTTCATATACCACAGTGAATATATGTGTAGTGATCACAGTTATACAGGTTACATTGTGTAATGTAAATGTGAACATTTTCCTTTAGTGAATGACTATCACATGAATTTAAACATTTGGACTATAATGCGTTACAAATGGTATAATAGTGGAAGTAGGTTATATACCTCAATTTTTAACACATAATGGGTTGCATTCGTTTTATTTGAAATCGCTTTACAATTAAATGTTTACACAAAAGGTGACTACATAGATTGCATGCACTTGCCTTATCTTATATGCAAAAAACGAGATTTTCAAGAGCAGTAAACATTGCTTCATTCAACTGACATACCAATACTCTGTGATACTTCATTTTTATACAGTATTAAAACCATGTTGATCATCATTACAACAGTGCCAATTAATATGCTTATTTAATCCCTTTGCCACCAATCACTCACCGGTCGTCCTCCATATTTCTCCACTATGCTCTGAATACCAGGAGGAATGGCAAGGTAGTAATTCTCTGGATTACATATTCCAAATGTCCCACAGATGATTTCAATTGCTTCCTTTACAGTGGTAGTGATGTCAAGCTGATGTGACAGAACACATTGGTCAAATGATGGGCAATTACAATATATAAACATGTATTGTGTACAGAATTGAGTTATATTAGTACATGGATTGAGGCACTTTATAAATTGATTTATTTGTAAGACACTGTCAGAATGAAGAACAAGTCCTCGCGATTTTATATAAAATGAATATAAGATAGAATACCCTAAGCCCCCCCCCCCCCCCCCCCCCTTCCAAATATAGGTTAGCAAAACTCCAAATATCAGCACTGCATTAAGGCACATACCATGCAACACATAAATGTACAAAGTATATTCTAGAACAAGCAAAATAGATACATCAATGTATCTTACTATTCATGGGTGTAGTATAGTTAAGTAACATCATGCTAACATGCAACACTACATGTAAAGGCAATGCATACATGTGCTCACCAAGAGGGGCCTGATGTCCTGCTTCATCACCACTATGTGAAACAGCCTGTGGCGTTCCACCACTGCACGGAAATCCTAAAATCGAGACAGGATGGAGGAGGGGTGATGTGCAAGTCTTTCTACTTCTTTTCATATACCAAAAGGTACCATAGAAGCTGTGCGTTTTACACATACATAGATGTGATCTTAATATTAGGTTGTGTAGATATGCCTATCTACTTTAGCTGCATTGGTCTTACCAAGGACAAGTACGGTGGAATGCAAATAAACTCTTGCGATGACTTTTGTGATGTCTTGGATCGAACACTCTCTGTTCGTGACACCTGGGAACCTTTGTGAATGAAATTAGAAGAAAGGTGATAGAAAAGGGCAGTACGAAGTGTGATAGGGAGGGATAGAAGGGTGGAGGGAGTCAGTGAAGAGGGAGAAAAGAATGGAAAGAAATAATGAAGTGGAGGAGACCATGGTAAATTTTAAATGAATTAAAACATATAGTAAAGTATATACAATAATGTTCATATGGAATCTAAGAAAAATGCTGATAAAAATCACCTTGACGAGAATGTTGTTTCTTTGTTGATTGGTTGCTTTTAGCTGGGGAGTAGATAACATTGAATGGACGTTTAGGCAGAGTTGCAGAAGGAATTTTCTCCTCTCCAGGTGGCCATTGATACACAGTCTGCAGATTGGATGCCCCTGCTGAGGTTGATTTTTGTGGACTTGCTGAATTAGCTTTATCAGAGGTAGGGCTTGGCCTGCCCCTTGGAGTATCTGAACTAGATGAGGAAAGGACTCCACTGTCTCTCTGACCCTCTGGAGTAGTTACGTATGCATCCAAGGACATGGCTGTCTCCAAAGAAGTACTTGCAGTTTTAACAGCAGGTGGACTTGCTGATAAACTGTCAAACAAAGTGGTCCATGTACTTTGTATAACATCTAAAGAGGTGGAGCCACTTTTATCCATGTCTAAAGACACAGATCCATGGGAAACAACCTCTAGAGAGTTGGAACCATTAGATGATGCATCCATGGAGGTGGAAGCACAGGCTACAATGGACTGAAGATGGAAATAAAAAGCATGTATTGTATGAAAAAAAATCTACCTGACGATCAAACATGTTTTCACTGCTCTTTATTTCTTCAACATCAGATGTCTGTTTTGGATCATTTGAGACCACCTGCTGATTTTCTACAGATGCAGTTGTGCTGCCAGCGCTGTTAATGTTTAATGAGGATAAAGGTTCTGGCTGCATGTGACTAATCACACCAGTGATGGAGGAAGAGTTGTTTGTGTTAGAGGTGATTGACATGGCCTCGCCAATGGGGTTTTCCACAACTGTAGAAAGGTCTGATGGTACATATGGTTCTGGCGATGCTGCAATACACGTTGAAGACCGATTCCTTGTGGCTATGTGTAAAGGAATGAAAGTGTGTGCATGTCCAGCAAAGCACACAACTCCTATATATGTACTCCTATATATGTACACGTAATCATACCTTTTCTTCTGGAAATACGCTCACTCTCTGAAATATAATTTGAAAGTTCAATAGCATATTCTGTAAACAGCTCTTGCCAATAGCCCAGTGTATTCTGCAAAAGAAAAACAACATTTAATATTAAAGATTGCATTCTATCATAAAATGTAAAAATAGTAGTGATGCAATTGTAGATCTATCACGTACAATTGCGGGGCCCATGAACTTACAATCCGAATGCTATGCTCTGTCTGTTGACAGCTCTCACGAATATCTTTCAATCGCCAGCTTTTCTCAGGTAATACCTACATTTAAAAGGTCTTAGTAAAGTCGTCGGGTACATCTGAAAAGTACAGGGACCCCTCCGTCAACGGATTCTTCGTTAAGGCTCGTATATATATATATAATTATAATTATAATTATATATATATAATTATAATTATATTATCATCATATATATAGCAGTGCCACAATATATGTACCCTGTAGTTTGCAATCGGCCAAAGTGATGTAAGCGCACGCTCCGATATATAGTCGCGTACCTTTAGTTTTCCGTCCTCGTCAACTTCACAGACGGAAACGTTCTCACTACTGACAGCCATTACCAGTTCTTTGCTGGAGTCCTACAGCATGGAAGATGAAGTGGAATGCATAATAAACAAGCAAGAGAGAGCCTTTATACGACGCATAAGAAATTATGAATGGATTCGAAATTTGATATCCGCCAAAAAAGGCTTATTGGTTCAACTAAGCCAACGTTGCTATGCACGGCACGAGGAATACGCAACATAACAACGGGTAATGTTTATGGTGCACTAATTTGATCAATTTACACAACTGCAAAATGAACGGACCTGCATCCTCACGGGGAAATAAGCCACTAAGATGGCCGACGGCTCGGATATTAACTGCAAAACGGTGCTCTTAGCTGTGCCTTTGGGGATCGATTTTACGCTCTGCTGCAACCGGTACGCCTGGGCGGATGAAACAGGATGAATGAAGAGTGGGCACGAGCTAAATATTACCAATAAGATTGCAGGGTTCATATGACACGCATTTACAAAGCTCACAGGTCACATTAATAGTGTTGCATTCCAATACCAGGCATTTCTTATTCAAAGCAATAGTCACAAAGTTATTGTGCTAAAAAAAAACTCATTACTAATCGGTTATGCTAAAATAGTTGCGGTTATAACAAGCTAAACTCTGAAAGAAAAATATAATGATCGGAATGTAAAGCCTGAATGCCAGACACTTGTTATTTAATATACATGTACATGCGTGCATTTCTCCCTCCGCCCTCCCCCTCATATATTCCGGGTGCATTGGTTCAGTGCCAAATATAATGGCTTTGACTAACTGAGAAGGTACATGTATGGACCACAGCTTAGTCATATGGTTTCACAGGTTTTTTTGTGATCAGGCTATGCATGCAAATGGGAACAGCACACATTTGATGTCTCCATTTCTTATCATGTCGCAAGTCAAATTGTATGGGATAAGGGCAGAGTCAGTGTGTGGGTATGGAAGCTGCATGTATTTTCAAGAATTCCTACGAGGATGTTTCCCTCTAAATTAATTTTTCCCATGCCACGGTACCTTCTTCCTCACAATTTCAATTTTTTTAATATCAATATATTATGCAATATCTCTCACTTGTTTTGTCTAAGACTGAGATAAACGTTTAATTTACAGCCCCTCCCACTTATGATTGACCTAAAACTAATTTTTGGCTATGGGGAAGGTATAATGTGAAACACTTGGTTCCATTTCCATTTCCATGTCAAAAAACTGCATGGTTATATATAAAGTACTCCAAAGCAATGTCCTAACATGCTCTCATCTATGAACATGACACATTTCTTTTGCAAGTGTCTCATTGTTCTACAATTTTGAGGGATGGTGCCCCTACATTCCCCCTTAGTGAAATTCTTCAATCAGGTTATCTTAACACAGTCATATGCAATATACATACCTCCATCATCTGTTCAATCTTCTGGTCAGTCCCGTCTGACAACTTCGATATCTTTTTCAATGCATTGATTGATGAACTGTGATAGGATAGCCATTACATGTTCACACATAGACACACACATCTGGTGTTATCCACACAAATCGTAAATCATTGTCAATAGTTTATTAATACATGTGGCACACACCCCTGGGCACCCATTTAAAAATTATGTCAAATTTATTTAATATTTTTGTGCACAAAAGGCATAAGGTACTTGTATATTGTGTAATTAGCAAAGCCCACCATTATGATCCCTAGCTACACAAACCTTGCATCCACAATGCCCTCTTCAATATGGTTGAAATAGATGCTGAGCTAAAAAGATGTCAACACACAATATATAGGAATGATTTACATTTTAATAATGACACGAAAATGTCAAAATTCTCAATGATACATGTACGTTGCTTACGTATATCATAATGTTAATCTAATTGCACTCAAGTATGCACATAGACTGCCATGACGAAATCAGTCCATTTGTGGGACTATTCAAGATAAATGCAAGGTACATGTATGAGCATGCCTGCACATTTTCAGGTTTCCACCCCCCCTCCCCCTCTCCCCTCCCTCAATCTATTAACCATTCAGAATCCATGGATTCTGAAGTGTGCTTCTGTGAACCTAGCTTTGGTCATATGTGTGTTCAGTAAAATAGCAGCAACTTGCAAGTTTATTTAGTCTATTTTACTGAACACACATACAACCAAAGCTGGGCCTGAATATGTGCAAGTAAATGTCTGTACTCTATAGATATGTGTATGACTGGGGATCAAAGAATGTTATATTAATTTTCTATATCTGTTAAAAGCATTGTATGACTGAGGATATGCAATGCACATGTAC
Source organism: Spongilla lacustris (assembly GCA_949361645.1). NCBI lineage: Eukaryota > Metazoa > Porifera > Demospongiae > Spongillida > Spongillidae > Spongilla > Spongilla lacustris. Next base: position 6,967,270 of record OX442416.1, on the reverse strand, counting down.
ATTTATGTACATGTGTCAGGGTAGGATCAAAAGCATTGAGGAGAAAAGATTACACACACACACACACACACACCCCAGGAAATGTGTCTGCAGATAAGGGTGTGGTGCAAAGCATTAATGGCTGCGTAATGTAATGGTCTAAGTATGTCTGCAGAACGATGGTAGTTACATTCCATCTGAAGCCACAACACTGCTGTCTTACCTGGGAGTAAACAGAATCCAAATCCATATTGTGAATGCGGCAGACTTCAGAGGTGTAGTGATGGAAGGCCTAGGCAGGACATTAAATGTAGTATAGCCTTAGTTTGGGAGCTCCAACCCCCCCCCCCCCCCCCCCCCCCCCCCCCCCCATCCTCCAATACAGAATTTCATTTTAGCATTACAATGCTGTAGAGGCAAGCTGTCCGGAAAATCATTCAATATTATGACATATTACTGCAGGTATGTGATTTCAGTACATCATCTTGGCACAAGACCTGTTTATAGCCCTTTGTGACAGAACTATGGTTTGTGGTACAAACATTCACTATGCATGCAGCAGGAGACCATGCATGCATTAAAATTCAATCTTTCATGTTTCTGTTCCTAAGAAACATTCCCTTCTTACTTGTTGGTAGAGCAATTCTTTTAATGTTGAATTCCTCTCAAGGGCTTCAGTGATATCTTCATTCAGGATAAAGAATTTCTTCCTGTAGTCGTAATTGGATCAGAATACAGCAGTGTCCAAGCAGCCCACAAAGTTATGAGTGCCACTTACCTCAAAAGTAGAGTGTCTCCATTGATGACACCTTGAGAGTTAAGGGAGGAGGAGGGGTCTAGCCAGCGAAGGCAAGGGGTGTGGTCTTTGACCTGTGAGAAATGTAAGCTATATTACACATGAACAATCCTTCAGCTATAGCCGGCAGCACACATACATGTAGCATGTTGCTGACCACTGATAAACATACATGTGGCGCATTTACACATGGTAATTGGATATTATTACTGCCATAGCCTTACAAAATTCGACCTCCAATCATTTGTACACTCCAAAGAGTGATCCCTTGTCACATTGGGCTGTTGCGATACAATTTCCATAACCACAGTGGCAACACAATTCGCTCATTTATTACAGCTATGTGCATAATTTATTTAAATTCCTATTTTGGTATTGTCACCACAATGTGAATTACAATCATGAATACACACACACATAGTCATACAAACACATAATAATATAAAATATAATATATATTATGATGTTCATGCTATGCTGACGTGACATAACACATGAAACATTATGCTTAATAAGTTACATGTTATGCTGACATGATGTAACACATAACACATGGTCATGTATATACCTTTAGTATGGGATAAGCCAATGACATTTCTGTGTCTTCCTCTATGCCTTTAAAGAAAGGTACAAACCAAGTAAAGGATTCTCTCTCATACCGTCTGTGGTTTATACGCAAACATGGATGCATGGTGTTTGTACACAAGTATTTGTGTGTGTGTATATGTACGGTGAGGTGATGATGTGAGTGAGAATGAGCACATTTATGCATTTGTGACAAAGTGTAATAATGTGTGGCATTGTGTAGTTTGTGACAAAGTATAGACAATGTCTCAGCGTGTAATTTGTGACAATGAATTGTGACAATAAATACCATAGAATTGATATTGCATTTTGTCTCTACATGTAATATTTTGTGTACATACCAACACACATTACACATGGACACATACACACATATGCACACCCTCTCCTTGCATAAAGGCCCATACCTAGCTCCTTGCACACAGCAGGGATGATGTCCATCACTGGTGCACCAGAATACACCTACAGTCATTTAAAATTAGGTTAGGGTTAGGGTTAGGGTTAGGGTTAGGGTTAGGGTTACATGTAGGTAAACAGACACACATTAATGCATCCACATACACTCAGGTGTTTATCTGTAGGTCCACATGAAAAAGAAAGAGGATATTGAATGTACGTAGGGCATTATGAAGGAAAGGTAATGAATGTGGATTATTTAGTGGGCTGCATGGATTTATCATATCATATGCATGGATGACCAACTGTAATCTGCATGTGAGTCAATGTGCCTTAAAGCATGTATATGTGTTAATCATTACCTTCATGCTTTTCTCCTGTCCCTCCCAGAGATTTACAGTCAGCATGATCGGCAGTGCCTTGTGGCGCAGCTCCAGTATGTCCTGTAAGTGGTGAGCATGTGTATGTGGTGAGCATGTGTATGTGGTGAGCATGTGAATGTGGTGAGTATGTTAATTATTGTGCAGTGTGAAAATGGTACATTTGTATGGTGATCAATCAATTGGAACAGAATGTTTGCTTTCATTATACCCAAGTTGTGGGTGTGCATGTGTGTGGGGACATGTGTGTATCTTGTTTTGTGTTTGTGCATATGCGTGGTACTGCAATAAACTTTGGTCAGCTCTAAACAAAACATAACATTCTGAACATATTGACATACTGCACTTTTTAATCTTCAATGGGTGTTGTTTTGAGGGAGGAGGGTGAGAGAAATTCCTACCTAGGTGGTGTTGATGCAACCTTAATTATAAAGCCCATAGAGAGAACTGCCCACAGGAATGTAAAGAATGCACTTAGTTGCGCACCCCCTACACAAATCCAGAATTTAATGCAGTTTTTAAGCAATCAATCACCATCTTGTGATAAAATTGTGTGAAAACAGAACAAAACTGGTATGCACTAAACCATGTCTGTTCCAAGAGACCATGGTACACACAATGCACATATAATGTTTTAATGATTTATTATGATACCTCCTAAACAAAGCGTTACGTTAATTTTACACAGTTGTGCGCAGAAGGAATTGTTATTTTGGCATGGATAAAACAGATGGGGACTGAATGGGACTTTTGTACGATAATTGCTATGCACACAAGCACAAGAAACATGAATGTTTCAAACACACATTCCTGTGCACAAACACGAACTGTTCAAGTACACCTTCATTTGGCAAAGCATGCTGGCTGCAAACACAGCTAATCTAATGTGGCCTCTCCCATTTGCTGACCTTAGATACCAGACTTACTGTCCCTCTATCTCCATGGAGAAATACATTGCACACAGACACACATACACACAAACACACACACACACACACACACACACACACACACACACACACACACACACACACACACACACACACACACACAATGCATTCATACATGTTTAAATACACTTACGTCCTTCCCAATGTGGTAATGAGAAATCTCTCTCTTTTGGTGTAGAATGAGTTCACCATTCTCCTTAATCAGACACACATCATAATCTGCAATTGTGCGCATGTAGGAATAAAGCACTGAAGACAGCACCACCAATTTATTCTATAACAAATGCTTTTTAGTATCAAACGTGCAGTCATATCATCTGAAACCAATGTACATAGCACACATACACAGCCCATATACTTTACCCCATTAAAATAAGCAACTAACATATGCAACACACACACACATACACGCACACATGCACACACACACACACACACACACACACACACACACACACACACACACACACACATCTACTTTCATCACCTCTAATGGTGATCGATGTAAGCTTAGTTTACGTTGCTGTGGTGACATGACCGCAAGAAATGGACCGTGAAGCCTAGCCAACGACGCACGCCGTTACAATTACCTTGCAAGATAGTTGGTATGTAACTGTGCGCGTACGAGCGACATCAAAGCGTGTGCTTCCCCCAAATATGGGCTCCGTCACACGCATGAATCAAATCAACTGAAGAAAGTATTAGCGTTTAACTGTTTACGAACCCCAAAGCCTGATGTACTGGACCTTAGCGAACTGGTGCAAAATTAGCCCCTCCCCCTGATGCATTCAGCTTCATGCCTGTATTCTGATAATAAATACTATTTACTATAAGTAACCGATGCATTTATCTATAAGTATTTTGATTGGTGCATGCATGTAGTATGTTTGCGCGTGCCTGTGTGTGTGTGTGTGTGTGTATGTGTGTGTGTATGTGTGTGTGTGTGTGTGTGTGTGTGTGTGTGTGTCGTGTGTGCGTGTGAAATAAAGGATCCTTCCGTTGTGACAGTGTTCACTACAGATTGCATTCCCCACATTCCGCAGCTACAAGGCGAATTCTTTACTCATATAGACACAACCCTTTTAGCAGCTACTCCCTATCAATACCGAGGCGGCGCGTCAATTGTCTAGCACTTGTCGCACACACTGATCGAGAACGTGAACACCTCACATCATAGCCACGATAGTATATAGTACAGGTAAAAACAGTACACTAACCCTTTCGCCAACTGATTATACGCTTGCAAACCAAAAGTACACTTATGCGGTCTATTGCTCAACCCGGCCCTACCCACCTCCCCGCCTACATGTACATACCTTAGCCCTTCCCCTCCCACACACGAACCATTACTTACATGTACATCGATCTGTATATTACCTTTCTCAAGTTCGGCCTTGTCTCGTCCGTGGACACTTCGGAATAAAAATGCTCCCAGCTCGAAGAAGTAGGACACGAGTGTTTGGTTGGTGACCTGTGTATAGTCACGCAAGTAATGCAGCGAACATTGCAACTGCTTCCCGTCTCTACCGTAGCATCCCTCTCTCCCCCCCACACGCACTCTTTATGTACAAGCGACCGCCGCTTCTAACGTTATACCATATAACTCTTACCTTGACATTTTGCACGGAATCGATCTGCGATTGCCTTCCAGCCGGTAAGTGCACGCCCAACTTTACAGTGAAAGCGTGCCGCTTCTCATCCTCTCCTACCACTGATGCCATCTAAACTTTACCGATGAGGCTATAATAAGCTACACAAACTAATTCTGACTATCGCAGCATGAGATGATATGCTACAAATCAAATTTAGCGATTGGTGGGCGGTGCCTCCTCTTTCCGATCTAATGAACGGATACGTTTACACATTGATGCGATTGCGACTTTATAGTATTCTACAGTTATATGTTATATGCAATGCAAGATTTGAACATATCATTATAAAGGCATTTCAATATCGGTGCAAATTAACACACACTCACAGTACACTGCATGTACGGATTTGAAATGAGCATTACGAGGTTGCTATATGCTAGATCTCAATAATCTATCTGAAGTAGCCCTGTGAGAGTAACGATCGAGATCTAGTGAATAAAGTTTTAAACCTGGCGGGTTGTTTGCACCAGAGATAGAGTGTTTCTTTCTGTACACTGGGATACCCCAGATTGAGCTTTCAAAATACGTTTTACGTCCGTTAAAGCTTCGAAGCTCCTTAAGCTTCGAGTAACGACATCTCACGAACCAGATTAAAGCACGCCGGTGGGGTTAGTAACCACTAGCACTATAAGCACCATCCCAGACCTTCGTCCACTGGGATTGGGTGTGTGTTTTTGTACATTCCCATGCAGATTAGGGTAGTTGCATATATACAGCGCAACGCGGATCAGTAGATTTCCCGTTCAGCGTAGATTAGGGGAGTGTTTCCAATCCATGTAATTTAATATCTCTGCACTGTATGGTCTGATTAGTCAGGACATCTGGGCATGCCTGCACAAGGTTTATAGCCCAAGTCTTTATTATAATATAATTAATTGGCATGGTCTTTTATTTACGTGGATCTTAGACTTTTTACGAGGGACGCCCCATGCATGCATGCATGATATACATGCATGCATGTACATGCATATCTTAGCCACATATATGTACCTGAATCCATACATTTATGCTTGTAAATAAATAAAAACCTCAATCGATCAGAACGAGACTACAGTAGGAAGCTGCGCTGAGAATGGAAAGTACCATACATGAAAACATAGTCATGAAATGAAGTTTAAATCATTTTATTATCATTAATTTATATGTACTGGCGCGAATGTCTAATAGACCCCTTTCATGTGACGTCACAAGTCATGTGAATTATAATAAAATAGCTGCCTATCAGCCGCCATGATGGTGCACAGGTAGCCATGGTATTGTGCGTAGTACTAGGTTGTTTCAATCGTTCCGGGCGCAAGAAAGATGCTTCGTTCTACCGAATTATTTGTGTGAGCAAGTCAAGAAAGGTCCTAGGGATTAAAAAAAAATGAGCACGAAGCGTAGGGATGGATACATTGCTGCGATCTCCAGGGAGCGCATTACAATGACCACGTTGAAATCCCAGTGGATTTGGTCCAAACACTTTGTTTATATAGTTTTCCAGTCATCTTTTCTTAGACCAGCTGTGCACCATCATGGCGTCCGTAACGATAAACATCATTTTTAATGAAACTAGATCACGCGATGAAAAGGGTCTATAGCGACTTGATTTTGCTATTACAGAAAACAGTGAGGTGTAATTGCATATTAATATGCCAAGTACTCCATAAAAACCTAGCAACTGAATATGGAAATCAGCAGTACTAAACTCGTACATATATGTCTCTGCATGCACGCTGTCCATACGAGATATAGAAATTTTCGATAAAGCCCACAAAAAGACACCCAGCCCCACGATAGAACTTAATTAATTCATTGACATCAACAAAGACACCGGGTCGCCCTCCTAACGATAAAGCTGCTTTGTTTCTTGTCGTATGACACCGCCCCAGTTATGCATGAATTATAAACTTCCGTGTGCGTGCACGTGGCTACAAGAAATACAGCAACGAGCTACTATCTCGCTACTTCGTGATGAATGTCATGTGCCTATACTACAAGAGACAAACACTAGTGTACAGTGCAAAAAGGTATACACTTCGGGGGATTGTAGATATACTGTAAATTCCAAACCAATGACAATGTACGTACATATACTACATTTTTATTCTTATAGCAATAAATATTTAGCTGGCAAATAAATTCTAAACCAATAAACGATACAGGCTATGATGAATGATTTGCTCTAAACAGATTATAAAATATATGCATATTTTGTTCCATATCTATGTGACACTGAGTATGAAGTAGTTTATGCTTATGTGCATTCTAGCTGCTACACAACTGTGGGACATTTCAAAGACATCATGCATACTATATGCCTTTGTACTTCATCTTGCTTTTTTGATGTGCCTGCTACACAAATACAATTATAGTCATAATGATTATGAGAATTAAGCATAAAAATTCATCACGAATGTTTGTCTTTGTGTAGCAGACACTTCAGTTATCAAGATGAACTAGCTAGGCGCCGGCATAAAGAACTACCGTTTGGCGTCTTTGTAGTGTCCCACAGTCACTCAGAGTGTCTCTGCTTGCGCAGTGTCTGTGCTTGCATTGTCTTTGTGTAGCACCATAGATTGAAGAATACCTGGATACGAAACGCGTCACGTGATCCATTGAATTGTCAATTGTAGGCGGCGGACCCTTTGAAGTGAACTGTGTTTCGGTTAACCCTTTTGTAGATTACGCTTTCCCCCCTATTTTCACTGCTGTTTAAGAGAAAAATCGAGATCTTAGGCATTCTTCGTACTCCCACTGATCTTGCTTTCCAGGTTAGTGACTATTGTTCATGCAATTCACTAAGCACTCTACGTAGGTACCGTATCTATCATTTCCGCCTCTTCGGAACATATATCTCAACTTAGAGATGCTTCCAACCATTCATTTCTAAAAGCAAAGCATTATGCTATTCCCTCTGTGGAACGAACGTGTAGCCGTTGTAAGGGGCTTTAGCATGCATGTGGGTACAACTGCCTGGTGAACAGGTCGCGGACCCATCGTGTTTCGGAACATAGTGTGTGAGTTAGACACATGCAACAAAGTCCAAATTAGTTTTTCAATGTTCAGAAAGAGTTGTTCTGTGGAACGCATACAGCCAAAGGTGGACCAACGTTATGCAAATGTCTTATAGAAGTTATAGTTGTGCGGGTTATTTTCATTAAATCGTCCCTGGACCGATATATGTTTCGGTACATCTCTTGCACGGTCAGTGCAAGCTAGATAGCACTTAGACACATCTACGCAGTTACAATGATCAGTTGTAGGGAATGCACTTATAGTACTTAAAGTTGTGTAGTAGCTGATTGAACAAATGCCTTGTAAGTGCGATTGATGATCCGACTGCAGACCAATGACACAGAAAAAGTGTTTCCAAATAGGCGGCAATTCCATCAAACGTGTCTGTTTGAAACATCTGTAAGCTCTCTCTCTAGCTGAATGTGCTTTTATTCTTGGGTGATGTAGACAAGCTAGAATAGCCGAACGTAACCCGGCCACAGCAAAATCAATTGAAAGCAACGGACCAACGGTATCGGAAGTTGTATAACCAACTCGTTAAGAGGATCTGTTTTGGCCTATGTTTCAGGTATATTACTGTCCGTAATCGTCTCCTGTATCGCTCGTATTACGGCAAGTCACAACTGAGTCAGTTTCGGCCCTTGGTAGGCTATCCCTATATAAGTTTATTATACCAAATATGTCACGTGCCGAAACGCGGATCATTTCTAATTATCTCCGCGTTTCGTCACAGAAAACATCATATTGTGTCTCTGTCAGTGCCTGTGCTTTTCTTTGTGTAGCAGATACATGGCATCATCACGAAGTATAGAAAGATATACATGGTATAACATTATAAAATTAAAGCCACGCCCATTGAAGTTAATGAATTACAATTCTTAAAACCGAATAACTGGCTGATTTAGCGGTGTCGAAACGAAGCAGCTTCAGGGCCGTAGCATCCAGTCCGGCCGTCCGGTCATGGCCGGACCGGTTTTAGTAGTCTCGTACCCAGACGCAAATGTACGTAACCGACCAACGATGATCATATGGCATACGATCATCGCTACGTCATATGGGTCTGGGTACGAAACCACGGTTGTTGCCAGAAATTATTAATGATTATGGTAATTATTGCGAATTGGAAAACGAACGCAGGGGAGGTTCAAGGGGGGTTCGATCGGACGAACCCCCCTTTTGGCAAAACTTTTGGCTCTGAAACTTTAATATGTGCGCAAGGTAAAGATGTAAACTGTAGCAAAGGATAAATTGAATGGCACCGTGGGAGGGACCTTAACTCCGGAGGCTCGCATGTGGCGAAACGCAAGGGTCTCCAGCTCGTATATTTGGCCAAACGCAAGGGGACCCCCCCCCCCCCCCCCCCCCCCCCCCCCGCTCGTATATTACGCAAGGGGACCCCCCCCCCCGCGCTATAACCGCGCTGCCGTAACTCCCCTTTATAAAATCCTGCGTACGCCCCTGAATCCATATATGGCATAATACACACGTGTAACGCGTAATACATGCACTTTTTGTAAGTTTTAGTACAGTTGCGTATCAAAAAAGAAAGGAACATAATTATATATGACCATTCACGATCAATTCGTGTTAACATACATTTCTGTGTTATAATTAGGTACAACTGTTCTTCGGTAAATGCATGCAACATGTAATTTATAAGCAACTAGGCTGACCACGTTAAAAATCACGCCGGGGCTGATTCTATGATATAAGTGCGTGCGCACGTGCCATTTACAGTCAACAGAACAGACAGGCGCCGGCCAGGCTAGGGTTCAGACGGGAGCTGTAAAAGAACCATGGCTTGGTTACCAATTGGAGTACTAGTGTTAAAGAATCCCATTATCCCCAGGCACTCCCCAGCTGAGTAAGCATAGTGATGAATGTTCTGCTGGTGTTAACAATGGCAGCGCTAGGTTGTACCCGTTCATGATTAGACAAAGGTGACCCTAGGACTGGCAGTGTCTGGGCCTTGTCGTTTTAAATTGTGTATACAAATGTGCACACTCCATTGCCACATAATAAGCTGAATATTTTAATACTAGAATTATCCGATTATACGCTAAATTAAATTTGCGCACGCGTATATACGGATATACGTAACGCGGAATTGTTTTCAACAAATTATCGTTTTTTGAGGTGTGGTTATGGTACATGGTAGTCATTGCAGACAATGCTGACTGGATGAACTATCTTCCCTTGCGTATGGATGGGCGCGATCTATTCATGTTCATGTTCGAGCGTGCGATGGTGAGAAACGAATCTGAACATAACGGTACTAGTACTTCGTCTCTTAGTGTTTGAGGTACGTTGTAAACATATGCGATGTCTTTGTTGGGTACAATGACGACTTTCTTCAGTCAATATAGGCTATTTAGAAGGGAAGGGGGGGGGGGGGGGGGGGGGGATGTTGTTGCAAACACAGCCATGTATTCTATTTATAGCCCGTCCGTTCATATCTTCCTGATCGTTAGCTATTTAGCTATAAACTTACACATGTATTGTTTGTTTGTTTGGTACCTTTGTGGCATGATAAAAGCATATCTATTTGGTGTACGTGTCTGCTACATGTACTCTCACTCTCTTCATACAGTGGTACCACTATGCACCCACACTATCACCTGCCCACACACTCCCCTTGTCACCCATTTGCCTTGTACACACACCACCCAATGCACGCACTCCATAACGACACACCCATTCTAGACATATCTTTGTCACACCCTTCCCCTTGTACAGACCCACTGTAATACAATCTCTTGTCACATCCATCCCAATGCACACACATCTACCACCCTGCAGTCCCCATGTATTCCACTTGTTAGCACCCTGTGTGAACTCTGGCACACTACAGCACCTACACATAGTGATGTGAAGGTGTGGAACCCTTGCACACACACACACACACTTCATTGATTCTTCTATCATGTGCATGCACATCCCTTGTCATATATACCCTTGTACACACCACCCATTGTGCACTCTTTATCAATCCAACTCCTTGCCATACTCACACTCCACTGCATACCCACCTGCCAATTGCAATCCCCTTGTGAGGGAGTGTGTAGTGTGTGGAAATGTGTAGTGTGTGAGGGTGTGTGTAGAGGGTGTGTGAGGGAGTGTGTACAAAGTGTATTGTGTGTTTACAAGTGGTGTGTGTACAAGGGGTGTGTGTGACGGATTGTGTAGAGGGTGTGTGAGCGAGTGCGTAGTATGTGTGAGAGGGAGTGTGCACACAATGAGTGAGTATGAGGGATTGCTTAGTGCATGTGATGGTGGTGTGTGTAGAGAGTGAGTGTGTACAAATGTGTAGTGTGTTTACAAGTGGTGTGTGTACAAGGAGTGTGTGTGAGGGAGTGTATGTAGAGAGGATGTTTCCGAGGGGTGTGTGAGGTGTGTATAGAGAGGGTGTATGTGAGAGAGGGTGTATGTAAAGGGTGTGAGGAAATGTGTAGTGTGAGGGAATGTGTAGTGTGTGTGTGTGTGAGGGTGTGTGAGGGAGCGTGTACAAAGGTATAGTGTGTTTAGAAGTGGTGTGTGAGGGAGTGTGTGTAGCGTGTAGAGAGGGTTTTTCTGAGGGGTGTGTATAGGGAGAGTGTGTGTGAGAGTGTGTGTGTGTAGAGGTATGTGTGAGGGAGTGTGTAGGGTATATGAGGGGGATGTGTAAGGATGTGTGTAGAGGGGGTGTGTTGATAGGGTGTGTACAAGGGATGTGAGTGGTGCACATAGAGGGTACATGTAGGTGTGTGAGGAGTAAAGTAAAGTGGGTGGTGTGCATTGCACTGTGTAGAATGGCAAGAGTGTGACAAGGAGAGCAAATAGTATGTGTGTAGATTAGATGTGTGTGATATGGGAGTGTGTGCAGTGGGTGGATGTGTACAAGGGGTGTGGGGGTAGGCATGCTGTGCACCCTCTACACAATCCCTCACACACCACTTATGTGTACACTCCCTCACACACACACACACATACACCCTCTACACACACTCCCTCACACACAACCTCGGAAACGCCTTACTCCCTCACACACACTCCTTGTACACACTCCCTCACACACCCCTTGGAAACACTCTACACACCATTTGGAAACACTCTACACACCCCTTGTACACACGTATACTCCCTTACACAACCTTGTACACACCAGCCATTGCACTTTCTATCACTCCGACTCCAGTGCACATGATAACAGTCGGACAACGGACGTTTTCCGATCAATTTTGCTAAGTGTCAGATCAATTTTGCGTATGCGCGGTAAGAATGTCCAGACTGCTTTTTATGTGACTGGAGATAGCGGCAAAGCACCTGTTCAGCCCGTTAAATTTAGTGTTATAAAGTGGGCTTTGGACAGCGAAAAGATCCTTCCCATGGACACAATCGTGCGCGAAAAATGGCCTTAAACGCGTCAAATCGCGCGGTCTTCAAAACGTATCTCATTGAGTGTGCAATAGCATTTTGCGTATTAACAAAGTGGTCCTGTGTGTATAGAAGTCCAAAGATGGTGTAATTTGCGATGCATCGTTCCGAAGATATTCACATTGTAGTAAAATTCAGAGCAATGCACTGCAAATTAAACCGTCTTTGGACTTCTACATATATAGACACACGACCGCTTTGTAAATACGCAAAATGCGACTCTACTCTATTGCACAATCAAGGAGATACAGCATTTTGAAGACCGCGCGATTTGACGCGTTTATGGCCGTTTTTCATGCATGATTGCGTCGTTTTCCCCTCCCCCCCCCGCCCCCCCGGGTTGATACATCTACATGTTCGTGACTAACATTCGATACTAGCAAATCAGATCGTACTATAGTCACATCGCTAAAGTATTCTGTGTGCATTCGATTTGAAGAAACACTGCGTGGACGAATAAATTTCAACGCAGCATTCAAAAACAAACCTGAGATCTGCATCTTTCAAAGATCATGCTGCTACTAATATGTGCGCGCACGCAATGCTACTGGATAACAATGTATACAAACACCAAGTGCAAAAATTAAGGTACATTCAATGTCCGGTCAATTCGGAAACATGACAGGTCAACTTAGGTAATGGTCTGACAGTGTGTAAGGACAAACCTGAAACCTTATCATATGCACTGCAACTCCTTGTCATACTCACACTCCACAGCACACCCACCTGCCAATTGCAATCCCCTCACTGCATGTACACATCCACCCACTGCACACACTCCCATATCACACACATCTAATCTACACACATACTATTTGCTCTCCTTGTCACACTCTTGCCATTCTACACAGTGCAATGCACACCACCCACGTTACTATACTCCTCACACACCTACCCTCTATGCACACCTCTCACACACCCTCTCAACACACCTTTTGTAAACACACTACACCTTGTACACACTCCCTCGCATACCCTCTACATACACCCTCTCTATACAAACTCCCTCAATACCCCTTGTACACACACTCCCTCACACAGACCCCTTGTACACACACTCCCTCACACAGACCCCTTGTACACACACTCCCTCACACAGACCCCTTGTACACACACTCCCTCACACAGACCCCTTGTACACACACTCCCTCACACAGACCCCTTGTACACACACTCCCTCACACAGACCCCTTGTACACACACTCCCTCACACAGACCCCTTGTACACACACTCCCTCACACAGACCCCTTGTACACACACTCCCTCACACAGACCCCTTGTACACACACCACTTGTAAACACACTACACCTTGTACACACACTCCCTCACACACCCCTTGTACACCCTCTACACACATCCCTTATACATACCCACACCCTCTCTACATATACCCCTTGTTCATACCACCCCTTTGTATGCACAATCCCTCACACACATACTGAGCATTTTTCTTTTTTTAAAGTTGACAATTAGCCATAACCTTTCATGTCAGATAAACACATAGTCATGTACACCTTTGTTGCTGTGTTGTTTGTGCCACTTGTTCAAACAGTCATTACTTGTACCAGTAAAACACAGCTACACCGAACATCCTTTGCACTGCCATTGTGTGTCCTTTGTGCAGATCATGTATTGTATGATACGGGTACTGCATTACACTGTATGTACTTGTAATTCCTTCCTCATCTTCCTGTTCAAGGTCGCTGAATTCATCATCGCTCCCTGAATTCATCATCGCTCCCTGACATAACAGTTTCATCAAGCTCGTCAGGCTCGCTACAAAAGCTCTCGAGGACATCGTCATCCTTATCTAAAAGTTCCAAGATCTCTTCACGGTCCATCCTGCGCGAGCGCATTGTCATTCTCTAACAAATTATATTATCATTGGAATGTTATTCATTTGCATTCATTGTTTACCTTGTCCACAGTTTAGCAAGAAACCCACAATATCAAGCCCACTCGTTCGACAATAAAATGAACAGTGTAAGGGACTGGTGAATACCGCTTTGCTAGTTTCAGAACCGAACGAACCACCGACTGTGAATGGCGCTTCTTGTATAGTACAGTCTTCCGCGTATAATCGGTTATACTACACACTATAGTACATAAATGAAGTATACATTACATATATATTTTCACAGCCACTGAGTTTTCTGGTATGGAGTAGTGCATGGTTCAAAAGCAAAAAAGGTGAAGTACGCATGCATGCATGTGCACACTTTCGACGTACCTGTATGTCCATACTGTTAGTGTCTTATCTGTGGACATGTACATGTATAGTGTAGCACTAATAGAGGTTTCTATACATGTACACTGAAATTAAGTCAAATCAATATTATGCTCATTACCATATATAGGTGGCTCCCTCCCTAAAACTGTCTTCATGTTAATGTACTGTTTTTGCTAGAAACTAAAACGCTTAACGTGCATGCTTAGCAATAATCCAGTGTCAAATGCCCCTCCCTCACCATCCCATTTGCTCTGGCCCCTCTCATATAAGCTACATACATGTATTGAGAGAAATAATAGCCTTTTCAAGTTTCGTGCATACAGTCCGAGCTTATTTCCAGCCAGTCCTCAGGTTATCCAAACATATCATTGTCCATGCACTTCTACATGTGTACCTTTCTCAACTTTATAAAAACAAAAACCTTGTATGGCCTTCCCATGGTGTTGAATATATCCCATGTGATGTGTGTCTTGAACCATGCACATGTACATGTACTGATTGAACATTTCAAGTTATCGCTATCTTAACTTCTTACCCTTGTCCCATGCTCAAGCATGTGTTTATACAGTGAATATCAGAGCATGCCCACACAACAATACCATAACAGGATGGATGAACAACACCACAGCAGCAAACCCATGAAGGTGCGGAAAACAATAATTGCAAACCACCCCTGGTAGAAACAAAAAAAGCGTGTGAGCAGTCATTCCGAGAATGGACGACACTGAGACAGTACTATGGGGGAGCAGGGTCTTTGGAGTGCACCATACTCTTGCACAACACTATCAGTGGATAGGCATTTGAATCCATGACACTTGCACTATTGCCAACATCACCACTTGCCGTGGCTAGCTCCTACAGTGTGAAGAGTGCAGAAACAATGTGCATTCATATCAGGATTCAAAAATGATGATGATTGTTAGATGTGCATAACAGTGGCAAATAGTGTGGTAGTTGAGCAAGGTAATGGCACCCACCCTGGCCCAAGGATACTGATATGGGGAGGGGGGTGGGGGCCCTCACGTTTACTAGTGGCTAGTTTAACCAAATAGAAATACAGAGGGGTGTGTGTATGTGTGTGTGGGGTCTCCATCGCATTCTGCCAAATACGGCATTAGTACATGTATATATACCCGTATAGTCCTTGACTAGAAAAGAATTAAAAAGTTGCGTGCACATGTAAGTCAAGACCCAAGACCCATAAATTGTAAAAACTATAATTATCTCTGGTCTATTTTGCACCTCCTCATCCCTGCGCTCGGGGACATACATGTATGCCCCCCTCCCCCCCCCCCCCCCCCCTGTCCCCATCCCTCGCTATGCTACTGGAGCATAAATTTGATTGGGGTGTCCCTATCAGTCACTACATGTACATGTATACACACTACCCATCCACATTGTACACACATGCATGTGTTTCTGCTCTGGTACCGGCAAAGGTGATTTTCAGTACAGTTTGGCAGAGAAACGAGCAAAAAAGTTGTCACATTGAGAATCTGCCTGGGACATGCAACAATTTGATCTGATTGCAAGGCATGCAGCAAGCCAAGCAAGGTTTAAGGTTTGCCTGTGCTTCAGGCTCCCAACATTCAAGTGCAGTGTCAAGTAGCACAGCTAGACACTGGAAGTACTACTAGCGATATGGAATGGATTACATAATTTTGGGTTCCATACATGTACAGTAGATGTCCTGGATTGCAAAGATGAGTCAAGGAAACTTCAAATACCTTGGGTCTAAATTGGATTGACAAAATTAAACATTGATATAAACTGTGTATGGTAGAAAATTTTACATGTACACCATAGGTCTTTTTAAGATGGATGTACATGTAGCTACATCCATGCATGCCTCTCAGAGCTCTGAGGTAATCCTTTGTCGTGATACATGTAATTGTGAAGTCTTCACTGAGGAATACCAAATTTATGTGTGTACAGTATTTATTTTTACATGAATCCATTCGCGCATCAATCCCTAAATACAGGAGGTAAATATGAAACAGTGAAACAATATGTGCCTTGCCATGCTATGATTTTTTTGTGGTTTTACCTTATTATAATTTTTTAATGATTCCATGGTAATAAACATCCTTCTACAGTATGAAGCGAAAGATGGTGCTAGTCCTGTACCCCCAAATACACGGGGTATACATGAACTTTTTAATTAGGTCCAGGACATTGCAAATATTCAACAACTTCTACATGTACAATCATTTAAAGGAATGGTTGAATTGTAAGGGTACACAATACCGTAATATAAATACTTTCCTACAACATGCAGTACGTGCTGTGAACAGTTGAGCTAACTTTACAGCTGGGTATAACTTTTTTTATTACCATTAATAGCTTAATGCACGTAGTGTCAAACCAAATTCACTAAATTGATTTGGCAGGGTGTGGTTAACGTTGATATGATGACCATATAGATATCACAATTTGATCTGATTGCAAGGCATGCACAGCACGTACATTTTGTTTCTTAACAAACGGTCACTAACAAATTTTTCTCTACTATTAAAGTGGTGTGTCTAAAGCTAGTGCCTAAAATAGACCTGCTTTTGAACAAGCCCAAATACAAAATATCGAGTGGGCCATTGTACAGCTTGTACAGAACCTAACTGTATTACCAAATTCAGGTTAAAATAACTCAGGTAAGGGATACATTACAGTTGTTTGTTATGCTATAAATATTTGTGCATACATGTACATGTACATTTTGGCATCATTTGCTGTAAAAAGGGTAAACCCGTATACTTTATTACAGGTACATAACTATGACCAAATCATGTGACATTAGGTATACATGCATGCACATGTACATCACATCACATCACACGTACACTCTCACATCAGACATACATGTACAGTGTACACCCTCAAATCACATGTACACTTACATATGTATACCACACATACATGTACATGCACATGTACATCTACATGTACATGTACAACTATGACAAGTGACCTACACACATGTACATGTACATGTACAGTAGCGGTCATTAAAACATTTACTGTAACATGTACATGTATATTTCAATTGCACATGTCTTATTGTGTTACAATGTAGGTCCCTTTCTGAAGATATTTTCCCGTATGGCTATAATTTCACGAGTCACAGTCTGATTAACAATTATTTACGAAAGGGTCCCTTATACCAGTACATTTCCCACATCCCCTCTACTACCCACAGCTACATGTATGGCCGTTACCTTCATGAGCTTGGCCGTCACGATATCACGTATCTCCTCGGGCCACAATGGTCCTTGAACTGACCCATCTCTCTTTATCCACATCTATTGGATACATGAGTAGAAAGGTATACATGTACTTGTATGCATGCATGTACATGTGTACATGTGTCCGTGTGCACGTACATATACATGCGCATACTTTTACTTACATGTACATGTACATGTAAGTGTTGAAATGCTTATACAATACAACGCATGTACTGTTACATTTATATATACAGTAGCGCGGTCAAAAAAAAAACATCACACATTGTCTTAGTGCTATGATCGTCCGACAAATATATGGCTTTGTTTTTAGGATCATTGGGCTCCGTATGGTTTTAAAGGCTGACTATTTAGCACATTTCAACATCATTGTTTTGTGTTAGTTGTTAGTTTTTGGCCACTAGAAGGATGTTATCTTAAAGCTCGGCAAGCTGCTAAAAGAATGTATCTATCCTACGCGAGCGTGATAACATAACATATCCACGCACAACACACAGCATCCAGAAACTCTAAGTAAAGCTCACGCGTGCGCGATAACGCATATCCCAGTGCAAACCCACAGCATGGCTAGAAATATGTACAAGCGCACGTTGCAAAGTCTATATTCCATGGACATTGTTAACACTTTTTAGGTGTCAATATTAGTTCCGTTTGTTGAATAGTTTTGAATAGTCTTTTTAGATCATTCTGCATAGTCGCCAGATAGTACTACTAAGACGATGTGTGATGTTTTTTTTTGACCGCTACTGTATACTATGGTAATAGAATGGTATCACTAAAAGCCTTCACACCCACACCTCAGTACTTCCCACACCAAAACACTACCCACACCTACATGTCCCAAGCATGGCCATGCCCCACTCACCTTATGCTGTCGGTCTTCGTATATCTCTGACTCATCCCCAGGCCTTACATGCACTTGGAGGACGTAGTGGTCCCTTCTATCACAGGGAACAAACTCTACCCTTGACAGCATGGAAGGAAGAGGTTAGAGGGCGTACAAACACAGCTCTAGCTCAGTAGGGACAGTAACATTACACACATGTAGATGTAACATTACATAAACTCATTATGCACATATATACATGTACATGTATGAAACCAGTCTGTGTCGCACGGTTACACGCTCCGTGTACCAATAAGCCCTAGTGGTATAGAGCTATGACCGGAGCGTTGGTTTTTAATTGAAAGGAAAGCGGGAACAAACAGAGCACTGCAGGTGTACACGTAATGGCGTCTCTATCGTCACCAGCGGCTTCGAATTAGCACCCGCCTTTTCTACTAAAACATGGGCGAGCGAAGCCTTTTAAAAAGTCTGGACCTTAGATGTAACAACAAGGGATAGAAATACATGTATGGTGTTTACAACGTCTGGTTCATGATATACACAATATATACAACTTCGAATCCCTGCTCACTTAGTTCAACCTATACTCAGATTAAGGCAAGGCTTTTTTATTTTATGCAATTAATGGGGCGCGCGCGTACGTTGCTGGGTTTCAAATAACTAATGGCAGCTGCTGCGTATGAACAATACACGTAGCTGTAGGTAAGCGTGTGGAAAATAGCATTCTTTATGAACTAGTTCAGTTTGAGGTGGTGTTTAAAGGAACAACTATTGCTTCTTGTATTGTTTGGCAGCGTATCACCACCGCGATTTGTCGGAATCGAGTGACACGTGCAGCTGTCGAGGTGGTCGTATAGAACCTTAAGGTAAACATATATAGGCTTTGCCGGAGGGTATGCCAACAGGTTTCTGGATATTTTATTAGTTGGATCCACTCACTGAACTGTGTATAATCCGTTTTGGGGTTGGGGTTGGAAGGAATAACTACTTGAAGCATACTGGAAAAAATAACAGTTAGAACCCAAAGTACCGGGCCCAATGTTCAGGCTTCGATCTTATCGGCGTTAGTCGATTAACTAAACCCCAATCAGCAAAAACATAGTAGACAGTTGTAGCTTTTTTTTTGAACCAAAAGATCTATGCTGGTAAAGGTACTTGTTTACTGGTCTGGCAAATGCGCACAACAATACAACCAGATACAACACACTCGCACGCGCACATTGTAGTTTCATCTTGCAATGAAAATAACCATAAAACAGTTCACTGTCATCTTTGAAATGATGGCTGTCAAAACAGCTACTTGTGAGGAATAGTAGGTACATGTACATGTATTAGAAGTCAGGCAGTTCATTAAAACAATTCAATTATTGCCGAAAAAGCCTGCAAGCCTTAATCACGCTGAGTATTGGGTGTTTAACGCAGCCATTTTTTTTTTCAAGCTACTGTAGTACACCAACTATATCATAAAAAACATCATAAAACACTCTTCTATCATAGTTAATATCTTAAGGAGGCTAACTGCGAGATTTATCAGGTACGATGACTACCATACTGTACATAGATAGTAAGCTACAGTAGCCATAATTTAAAACAAATAATCAATCAACTACATGATCCATGTTGACGGTCAAAGAGTTAAAATACATGTACAATCGAAGCAACAAATGTACATGTACAGTACAATGTATATATACTGAAGGAATGCATACAAGTACACATGTAGATGTACGTGTACACATCATGTAGGGATACGTACATGTACATGTACACATGTACTGTCACACATGTAAAAAAATCAATTTAACACACATGCTCATACAAATCATGCTCCCATACATGTACATATTGACATGCATGTAAACATGTACATGAGCACACACATATGCACAGCCTTGCAACCTTACTCATATTTGTCAGAATAGACAGGTGGAACAAAGTGTCGGAATTCCGTATTAATAATGTCCAACACTCGCTGTTTTGAAGATGGTGTCAAATGGATGCCAGTAATTTGTCCTGTAGATGAAAACAAGAGCGAAAGTGAAAGTATCAAAACTGATTCAAACTACACTACAAACCTTTATTAATATCATAATAACATATGCACAGCCTGATATTTACAAAATTCCAAATTCAAATTCAAAATTCAAACCAGAACCAAATTCACATCTATCAAGGGAGGCCTGAGGGAGGGTACCTTCCCTGGTGCCCACCACACCTTAGTACACACATACCATTATCCTGGACCCCAACAGTAAGAGTTCCTCCACCAGAGTTCAGATATGCCGAACCATACTTCTGTATGTGCTGGACGGAGATGTCAATACAGTTACACGTACATGTACATGTACATGTACATGCTCAGGGGTGTTAAGGGTGTAAAAAAAACCTTAGTACATGTACATGTAAATGTTGCATTGCAGTCAAACTTGGCTTAATGTCTATCTGCGCAAGACTTGCATTCCCCAGGGGTAACATGTACATGACCTACTGTACGGCGACAACCCTGTAACACCATATACATGTATGTACATGTAAGGTCAGCTCTGAATCAATACAAAACAACTGGATGGAGCAATGCAGCTTGGTCAAACCTTTTAAAATCATCCTTGCAATATGAGCTACTTATAGGCGTCATTGTACAATAACATGTACAATGTACATGTACATGTACATGTACATGTAGTTGCTAATGAAACTACATGTACCAAAACTGCTGTGACTTATACTAGACCTAATCCCCACTAGTCCACTCAAAATCAATAACTCACTGATGGCAACACACTGAAACAGTAGCCCCCGCCCCCCGACTTGTATTCCACTGTCCTCGACTCGGTTTTGGGCAGTATGGTGCCAATCTTGTAGGTAACACTATACGATGAAGCAGTAGTTAGAATGAGATCACGTGATACTCAGACTTACTTCTTTGTCCTTCTGATCGGATCGCTCGGCGTGAATGTCGCCTCGGGTGTGATGGCGTACACCATATTCTCGTGCTACGGCCGATAATTTAAAAATGGCGAATGAAGCATACAGCAAAGCCAAATGGGACTGCCAAAGCAAAACAGAACAAAAACAAAACACGATGACATCTATTGAACACGTGCAAAAACAAGCCAAATTCCTGTCCTTATCGTGAGCATATTAGATTGGTTTGATGCTTTAAGAGTATATTATAGACGTTCGCGATCGTAACTTCTTACCTCCTCCATAATTTCCACTAGCAGTGCACGTGCCCAGACCCAGCAGCGTTTACTGTGACGTCACTATCAGAAATACATGTAAGCCACATTTCAATGAGGCTGTCGTTTTGAAACTTCTTCCCACGCACTGTGCGTGTTCTTAGCATATTTTAGAAACTTGAAATGTTTTCAAATATCAACACTTGGATGTCAATAATATTCATAGTCATAAACAGAAGCTCGCCGGCCTTAATACGCTGCGTATAACCTTTAACGACATGCCACGCTGGAGCCGGTTAGAACCGCTCAGACATACTTATCGATGTGTGTAGAAACAGATTAAAATAATATATTATGGAACGATATTGATCAGCTTTTTGCCCAACAAAATCCTGCTGGGCGACTAAATAATACATGCATGAAATAAAATCAGTACTCTGATCAACTATATCATACATAGCTCATAGAGTGTGTAACCTATATATAAAAACAGATTATTTCGACAGAGAAAAAAAATTGATTAGGTTCATACATGATATGTAGCAATTTACAAATCAGTTAACGTTAATTGATTTTGACGAATCGTGCACTAGATATTACTTTGCTACCCAAGTGTTGCAGCCGATTCTTGTTATGAAGGTGCAACAGGCATGTAGGGTACTGCAAAAAGCCACACGAAGCATGACCCACATAAACAATGTCGACAGGTTGGACTTTGAGGTCCGCCATTCATTGATGGATGGTCTCTTCCTCCATATCCTGTGGTTGCAGCATGTATTTATAAATAATAAAAACATGTAGGCATATGAGGTGCTAAGAGAAACGTATGGCAAGTGCAATGCCTCATGTCCTCCAAATGCACACAACATTCCATTCGCCTTACTCGATGTGACTCCATTAAGGTGTTGTAAAGAGTCATTGGACACTAACCCCTTGTAATCTCAACCTTGAAATAGCAAAATAAGGTATCATGTAATGATCAAACTTGTTATTACATGTGCATTTACCTGAATTTTGAATTTGGCGCATTGGCATGATTGTACGTACATGCATATGCTGGCTGTAACTGTAAAGAATCTTTGTCAAATGACACGTGCCATATTTGGTGTTTTATATTATATTTGGATCCATAACCTACTGAAATATTGCATGTGCTGAACTAATCCCAAATGCTAAATGTTTGTATCCGTGTATTTATCACTAAACATTTCTGCCCCCCTTCATCTAATTCAATCTGCAGGTGAAATCCAGTTTTGACCCACATGTAACAATGCATAGTTCTTCAGGTCACGGTATAGAGGGTATAGGTCAACCTTGGGTTGTGGATTGACGTGAAGTCTCCACATATGCAAACTGCTCCAGGAGGTTTCATAACAGGAACAACAAGTGCAGCCTAATCCGAATGAGGTCCCTTTTCTAGGACCCCCAGTGATACTAATTAATCCAAGTACTTACTGACAGCTTCTTTAATTGAATATGGAATTGTTCTTGGTTTGAAAAAAAATTTGGTTCATGATTTGTTGAAGTACAATGTGGGCTTTAATATTTTTTTATTTGGGTCAGATCAGCACATGCAATAATATTTGATAGATCAACTAACTCAATGACTACAAGGCACACAGCCTGCTACCTGGATGACTTACTAATCATGGGTCATAGTGCACATTCAGGCATGGTAAGAATGAAAGCACTAGCACGAACACATGTTTGGTGGCCTGGAATAGAGCAGAAATAGAAGAGCTGGCTATAAAATGCACAGGTTGCGCTGCCACTGAATAGCTGGGATAATTCCTCAAGGATACACATTGATTTTGCAGGTCCTTTCCTGAGAAAAAAAAATGTGGCTAATAGGAGTTGATGTGCATTCATAATGACCAGAAGTGATACCAATGGAATTCACTATCTCAGAAAAGACCATCTCAGTCCTTCGCCAAATATTCTGCACTTGTGGTATATTACCTGAGCAAATCATTACTAGAATCATAGATATTGGAATTACCATTATCTATGCTCACAATTCAAACAATTTTATGACAAAACTGTTAAGTTGTTAGTAGCAACATATCCTCCCAGTTCAAATGGAAAGGCAGAAATATTTGTTTAGACTTTAAGCCGGCAATGAGCACAAATCCAGAAAGGAGGAAATGACTAGGAGAGAATTCTATGAATTTTGTACTTATATACAGAAGTTAAACCCACCCTACAATGACACTGCGTACCCGCCTGGACCTAACGAGACCAGATATCAGAAATAGAGTGGTAAATGGAGTAAGGTGCCAACCATGTTCCAAAAAATTTAGATCTAGTTTCGGCTCAAAACTACAGAGCAGGTAACAAGTGGGTTCCTGGCACCATACTAAAACAGCAAGGCTGTCTGACATACAAACTCAAAATTCAGAGGCACGTTACTATGGAAATGCCAAATGCAGATTAGCTAAGAGCTCAAAGCCAGGTGTAACTCAAAATGACCAGGATCAGCTGGATGATGCACAGCAACCTCAAATGCTTCTGTAACAAGAAGAAGAAAGAGTGACCATATAGAGTCTTCACCATGCCGATATCCTAACAGAGAATGTTACTCTCCAGTACAATAGTAGAAGAGAGGGAATGTGAGATATGTGGTCACTGGAGTGGTGATATCCATTCTATTTACCGTAATGAGCGTGCCCAATGGAGCATTGTTATGGACAATTTGGACACCATTAAGAGGCTTAGAGCATGGTGCAGAAGCACCAGCCTCTTGCATGTGATATGCTCAACTTAAAATACATGTTTGTGACTGGAAATTGGCAACTCACCGCACATGATAAATCCCGAGAGGGGTTGGGGGGGGGGGGGGGGAGATCCAAATCCAAAGTTGCAGGAGCCAAGCCATGACAAAGGAATTTGATCTGTTTGAGAGCCAAAATATCTGTCAAACGCTTTAAAAATATTGTAGCCTCCCTGCCAATGCTGCCAGAGGTAGAAATCACCAATGAGATAAAGACTTCATATTTATAGTCCTTCATTTGGTTGATTTTTGTTGTCTAAACACAGTGACAAGCGATAACTTGGATCATTTGGGTTATAGACCATTACAGAAAAATGTCATCAGGAATTGTACACATTTCGACCAATATTCAAATTTATTCCAAACATGTACGCAAACATGACACCCAAACATAAAGACAGGCACTTTGGGTGATTACATAAATGAGGATGGCATTTGCATTGGATCATAGATTTGTCATGCAGTGCTTCCCCAGTCTTATAGCACAGAGTGATCAAGGCTAGAGGAAGTTAATAGCTTCTGTACATCAAGCATGCACTGTACATCCCGCTTAATGCACTTGATATGCGGCATTTACCAGGATGTTGTACAAAAAACAATCAAAATGTTTCAACAGCCAGGTTCTAGGTGTGCAGACAACAACTGACAAGAGTGTTGTGCCTAGTGGTTAAATTTAATTCAAATTTATTGTTTATTTTTATTGAAAAAATATATGTTGCAGAATAAATGTGATAGTATTTAATAAACGTCATGATATGTACACAGCCTAAAACTATACATTGAGACTTCAGACTTTCATATTATGTCAGCCTAATTCATGAGTGCTGTTTAACATATTATTATTGCCAAAAATGTGCCAAAAAGCTTTGCTACCCATAATGGCTTTTTTCATGCTGGAAAGGTGCACTAAAACCCCTCTATAACTGGAGCATTGCATTTGGACAGCAGGAGGATGAGGTTGTATAAAACTATGAACAGATCACCCTCCTGTGAATGCGGGTCCTTGCGCACAAACTTAATATGTAGCATTGCTTTCACATTATATACACTACATTTAACTAATATACTGTAGAATGTATGTATTCTTGTTGTGGTATTGTTCAAATAGGTGCATAAAAAATGGAGACCTTTTTTTTAACCTTGGGGTAAGGGGCAGGAGGTCAGATTGGTGCAATTGATAAGCCAGTGTGGTGGGATAGGAGGAGTCATGGATTCAATCCTAGGGGAAGATCATCTTTTGGTCTTATTACTATTGAATACTGTTAAATACATGTATTTAATGAGTCCCCCCGCCCCCAAGCTGGAGATACTAATAATCTCCTATCACACTGTCATTTTTATTAACTCCTTTCTCTTTGTGAATACATGGACATACATGTACATGATAAATTTTCTTGATAGAGCACTTACCTAGAGTGAGCCTGAGAACTGTGGGAATAATAGTGTGCATTATGTATTGCAAATCCTATTCACAATGCTTCAACATAATCACTGATATATATTTCAATTCCCGACTTCCAGCAAATCAATCACAAATACATGTGAAATTCGAAGTTTTATAAATTGAGGCAATTAAGTTATTGATAAACAATTTTCAGTAGTATACATTGTCCACAGCCATGGAAAGTACATGTAAGTACATTGGCATGTCCATGTACCTGTGCTGCTGTACCATAGATTGTTATCTATACTATCTATATGCCTGTACCTAAACGATGAGAGTCAGAGTGCTGTAGTGACATATTGGGCTGTGATACAATTATACATCTCAACACAGATATATTTTCATCACTGCATAGGTTGTTATTAACCATTACATCTTACAGAGCAATAACCATTACATCTTACAGAGCAATAAGTATGTGGCAGATCACAGGAAGTGGCCTGAAGCAACACCTCTGTAGGATAAATTTGCTGAAAGTGTTGCCCGGTTCTTGTACGAAACTTTCAGCTGGCACTTACTTGTATAACATACATGTACATATATTGAATGTAAATAAGGGTGTTGTGAGACAATTATTTGGTTAAGGAGGAGCTCTTTTATCTTACTTGAACCGTCATAAAGTTTTATTAGCATACCACCCGCAGACAAATTGATCAAACACTGCAAGCCATAGCTTATTAAATGCTTTTCGGTAATGCATATTTCAAACACATGGAATATGAATTAAACAGAAATGGAGATGCTGCTTTCACTTATGATGATGGTGCTGCTCACACTGGCTGTGATGATAAATGATGTAATTACTGCTGTGAGTTATTGTTTGTCATACCCTAATATTAAATGCACTTAATTTCAGAACACCTTGATGACCTTGTTGATGGACCCCTTGACATTGCCTTTCAATTTAATGCTCTTACCATTACTATTTGGTAATAGTAAGAGCACCATCTAGGAGCAATGTAATGATATCAGTTACATCCAACACTGATGATGGCCTTCTTAAAACCCAACCCAACAAAAATTGGAAACCTTGCGACAGTTTTTCAAGACTTACCAAGGTGTGGTAAGTTTTAAACAAATTTGTTTTGGCAAGACATGGTCAGTTTTGACAGACCATTTTTTTTGTAAGTAAGGGCCATTTAGCAATTTTTCAATGTATGAAAAAATTATAACATTGGAAATTCTCGAATGGCGGAAATATACATGTACATTTCCACCATTTTACTATTCTCCTCTTGGGGATGTGGAGTCCATTTCATTGTCCTTCCATGGCAAGACAGCCCTCTTTCAGGTCATGGGGGAGAAGATGAAACACCTTTGCACTCCTGATAGCCTCTTATTCTGGCTCTGCAATGCATTTGCAATCCCCAATGCTTGTTGGACATTACCTTGTTTCCTCTCACCAACTCTCTAACTTATGACAATGAACCTTCTTAAATGGTTCAGTCTAAGTCAGAGGCCTTGGAATAAGGCACCTTGCTCCGTCATCAAGATGCATCATATTTTAGCCTCATTTGCGGGTTGTAGAGAACTCACCTGTATCTTATTACCACCTCGTTTTCTCGAGTCACCACCACTCTCCCTTTGGGATTCTGCCATTGCTGAATGGTCTGCAGCTTGGTCAAAATTTACCTCCTCCTTCTGGCACCAGTGTGTGGAAGAGCCAAGGTGCTGGACTAATCATACAACACTGGGGCTGGCAGAAAAAAAAATTCAAGCTGACAACCATGATTCAGTTACTAAACTGCAGGGGTGTTACTTCATATGATCTAGCAATATATGTTAAATACCGAGCTACACCAACCTGAACGCTGCACATGCAGGCGTTGGTCTCTCCCTACTGGTGCACACCATAGGAGCCAACAACAGCTCATCCCTAGATCAGTATGTCACCTTGGTAACAGCGTCGGGAGTGGTCGGTGGACAGTACCTCCCCCAGATCACCAACATCCCACTGGGCCCTCCTTTCACCTCTGCGGTGCCCGTCAGGGTGGGGGAGTGGGGAGGCTTCAGTCCTCTGGTGGTCTTCACCAACAGCTTCAGTTCAGACACGTGCCAGTCCAACTACACTATCACAATACCCAAAACCTTTATAGGCATTGTGACTGCCAGCCACCCAATCCCATTGTCACATCAACAGAAGTCATGCATGAAAAACCTGAGGTTCCCGAAGTGTATAACTTAGGCAGTAAACGTACCTTTATATATATTAAAAACAACTATGTGTGCATGAGGTTTCATAAGACAAGTACCATGCATAGGTCGCAATAGAACACATGCAAATATCACACTGATGTATCCTAGCAATTTGGAATGAAGCAAGTCATGTACCCTGGGCTAAATTAATCTAAAGAAAAAGCAGATACATTTTAATTCAATGAGCAATTTGTATAAGCAGTAAATCATTTCCTTGCAACCATCAAGCAACTGATGCTGTGGTTTGTAAATACTAGCTACATGGTGTCTACATGAAAGTCTCAGAAAAAAATGGCAGGGAGGGTTGTATTTTCTCTTCAGTTCTTCACTTTTCTGGATATTGTTTTGCCCAGATGGTGATGGTGAGACTTAAATTTGCTGTCATAGTACATGTGGAATATGGAACAAAACACTTCCATGATAATTGTGAAGACAACCACAATAATCAGTACCCAGACCTACCCCCATACTCAACTTCTTTCAAGATCATTACCTCCAAATCCATCTCACATTTTAATTATTCCCTCCCCCTGAATAACTCACTGGCTTGAGGTTAATGTTTCCGGAGATATCTCATCATATATCTCTGAAGCAACCTGGCCATTATTCTGGACAATGATCTTGCTTTTCTGGTCACGGTTGCTGAAGTTGTTGTTCCTAGTGCACAGGTAGTAGTAGGTCCCAGGCTGTGTTACCTTCCTTGGACCAAGATCAAAGTATGGTCCAGCAGCGTTCAACAAGGAATTATCTCCAACTGTAGTAGTAAAAGGGGCTTTGTAAGTTACTGAGTGCATTCATGCACACATAAACCAATGGTTGTACACAAATGCATGCATGCATGCATGCATGCTTGTACTTGCAATTGGATTTCAGTGCTTTTACATGCATGTGTTCAAATATCCACACTGACCAATGTTAAGTAGAGCCAAAGACTGCCTGTCTGCCCGAGACCAGCCAAGCAGGGTCTGGTTGCTATCCAAATGGGCTGGGTAGCTGTTCCCCCAGTGACCATTGGAGGGTCCAGCCGATCCGTTTCCATCAATGTAGTTTGGTGGCCTCAGGAGAACCATGTTGGAGCGATCAGTTCCAGCTGTTCCCTGTCCTGCACTGTCCTGGGGATTGGTGTTTGAACCAGTCCATCTGTTGTGAGTGGAGAAGGGGAGAATAAGGTGACAGAGTGTGAAATGAGTGACAAGGGAATTGTGCTTGCTTGCTTTCACTGGAGACATGTGCAGAAGTGATATATACACTCACTGGGAGTGCACGTACACTACTCACTGAACATGTATGTTGGAGTTGAGGGGTACAATGAGGGTGTCTGGTACAAAGTCATACTCTACTGCGGGGAACACCTGGACAATATTTCCCCTCTTCCCCTTCACATTTAGGTTGTAGATGGTGGCACTGCCAAGGTCTGCTGAGGGAGAGACAATGGAAAAAGTGTGGGACCTGAAATGGAAACAGAAGTAGCAGTCAAGGTCCGACCAAGATACCCCATGTATGCAGTGAGTAGATATCCTATATATAATATAACAATGCGCTTTTGCAATTAGGAAAAGCAAGCTATATTAGGTGCTACAATGATTGATTTTTTCTGCTTTCACCTGTCTTGAAATGTTCTCCCAAACTGATTAGTGTTAATGGCAAGTTGAAAGCCTATTCCAGGTACGCTATTGAATGGCATAATCACAGGGTTCTGTCTGAATACGTAACCACGCTGATGTAAATAGGAAGGGAAGTAAGTTAAGTCAATGACAGCATTTACTGACAAAACATACTCTGAAGGCTTGCGCCTTGTTCAAACCCAAGTTTGGTTTGATATCCAGAGTGGATATTGTCTGGCTGGCCTGTTTGACTGTTGGGTTGGTGGCAGTCACAGCTTGGGCATTAATATTTGTTGTGAGGACTGTAGCAGTGACTGTGACCTGACCATCTGCATCTCTGTTCCACCCATCATATTCTCCTGTTGAGATGTTGTACCTTAAGAAGGAAGAAAGTGGAGATGAAGATTCCCTTTTGGATTTATGATAATACTGAATCCCGTTTCCTCTCTATGAATCCTTTGTGTCCATACCTTATACTTAAACAACCCTCCCTCCATCATGACCTCTTGCTCACCTTGTACGCAACACACAGCGAGGACTTGGTGTGTTGGGAATGGTCCAGTTGTAGTAATTAGGGTAGCCTGGGACAGAGTTACCATTTCCAAGGTGATTATCTCTGCTCCATGGGGCTTTGATGCAATCTGGAGGATTGAGACCACTCTGTGGCGGAAACTCGGTCCATTGTCCTTGCCCAATGTTCTAGGGAATAGGATGGAGTGCCAGTCATGTCAAAGTTACATTCTGGACACCATCTTGAGGATGCATGGAGAGGTGAAATAATGTGCAACCAAAGCCGCCTTACCACACAGTCAATAGCATTATTTGGAATAGTGGCAGTTTTAGAGCCTACACAGGCATAGCGAGACTTAACATTGGCACTCTCCGTTTTGTAGAACTGGCATCGTGTTATGTCAGTGGTGAGAACAGCAATGTCCTGTGGAGGAAGGAGGTGTCACATTGGTCCACACTGCAATTCAAACACAAACGTTTGGAGTTCGGGGGACAGGAAACGAAGTCTGTACTAGATACTTCTGTACTATTTGCTATAACAGCAATGCATGGCAAAGAATGAGGAGTGTTGCTTACCACCCATGGTGTAGGGTGCCAGTAGGGGTAGTAGTCTCGCTCCTCAGGACACTCAAAGCCACTCCTTGTTCCTGCTTCATTCTGGCGGGTGTAGATGGCTGTGCCACCATTTAGTGTCTGCGAATTGGAGAGGGGGTTAAGTTAGTCTGCCTTGGTCAGCTATTTGTATTTGTATATACAAGTCATTTTACATACTGTTTCATACATGATTTCAGAGAAACTACACTCAAACATGCATGTGTTACAGTGCATACATGTATGAAGGCTACTGGATGCATTTGTTGCAATATAATATTTGCTAACCATATCCCCGCAAAATGATGCAACGCTTTTGAATGAACATAATTTTTAAATAGGATTATCAATCTAAATTAATTTATAAACATGGTTAGGCAAATACCAAATGAATTATTAAAACTCAATTATCTTTTATAGTTCAAATGATAAAATCAAATACCTTGCAATTAATTAATTTGACACAGAAATGTACGACAACTTTGAAATAATTACAAGATTTATAATCTAAAGAATAGCTGTGAAAAA
This sequence comes from Spongilla lacustris, assembly GCA_949361645.1. Classification (NCBI taxonomy): domain Eukaryota; kingdom Metazoa; phylum Porifera; class Demospongiae; order Spongillida; family Spongillidae; genus Spongilla; species Spongilla lacustris. The sequence continues at coordinate 6,935,982 of OX442416.1, read as the reverse complement.
ATTTGAAAAAGTATGAAATTTAATTGGCGTTTTACTAGTTAATATTCAAAACAACAAATCAAACTTGAAAATGCTAATGGGCAACTACAATTGTTATTAATTTTAAGTTATAGTAACTCACCATTACATGATCTAATACAGAATCAAATTGTTTTTTTACTTCATTTAATCATGGAGTTATTAGTGATGATTATTATAATGAGTTACCCATAACAGCTTCAATTTTAATAACATTAAAGCAAAATAAGGGTTTTAAATGTTAATAACTCACTATTGAACTCAGTAATCTGAAATCAGTGCTGCTCCACTGCATACTCAAATTTTGGGTTACGTAGTAGTAATTATTAAAATCAATTGTCTCTAACCGTAATCTTGAATAGAGGGCTTTGAATATTTTGATTTATGAGGGCTTTGATATAATTACTTAACCGCTTATAATAATTCAAATCTAATTAGATTGTTAGTATTTGCTTAACTTGTGCAATATAGGTTAAATAAATCAAGCAGTTAATTAATTTTAATCCTAAGGTATAGTGATATAAAAGTGTTGCGTTCTTTTGTGAAGACCCTGTATATGGCTTAAGCACAGATGCTATGCAGCTGACTCCAACTGCAGAATGGAAAGATTTAAATTAAAAAAACAACACATCAGCAGTGCCAGCCGTATCGTCTGATAGGGGTCGTGCAGATCAGAATAAAAATTTTAATTGGATTCAATGGATGCACATATTCTATAGAAACGGATGCTTAGCCTGGTGCTTAGTCACTGCTGTTTGAGGCCAGAGAAGATGAGGAAGAATTTATGTACAGAGTCATGGTTACATACATGGTGGCTCTTATGATGTTGCATAAGACAAAAAATAACTGATTTTCAGCAAGGCTAGACATGCCTCATTGGACTAAGTACTAAGGTACAGTTCCGGTCAAGGAAGCAATTGGAGGAAATATTATCATTGTGGCCCACATTAACAGTGCATGCACACACATATATATATATGGGAAAGTTTACGAGAAAAGGGACCTAGCGTGTATTATAAAAAAGTATAATAAAAATGCATTACGTTTGATTTGCTATAACTTCCGAACAGTTAACGCTATCAACTTCCTATTTTCAACACTTTATACTGCACCATTTCTCTATGGTAAAATACATTTTGGAGTCTTGCACTTGCTCCGTGTCAGTATTGCAACGTTCGATACCCCACTGGGTTCAAACCCGCCATAACTTTCGGTAGGAGTAATCAATTCGCTTCAAATTCGGTTTGTAGGTAGAGAGGTCCTACTCCTATCGATTTGTTCTGTTCGTTAATTTTTATGTCATCCGTTACGGAAATACAGTTGAACAAACTACGTGCACGTTTTCCCGCTTGATTCGCGCCAATGTTATAATCCCCGCCTCCCCATACATTGAGCGGAACGCATTTTGCCCAAATCATTGGCGCGAATCGAGCGCGAAAATGGGCACGTAGTTTGTTCAACTGTATCTCCGTAATGGATGGCATAAAAATCAACGAACAGAACAAATCGATAGGTATAGGACCTCTCTACCTACAAACCAAATTTGAAGCGAATTGTTTACTCCTACGGCCGAAAGTTATGGCGGGTTTGAACCCAGTGTGGTATCGAACGTTGCAATACTGACACGGAGCAAGTGCAAGACTCCAAAATGTATTTTACCATAGAGAAATGGTGCAGTATGAAGTGTTGAAAATAGGAAGTTGATAGCGTTAACTGTTCGGAAGTTATAGCAAATCAAACGTAATGCATTTTTATTATACTTTTTTATAATACACGCTAGGTCCCTTTTCTCGTAAACTTTCCCATATATAACTAAGAGAGGGGAAAAAATTAAAATTTTCAGTTTTGTAGCCACAACTATGCGAACAAACATGATGTGAAAAAACTAATTACAGCTTTGGATTCAAGATGCATTTTTGTATCATATTTGGTGCATCACGCCATACGTTGACCGTTCCGGACTACTACAAGTATAAGGTTAAAATGACATTTTTGTTTGTAACTCCTGAACGCTATGGACTTTTAAGGTTTCAAATTTATAGTAACACTACCGGTATACACATACTCTTATGGAGATAGGTTCAATACGGAGGGTTGCAGTATGGGGAAAAAAAATCCTGAAAACATCACAGGAAAGGTGCAAGATCCCTGTTACACCGTACGTAGTTATTAGTATTTCTACGTACGAATATATTTACTGCACATGCACTTATTGCCGCGGATCATAGTTAGTAACACACCGTGCATACATACAAACTTCACACCATCAAATACTCCTCCAATTAACCTGCGTGTGTGCGCGAGTGTATGAGCTATGAAACAATAAACGTACTCGGTCAGCAGTAAAGAGTCCTAGATTTCTGTCACGAAGCCTGCAGTCTGCATAATAGCTGGAACTCTCATGCATTCCGAACCTAAAAGGTTTAGACCAAAGAGAAAGCTCCAGATAACCAACGATTCCATTCTAACACCACCCTAACACTTACGATACGTCATTGGACTGCGCAGCGTTATCTGGTATGGTACTGCATAGAAATGGAAGGACGCATGGTCTTGCGCATGCGCATTGATTATACTTACGTTGATGTGGTTCCGTCCCTGATATTCGCTCCACACATGTACTGTAGAATAATATCACAGTTGGCGTTCTGATCTCCGCACGAGTGCTGGTTGGTCCATTCGATGGGGAGGATGGAGCCGCTATAGTAGCTGATGCTTCCCACGTTGTAACCTCCCCCTGTTGTTGTTCTGTGAGTCGAACAGCCTGTCATAGAAATTGAATTAAGTATGGATAAATTTAAACTTCAATCACTATTGTGTTGCGCAAGGGTTTACCTGTTGGCGTTGTCTCGATCTGCGTTGGCCTCGGCCAGTCGATCGTTTGAACCCCTTCAGCGGAGGAAGCGCGCGCAATAAATTAAAAGTTGCACTACTTTCTTCGATTTTATTTTACATTAATATACCATCTCTTACCTCGGGTTGTGCAGGTACATGTCGCTGTATACCACGGCCACCAGCGAGGCTAGTATCAAGGCTATTATCATTTTTGCGAGAGGCTCAAAGTTCCGAATAGAAAAGTTTTAAATACTAAATTTTACGTAGCACGCTATGCTATTTCAAGAGATTTCTAACCGGAAACCGCAAAACTGTTGAAACCCCCGCGTTGTATGCGTGCATGGCTACTAGGTACACTCATGCCCATGCACCCTAACTAGGACACATAACGAATATGGCTTCGTTATCTTGGAAAGGATATATATACCCCATTGTCGTTATTGTGAAACATTATAATCGAGATTATGAACGCGGTGGTGCGCTTAACTTGCCTGCTGTGTGTGGCCGTATCCCTGTGCCTAGGGGATGTGTACATGCACAACCCTCGCGGTAGCAACAACCGCTTGAACGAGCAGAGCGCCAATAGAAACAACGCTGACAGACTCTTTGACTCCCAGGTGAGGCTAATTACCCTGCTGGAATACAATTGTGCGCAATTATCTGCTAATGAAGTCGGATGTGTATACAATTTCTATATTATTATGCATGCCTGATAACTTAGCCGCGGAATGGTTTGACGTTTGGAATTTTTTTTTTCTACAGCATCGAATGTATAATATATTCAGAGCCAGCCTCAGCTGGCCCGCATTAAATAATATATACATGTGTAAATCCATATATGCCAGCGATGTTCATCATTCGTGTAGAGTACAAGCTGTACAACTGTACATGTCATTGTAAATGCTTTACATGTTGCATGCATGGATCTGCTGAACCCCTTTTCTCTGTAGAATAACAATCGCGGTGGATACAACGCTGGAGACAGCCTCACGAGCAACAAAGGATTCCAAACTGAAGATCAGATTTTTCACATGGTAAGGCTAGATATGTACAATGTGGCACGCGATGGATACTGTTGTTGGAGTCAGTGGTAGGCAGAAAAATCGTTTTGATAGAGCCATAGCATGGATATGCGACAAAACTCTGGCATTTAAAGGAAACCAACTGATTCAGATACGTATGTCACCACAACCCATTTCTTTTATCCATATTTAGTTAATAATACATGATAAATGGTCTGCTACCCAGACTAAACATTAGTAAAGGTTGGCAGGGAGGGGGGTGGTGCCCAATATAAAGTCAGCGTGCTTTATGTACATAATATCAAGATTGGGGCTCCAAAACCCCACCTTCTCCCCTTTTGTTTGGTAACACTCCACATGATAGAACAAAGATCAAAGTCTTTTCTATGCTGATTTTTGTGCTAGTGCAACTTCGCCGTTTCTATCACTTGATTTTGTACATGCGTGTATTTATATATTTACCTCACCCCAAGGGAAGGGGGGGGGGGGGGGGGGGGGGGGGCTTTGAATCCCCATAGACACTATCACCCCCCATCACGAACCCCCCATGGATTTGGGGTAGGGATATCGAAGCCAACTTTTCACCCAAGGTTCAAATTCCGTCGTCGTTTCCTTATTTTTAGTCCACTCCATTTATAAACTAGCTGGTTCGGTTCCATTCGTGGTTTAAAACATCTCTCTTCCCATCTCACCTTCCGTCTCCGATGTTATCCCATGCACCCTGCTGATCTCCTCCCACTCTTTCTCGTTTCTTTCCCGTGACAGAAATACTTTCAGAGTGGTAGCGACGATACGGGAGGCGGCCAGTCTCTTCTGACCATCGAATGGACCAACCAGCACGGGTGCGGTGGAAACGAAAACACTGACCCATGGAAGCTAAACTGTAACATAGTGATCCAGATGATGGTCCAAGACAACATAACGCGTAAGGTCGCAAATATTATTTTACCGTACCGCGCTCTACCACTTTTTAAAAAACGACTGTGGCACGTGACTTAACGAAGCTCATGCATTAATTTTGTGTATTTTGCAAATGATACCTTGTTTTGTTGTATTTCGTTAGTGACTTCTGCTAACAAAGGCAGTCGCATGCACGATGGTACCACCACCGACACCCAGACGTACACCCCACCTGCCAGCAAGAGCACGGAAAGCAATGCGCAATATAGGGCACGTGCTGACCAGGCGACTCTCAACAGAGGACTACAGGAGAGCTTTGACTACTACGACAACTGCTACATGAGAACCAGAAACAAGGGTAAAGACGAACGAAAGTTCACCACCTAACCGCATCATCTGGTCTCTCCCTCACCTCCAATTCATCACACCAGGCCTCTTTACAGCTGACCAGAACCTTGGTAACAACAACCTTGGAATCAGTTCAGCCGCCTTCACCCGCCAGAATGCTAATGGCAACAGGCGTGGCTACGAGTGTCCAGAGGAGCGGGACTACTACCCTTACTGGCACCCCTCTCCCTGGGTGGATGTGGCCATACTTACTGACGATGTCTCTCGATGTGCCTACTACCAGGCCCAGAGCTTCAATGTGATGCCCAAGGGACTGTGTCGCCAGATGTTCAGCGATGGGGGAGTGAGGCCTTGGTCCGAGTTTAACACTTACAGTACTTGTATTGCCAATGGTGGTAAGTACATGATGGTTGCTTTCTACATACATGTATATGTGTTGGAAAATGGCACTTTTTTTTGCAATGTACACTGATATTGACTTAACTTCTTTATTGTACACAGGTACTTGGTGGGTTTCTCGTTCTTACATCGATATTGAAAGTGTTAGTAAACACCACTGTGAGCATTTGAATGGAACTGATGGTTACACCCGGTATTGGGATTCACCCACTTTTGAAGGTGACAATACCTGCCTTGTGGCACCCAAAGTGCCGACTTGCACGTTGGCACCATGGTCCAGGGTTAATCATCTTGGCAATGGGAGAGAAGGAGTTCCCTTGAACTACACATGGACCATTCCTTACTTTCCATCTAGAAATACCAAATTAGCTGTGCTAAGGCTAAGGTAAGTTCACTGGAAGTATATAGTTGGAGTTTTCTGAAGTAGAGAGGAGAGATAAGTGCAATTTGACAGTTGTCTAATTGATAGTTTTCCTTGTGGTGTGTGGAAGACAATGTGTGTGGTGAAATCTATTAATATTTTAAAGAAACAAACATAGGTTGTTACAGCTATATGCCCACCAATGGGACCTCTTTCTCTCACAAATTCACATGCAGGTATAACATATCCACGGATGATTACAACCCATGGGCCACTGATGCATCACGCAACCAGAATGCGTAAGTTGGCTTGGACAATCAGGGTTTGTGGTTGTAATACAAACATCAGCAGTAATTTATAAGCTATACAATAGCTCATGCACAGATGGTTAGCTACATGATCTGTAAGCTTACTGTAATGATCCTCTTCATCTTCCTTTTCATCAGAGCAAATAATGTAGTGTCCCCAGTCACCCAGAACCCAAGCATTGACATTGGCTCCACCACCCGGTCATCCCTGACTCTGGCAATAAACACAGCCCAGTTTGGTCGCACATTCCAAGACCGGAGTCACGTGATGGAGCTACTGCCACGCCCCTCTAGGATCCCCAGCTGCACTTTGTACAACCTGAATGTAAGGGGGAAGAGGGGGAATATTGTCCAGACATACCCAGCTGTGGAGTACGACTTCATTCCAAATCGTCTGAATATTACAACGGAGGATTGTGTTCACATCCAGTGGACTGGTGAGTGTCACAGCATGGAGGCCACTGATTGCATGTGACATGGAGCAGTTTTTAGTATTTAGGTTCTTCAGACAATTGCTTTTAATCTACCTCCCTTTCACCTTCAGGCTCCAATACACACAACAATGGCAACCCAGCTGGTGATGGACAGGCAGGAAATGCAGGGGAAGGGCTTGACGGTAAGTATGGCTATGCACTTCCCAGCCCTTCCTCTATGGGAAACTTCCATGATGCATTTATTTAAGTGCCCCACACTCCATGTACTTTGAAAGTATGTGTGGTAAGAGGGTTGATGATGCAGGGTTTCTAGCCCTATCCTGTGCTGCACGTATCCCCCTCGATCCGAAGTTAAGTATTACTGAGTATATATAGCAAGACAATTTATGCTGCATAAGGATGAATGGATGCATGCATGGGTAGAGTGGATAAATGCTTTGGTGCTGTTGCATGCATTTGTCACGCAATTCATACATGCATGTGTGTATACGGCCTGTCTGCTTCAATTCAACCATGCAGGCACGGATCGCACCAATGTGTTGGAGTTACCCAATGCCAATTCCAACTACCCCACCCCATGGGAGAGCTCCACCATGTTTAACAACAACAATTTAAGGGTCTTCTGGGTACCCTCCTACTGGAGCAAGGCCGCCAGTGCTATGCAACCGATTGACGTGGGCGTAGCCTTTGCAACCGCTGGGAACTTCCAGTGCTTTTCGGGATGTCCTTACAGCGCCAACACACTAAATGGCTTCTATGGAGCAATGGACCCTCTATTGAACACCGTGTCCCCGTCCTTCCAGGGAATGGTGCTGAAGTTTGCCCCTGGAGATTATCACTACCTTTGTACGAGGAACAACAATTTCTCCAACAGGAGCCAAAAGGGACAGCTGACGGTAACGGCATGAAGAGATGCGCGGAATACAATTTAGTAGTAGCTTATAGATGAGCTAGTGACAGAAACTTTCCTTTCCGTAGTTTTCAATGATTTTGAGTATAGTTGTTCTTGAGAGCTGATCAGCAACTGCATATACAGAGGCGTGACTTAAGGCTAAGCACGCATGCAAGCACGCATGCAGGCATGCGTCTCGAGAAACATGTCCCCCTCAAATGAGCAATAATTGACCCCACAATTGCATTATCCTATATGCAGCATCAAGTGAGCTGTTAGCATTAGGACAGATGACGGATAGCATTGAGGTAACACGCATAAAAGTATTGGCGTGCATTAGTGTAAAAAAAAAAGCTCGTTGTGGCTAGCGCTGATGGTGCAAAAACGTAACAACTGAGGGTTTAATAGGATTCCAGTTCAATAAACATAAACTTATTTAGAAATGATGAGCAAAGTTCTAAAAGTTACATTGAGATTCCTTTGCACGATATAACCAAATTCGTGATCCGTATACTGCATAGATAAATTTCTAACTACATGTAGTCCAAGATTGCATATGTAGAATACTGCATGGTAATTATGTATATAGCTGATTAGTGATATATTTTTCACTTGCTCCGGTGGGTTCTGGTCAATGTGGTGTAAACATTTCTGCTTATCGACATTATTTACTTATATTAATAATGGCTATGCTTATCTACTGCAGCCATCCATCAGCATATACAGTAGGGGACGCGATAAAGGTTACGTTTCGCATCGTCTAAACTACGTGCTACGAAATGAATCGTATCGTTTCCACGTAGTTTATAAGTAGTTTAAACTAAGTTTAAACTGTACTGTGTACAGGTCCATTCTTCGTTTACATGCTTCGTTTACACCGTATGAACATTCCGTACAGTTTGTACGATTCGTTTAAACGAAACGATCGACGTGTGAATGAATTTAGTTCACCTTTTATGTACACTTCAACCACGACACTTCAACCACGATAAGGTTGTTTATTCCATGCAAGGCCACGCTTCCTGACTTAGCTAGGATGGTGTACTCTGAGAATTCTCCATTACTCAAGGCTGGGGTACAAGTCGCCTATAATTGGGAAGATGGCTTTGCCGGCGGGAAGACCTGCCAATGGCTGCCATGTTCACGCGCAAATGTGCGCATCAGTTTCTAAAGCGATTCTACGAGACGGGAACAATCAGTAGGAACTAAGGACCGGCGTCAAAGATAACCTCCGCAGTAAAAAACAAGCAGATGCAGCTGGACGATGAAACAACTGCATTTCAGCTTTACCATATCTATTGCTCTCCATGCATGCATCAGTGGGATACAACATTCATCGAAGGACCATTTTCCGTTGCAGAACGTCTCTGGTTTGGACATTTCGAGGCAGCCCATACTGTCAGCTAATCCGTTAAGCTAATAAACACAAGCGCTTGGGTTGGGCGTGACAAAATTTGAACGATGCATTTGATAACGTTATTCGGACTGATGAATGTATAGTGTCCAGCTCGAGAGGTTCTGTTGTGGCAAGATAGGAATGGCACCAAAATTAAAGCCAAGGTATAGTAAATTGAATTGATTTATATTATAACTTTAATTATGTATTTTCATGATCAATTAGGGCTAAACACCCCACAAAGGTTCACGTCTAGGCTGGAATCAGTTTAAAAGGCTATGCAAATTTCAGGTAATATAATTTTGAAGCAGGAGCTGTTTTGGCACTGGTTCCATCAATCAACACTCTATTTCCTGGTGATGATGGACAACGACCCTAAACATACGTCCCGCTATGCACAAGCTGACAAGCATAGATGGCAGAAAACCGAATCAACTGATGGAGAACTCCACAATAGTGGCACGAGCTGAAAGAATATATCAGACGAGTTGTAAAGCCAACGATTAAGCAGGAGCTGATTGACGGAATAATAGCCTTTTGGCAAACAGTTGATCAATCAAAGTGTAGAAGATAGATTAGGCATTTACGAAAGGTTATACCTAAAGTTATTGAGCATAATGGACAAGCAAATGGTTTTGTTTATTTAACTGTATTAAAACAAACGCCCGCGGAACGATATAAACGCCCACTGCAATCCGGTGCGCATGTGCATTATTTAAAAAGAAAAGATTATTAATAGCTAGATGACTCTGTCCTTTCGATCGTATTGAAAGATCGGTAGAAAACTCGATCAGAAAATGGCTTCTGCCCCTCCCTAGCTATGTGTACCCAGCCAGCCGTAAGTTCTATGGTTTTACGGTGTGTGGTGCTTGCGTGTACCCAGGGCCGGTGAGAGTCGTAGTGAGGCCCGGGGTAACGTATCATTTGAGGCCCCATTAGCCCTGAAAATACGAGCGAGGGGGGGGGGGGGGGGGGGGGGTCACCTTTGAGATTGGCCAAATATGAGTTTTTATACATCCGTAGTACAGATATGTACATTTAAACTGCATACCACTCTTTAGCCATAATACCAAAAATTATACTATTTTGGACCGCCAGGCCCCCTATTATACCCTGGGGCCCCTATTATACCTGGGGGCCCAGGGTAAGTAACCCCGCTTACCCCCCCCCCCCTCACCGGCCCAGTGTGTGACGACCGGTAGGCCTACATGAGTGTATGTGTGTATACCGACCGGTACTTGAGTGTTTCTATGTACCGGTATGTATGTGTGTAGGTGTACATATGTGTAGGAATGTGTGTAGGATGTGTGGTAAATGACTGTAGTTGTGGTGTATATGTGTAGGGTGTAGGGGTGTGTGTGGTGCATGTGTATAGGTGCGTATAGTGCATGTGTGTAGGATGTGTGTTGAGTTGTGTGTAGCAGTGTGTGGTGCATGTGTGTGGATATGAGTAGTGCATGCATGTAGGTGTGTAGTGTATGTGTGTAGGGGTGTGTAGTGCATGTGTATGGTATGGGTGTCTCTAGTGTGTAGTGTGGTACAAACCAGTGTGTAGGTGTGTGGCACAAGTGTAACTGTGCGGTACAAATGGGGTGGGTGTGACACGTACATGAGAATAGGTGTGGCATGTGGTGCATGTGTGTAGGTCTGTAGGCTAGTGTGTTTAGTACAAGTGTGTAGGTGTGGCTATGTCAAACTATGTGTCTGTGTATGATATACATGTGTGGTGGTAAATCTATCTATGTCGGTTTACTTTATGTATCTTCTTAATTACAACTGTCCAATCTGTGCAGAAGGTGTATGTGGAGAAAGGGAGTGTTAAGCACTTTGTACAGTCTACACTCTCCCTCCAACTTGCCTCCCCTCCCCACCCTTGCCCTCGTCTCTTACCCAGTAACCCTTGTCTCCCTCTTGTTGACTCCCACATGTCAGTGGTGTGTTGGTACCTCAATAAGTATAGGTAACCGTTTGTATAGGTGCATTAGGTGGGAAGTGGATTGTTGAACTCAATATGTGTGTCCCCTCTCCCACCACTCTCATCCCATTCTCTAAATTTCACCTCACCTTTCCTTAAGTACTGACCATAAGGTATGACAGGGTGCTACCCTGAGGGAATTAGAAAGTAGAGATCTGGTCCTAAATAGATCTGTGCACTGTGCATGGTTGGAATGAGGATTAACCATTGAAATGTGGTCATACAATGGCTCAACCTTAACCCTCATCACACTTCAAAAAAGCATATGTGCACAGTGTACGTATTCTTTTTTCTATTGCTGTAAAGTATCCCAGCCCAAGAGACGGTAAATCAACCTACACCTCTGGAAAGGATTTTTGGTAGGTCTATGTGTTTTAAGGGTATTTGATGAATGGGTGATTGTGTTACTAATTTGATCCTGTCCTTGGGCCCCACCCCCAACTGATGTGTGCTAATAATGTTTCGTTACTATCAATACTTATATCCAACAGCATCTCATTAAGAAACTTGCTGCTCTGAAGAGGTGTAGAACTGTGTACTTGATGGACAATTTATTGTGCGAACATCCATTTATAATTGTATTTTTATTTATCTGAATGACCCTGTGTTACCGTATTACAAGGGTAGGAGGTCCCTAGCCAGATGGCGCTGGAGATCAATGAGAGCAGTGTTATGTTCAACACAGCCCTGTATGTCTGTGAACCGGACAAGCTCACAGCAATGGTGGGAGGCCAATCTTGATAAGGTGTCCTAGCTCCCCAGCTCCCTAATTCTTTTTTTAAGAGCTACTGCTAAGCTACAATTTTGTACTGAGCAATGAAACTTTTAAACCCCTCCATGGCTCCATAACTTCTCCCTGCTGAACATATGATCTCAGCATTTGTGGTTTAGAATTGCAGCTGCATTTTGTCAAGTGAGCTATATAAGGCAATAGTCTACACCCATAGAACAGATTCATATCAGTACGTAGGTGTGATGAATAGTCTATTCTGGTTTTGGTGACTCGGAACTTACCGATATATGTACAGTGTACATGCACGCTCAGACCATAGATCTTTTCTTCTAAGACTTCTTTGTAAAAGATAACGTGACACTAAAGTTAAGTTTTCCTTGTAAAAGTATTAAATGTTAACTATTTATTACGCAGGTTTATGCATGTAAATGCACGCGAAGACTAGTACTTTGAATTATTGACAATCCAAACAGGTCCCTTCAAAACTACAATCATTTATACGATTGCACACTGACTTTTACTCTAAACAACCGAAATATTACATAGCGCGCATGCAGTTGAACTCATCGATGCTTCCTATAGCTAATCGCAGTTTTATGTGCATTGTATTGTGCCCCGCCCCCATCGCCATCACGATCCAGGAATTGAGCATCTTGCAGGAAACAAGCTTTCTACAGTAATACGCTGCAGCTTAGCTTAAATATTAACAAGGCATAACCTTATATATCATTATATTGGATTTTGTGTTCATTGAATGATTGATCAAGTGTTTGGTTGTCAATCATTACAGGTTGACATCCCATCAGTGATTCCCCAATGGCACTTATGTAAAATCATGCAAAGCTGTTGGCCTAGTGTATCAGCACACTGTGTATGTGGTCATGACATCGAGAGATGTGTGGTTTTCACTATAGGTTGATATCTAGCTTCCCCAAGAAAGGCCTGGGGACCAACTATGCCTTTGTGACACACTCTGAACCCAATGACACTCATGTAAAACCATGCATAGCTGTTGGCCTAGTGTATCAGCACACTGAGCAAGTGGTCATGACATCGAGAGATGTGTGGTTTTCACTATAGGTTGATATCTAGCTTCCTCAAGAAAGGCCTGTGGACCAACTATGCCTTTGTGACACACAATGACACTCATGTAAAACCATGCATAGCTGTTGGCCTAGTGTATCAGCACACTGAGCAAGTGGTCATGACATCGAGAGATGTGTGGTTTTCACTATAGGTTGATATCTAGCTTCCTCAAGAAAGGCCTGGGGACCAACTATGCCTTTGTGACACACTCTGAACCCAATGACACTCATGTAAAACCATGCATAGCTGTTGGCCTAGTGTATCAGCACACTGAGCAAGTGGTCATGACATCGAGAGATGTGTGGTTTTCACTATAGGTTGATATCTAGCTTCCTCAAGAAAGGCCTGGGGACCAACTATGCCTTTGTGACACACTCTGAACCCAATGCCACTCATGTAAAACCATGCATAGCTGTTGGCCTAGTGTATCAGCACACTGAGCAAGTGGTCATGACATCGAGAGATGTGTGATTTTCACTATAGGTTGATATTAAGCTTCCTCAAGAAAGGCCTGGGGACAAACTATGCCTTTGTGACACACTCTGAACCCAATGACACTTATGTAAAACCATGCATAGCTGTTGGCCTAGTGTATCAGCACACTGAGCAAGTGGTCATGACATTGAGAGATGTGTGGTTTCACTATAGGTTGATATCTAGCTTCCCCAAGAAAGGCCTGGGGACCAACTATGCCTTTGTGACACACTCTGAACCCAATGACACTCATGTAAAACCATGCATAGCTGTTGGTCTAGTATATCAGCACACTGAGCAAGTGGTCATGACATTGAGAGATGTATGGTTTTCATTATAGGTTGATATCTAGCTTCCCCAAGAAAGGCCTGGGGACCAACTATGCCTTTGTGACACACTCTGAACCCAATGACACTCATGTAAAACCATGCATAGCTGTTGGCCTAGTGTATCAGCACACTGAGCAAGTGGTCATGACATTGAGAGATGTGTGGTTTTCACTATAGGTTGATATCTAGCTTCCTCAAGAAAGGCCTGGGGACCAACTATGCCTTTGTGACACACTCTGAACCCAATGACACTCATGTAAAACCATGCATAGCTGTTGGCCTAGTGTATCAGCACACTGAGCAAGTGGTCATGACATCGAGAGATGTGTGGTTTTCACTATAGGTTGATATCTAGCTTCCTCAAGAAAGGCCTGGGGACCAACTATGCCTTTGTGACACACTCTGAACCCAATGACACTCATGTAAAACCATGCATAGCTGTTGGCCTAGTGTATCAGCACACTGAGCAAGTGGTCATGACATCGAGAGATGTGTGGTTTTCTCTATAGGTTGATATCTAGCTTCCTCAAGAAAGGCCTGGGGACCAACTATGCCTTTGTGACACACTCTGAACCCAATGACACTCATGTAAAACCATGCATAGCTGTTGGCCTAGTGTATCAGCACACTGAGCAAGTGGTCATGACATCGAGAGATGTGTGATTTTCACTATAGGTTGATATTAAGCTTCCTCAAGAAAGGCCTGGGGACAAACTATGCCTTTGTGACACACTCTGAACCCAATGACACTTATGTAAAACCATGCATAGCTGTTGGCCTAGTGTATCAGCACACTGAGCAAGTGGTCATGACATTGAGAGATGTGTGGTTTCACTATAGGTTGATATCTAGCTTCCCCAAGAAAGGCCTGGGGACCAACTATGCCTTTGTGACACACTCTGAACCCAATGACACTCATGTAAAACCATGCATAGCTGTTGGTCTAGTATATCAGCACACTGAGCAAGTGGTCATGACATTGAGAGATGTATGGTTTTCATTATAGGTTGATATCTAGCTTCCCCAAGAAAGGCCTGGGGACCAACTATGCCTTTGTGACACACTCTGAACCCAATGACACTCATGTAAAACCATGCATAGCTGTTGGCCTAGTGTATCAGCACACTGAGCAAGTGGTCATGACATCGAGAGATGTGTGGTTTTCACTATAGGTTGATATCTAGCTTCCTCAAGAAAGGCCTGGGGACCAACTATGCCTTTGTGACACACTCTGAACCCAATGACACTCATGTAAAACCATGCATAGCTGTTGGTCTAGTATATCAGCACACTGAGCAAGTGGTCATGACATTGAGAGATGTGTGGTTTTCATTATAGGTTGATATCTAGCTTCCCCAAGAAAGGCCTGGGGACCAACTATGCCTTTGTGACACACTCTGAACCCAATGACACTCATGTAAAACCATGCATAGCTGTTGGCCTAGTGTATCAGCGCACTGAGCAAGTGGTCATGACATCGAGAGATGTGTGGTTTTCACTATAGGTTGATATCTAGCTTCCTCAAGAAAGGCCTGGGGACCAACTATGCCTTTGTGACACACTCTGAACCCAATGACACTTATGTAAAACCATGCATAGCTGTTGGCCTAGTGTATCAGCACACTAAGCAAGTGATCATGACATTGAGAGATGTGTCGTTTTCACTATAGGTTGATATCTAGCTTCCTCTACTAGTGACAGCTAGCCAACGTTCATAATTACAATAAAAGATGCACATGAGAATGTAGCAGAAAATAAGTCAGACATGTCCTTCATTGGTATCTTTCTTTTCTTTTGTCTTGCCCTCCTGCAGGCCGGCCCAATAGCCTGAACAGTCTTTCCGTAATTCACAATCCCCGAATGTGTTTAGAGTCACATGCTAGTGGCTCCTACATAGGAGGTGTGGCCTCACTATGTAGGGCACATGCACACACAGGTGATCCAGCATATATGGCTCTATGAGTAAAGAACTTAGGTTTCACCAATCTATCATAATCAAACTTGTTTGATATTACAACAAAATCTCTTTTTTAAAAACCAATGCAATACATTGGACAGCCATGTCTAATGCACCTGCAATAACAAAAGCACCATCACAAGAATCAAAGTACACTTTTCAGAGTAGTTTCACAAGTGTTCATATAACTCATTGAATGAGAAGGTCACATTGGAACCTACTGAGGGGGTAGACAGAATAGAGTAAATGAAATGGCACATACAGACCACTAGCACAACACATACACACACATACACATACACTCATATGAAATGGACCATGTATCTAATGGATTAACTTAGCTAAAGAGGAATTCTTAATGGAACACAACGGCCCCTGCTACCAACATGGCATTAGTCTGGTCTGACTGCCACAACCTCCCCCCCCCCCCCCCCGATCCACCCCAAGACACACCCACTACAAGCAGTGTGGCCGGTGGACCAGATTGAGAGCACCCCACCGGCCAGGATAGGGGCGTAGTATGGCGCCTCGTCCGCGAAGCGGACTCGGGACGAGGCGGTGTTTTTTTCAATGAAGAGTGTCTGGACAGCACTGCGGGTGCAATTTGACCCCGGATTCGGAGTCAGCTTCACGCCTTGTAGCCCTAACCCTAAAGCCCTAATTTTATCTCCTGATGTTTACATGCCTTCGGCATGTAACTTTAGGGTAAGGGGGCACCATTTGACAGCCAAATACAACTACGGGGAAGGGGGGGGGGGGGGGGTATTAATAGGCTAGCCAGACAGATTGGTTTAGCCACACTTGAGGATAAGCACATAGCCAAAATATAATTTCCCCATATAATACCTTGATGTCTAGTGACATGAACAGATGGAGTGCATAGTGTGAGCCAGGAACAGGGGTCACCATAAATCATATTCATTTAGGTGGTAGGACTATCATAAAAGTTATGATAGCTGGAAAAAATGCTATAGGTAACACCTGGTGTGTGGCGTTTAATGTATATTTCTAGGTGCACAGTTGAACTGGTGTGTATGGACACTGGAGAAAGAAAATAGTGATTAACAGGAATGCCAACATCTCAAGCTTTAATGTATACTCCATACTCCAGTGTAAACCGAAAATACCTTGTGTCAGTGGCTATCATAATTTCCCACACCACAGGCATCACAATCAGATAACTGCACAGCTGCAATACATGTACATGTACACAGGTAGACTGATATGGTGTACATGTACATAGGTCTAATAATTGCACAATTTTGTTCTCCAGTGACCTTCCTTTAATATTGCACACTGAAGACAGCAAGTTACCCTAAGCTTATAGACACTATTGACAACAATCCAAGGCTGTAAAGTCAGTTAACTCAGTGGCTGACCACCCCCAGGTGCAGCTATAAAACAGTGAACCCAATACACTCACAGCCAATAATTGGACTCCAAGAGAACTCTAGCCGTAATGCGGGCAATAGATGCTGGAGATCTAAAATCTTGCAAAAGAACAAATGTGCTGAGATGCTGCATACCAGCATGGGATGCCTGCACATAAGCACTAATAATTATAATAGGTCACAATACCTATAATGGCATACCTTCTGTACAGCTCCTGTTTGGTATGGCAGTGTCTTGGCTGGGATTCCAAAAATGCTGCACATTTTTGACAAAACGCTTGCATGCATAAATTAGCCACAATTGAAATGTGCTTACATTTCATTGTAATTAAATTTCCTTCCTTGAACGATGTATAGGATATTTTGACATTTGGTAAAGGCTACATGTGACACAAAAGCCATGAGTGTATGTGTGTGCATATGTAAGTATGAGTATGAATCACACTTAGATGTGCAACACACATGTATGAACACACATACCAATGACCTTCCAATATCGAAAATGGCCATGCAGGCATGCAAAGCTACAGTGGAGAGAACAACAGCCATGCAGACGTACATGTACGTTTCAAAAAAAAAAACCAAAAAAAAAAAACTTCAGATCAATCAATATTATTATTATCAATAGGCATACATGTACCGGGTATATGTACTTGTATTTCAGATTACAAGCAATAACCCTGTATAAATATTACAATATATTTTACTCTGCAGACCCTCACCCCGATCATGGTACTCAAGGGAAGCTTTCACGAAATCCACCATCTCGTCCGATTCTAATCGTTGCACACCCTCCGTCCACGCCTCTGACGAAGGTTGGTAAATGGAATTGCACAGTGCAGTCGTAGCAGCGGTGGTATTCGGGACCTACCAAGTCGAGGATGAACGTTAGCACGTTAGCCAGGGTAGCCGCTGACAAGAGAAATCAATTATCGATGATCATGCAACATAACAATCCCTGCTTACAATACTAGTAGAAAATCTGCAGCGACATGATTTCGGCTTGACTCAGGATGTAATTTACAGGTACTTTTGACGTTTAAGCCTTACATCTCGAAGACATAGTAATATTAATTCAAACGCTGAAATGGAAATGTTCTGGTATTGGTGGTTAGGTCTAGAATGATATTAGTTACCTTTTGCGGTTGGACCGTTTTTTAAAAGGCGTTTCGTTTAGACGAAACGATATCTGCATATGTATGTGTCGTTTAAACGGTTTTCGAAATCGTTCATCCGATCGTTTCTACTTAGTTTACACCTCGTTTGTTCTTAGTTCAAACGGTGCGTTTTCCCCCCGTTTTGTTGGGACGAAATGTAACCTTTATCGCGTCCCCTACTGTACATATGTAAATACACCATGACTGACTATACATATCGTATACCAAGAAAGAGCGTTGTAAAAAACCAGTGATACCCTGACGTAGTGTAAGCTTACATGTGTGCTTTTGTCGCATGGCTATGCATGGCCGACTCAACAGGCCCTGCGCGATTATTGAAAAGTGGGGGAGTTCGATCAGAGGTCATACATTGCAAGTTCGTATAAGCAGCGGCGTGCTTTCACCCCCGACTAATTTAGAGTCCTTTTTTAGACACAGCAAAAACTGATTGATGCATGTCACTAAACAGGGCACTCGAAAATGAGTACCCTATACAGCGACAAACACCAATCAGTTTTTAATGTGAAGAATGTATTCACAGCGCGTATAAAATCTAACGCATCAGCTAAGATTGTTTCCTGAAACCCGTATATGCCATGCTGTGACAAGTCTTCTACAACTGCATGCATGGCAGAGCCAACCGTAAACTTCAATCCATAGTCATAAACACAACGTAATGCAATTGATGCGGCAGCTACATCAGCCTACATGTATATGTACATGGTTTTAAACACTTCGATTTGAAAAAGTACATATATGTACTGTGCATTGCTTTGACCATCCTTTCTTCCAGCAGGGCATACCGCGGTAACATTATTAGATCTATCATCATGATTGTGTTCTGCACGGCCCGGCTAGGATAGTGCAAAAAATGATACCGGTATATTGCAACCTCAGTCAGTCTTAAGGAGCAGCGTATAAAAAGTGACACGCGCAATTAAAATGTGCACGAATCAATTAAGAACAGACCAATTTTCAGTTGTAGAGGAGCTGTAGGTATCTCTTAGAAATGAAATCATTTGATAACTTCAAGAAAGAAAAAAAAACAACATGCGTTAGATCTCTTGATCAGGAAATTATGCATGCAGAGCCAAACAAAGCAGCTGGACAATTGAATTATCGGTATAAGAAGATTTAAAACTGCGCAAAATACTACAATTAACGGTAATTGAACAATAACATTGAATTTTTTTGTGTAGGATACTCTGTATTATTGTGCATAATTAAACTATCACTCGCATTAACTGTTGTAACTTGTTACAAATTCACTACATGCACGTACGTTCCTGGACTGTCAAAAAAGTTACCTTTAACTTCCCCTCATTTTCTGGTTATAGATTGCGGAAAGTTATTGCCATTTCCAATGAACTCGTGCAAACAATCCCGTGTATAGTAAAAATTGTGATCCCTCGAAGTCAAGAGTGACTAACACCTACGTGTTCATGCAATTCAAGCATGCAGGCAACATACTGAACGGTAATGAATTAGATAACATTGTCTTGCCGGTTGCTTAACTGTATAGGATAACTGCATGGTAAGTGGTAAGGACAAAAGTTATCGGTAGTTGACCATATACTTCCTAGAATCATGCTGTTTCCCACATTCAGGCATTAGCTTTACCAATGTGTTAGGTTACACATCGCATCATAAGAGATAATTTCATACTGAATATTATCTGCAAAAGCCGGCTGTCTTATTGATTATTGCCATTTCTTGTACGTATACCTTTAAAAAGCGACAATGATACATGCATGTGGCCAAAACTAACCGCATTAGTGTTATGAATTACTACTAACTTGGAGGGAATTTGCGCACACCAAATGATTGTATTATATTTTATATATATATATATATAATTATATATATATATATATATACATGTTTGTTGTTTGTAGCACTGTGACTTCAGAGCATTATCTGAATGCATACACATAGCGGATATAAATCTATATGTATACACAGTTCGATAGGTCATATGGCACTTAACCAGTATGGTTTTTAACTTCTAAGTTCGTTCTGTTTTCGTCACCAATAAATATAACAACTTTCTCCACCATTACTAAATCAAAATTGGTATCATCATTGGTTAATGATTTTTATTGAAAATTACCAATATGGCTACGTGTTTTGGTCCGTCACGCTCAAAAGCAAGTGACCGCGGCAGTGCTCGATAAGAGCTATAGTACGGTAAACCGACCATATTTCAACCTTCTCCTTGATTTTACGAGCTCAACACAAAATGGCGACTGATGCTAACGTTTGAATGTCTAAGATGGTGTCCCAAGCACTTTTTTTACAGGGTTTAATAACGGACTCGGCCATGCGATATCCATCGTTGACCTCTAGTTATACAGCGAATTTTGTACATCAAATCATTTACTGCCCACCTTGAAATTGATGGAAATACTTTTTTGGACAGGGTCACTAAATATTTACACCCTTAGCAATTAAAGACAATTAACTAGCCCACTTATACTTTTATATTGCCAACTAATAACAAAATACTTCTGTGCAATTAGATTTTCGTTTAGTCTCTTTATTTCAGTACATGAACTCAACATTGTTAGAAAAAATTACTTTGGACAACTATCACGAAATGCACATGTCCATCACTAAAGCCATGTAGTCAACTTACATAAGAAAAATCACCACAAGATGGTTGACTAATTACACCTGGAAGGTGTGCATGTGGTACATGTAAATACCAGTTATACCAGGAATAACCACACTGGTGTACTGTTGGTGTATAACCTCGCATGTTCTCCATCACTACAGCCATGTGGTCATCTTAATCACCACAAGATGTTGACTATCTTATAACAAGAAGGGATGTGGTCAGAAACAGCGATACCCTATAAAGTAGAGTACGCACCTCACATGCCTTTGGATGTTGTCTATAGCAAATAAAAGTGATAAGGTTCTATCAAATGTGCAATCATTACATATCGGGATCGTCAGCTGTCTGAACTGTGCCCATGACTGTTATACACTATATATAGTGCATACGTTCGTACCCCAGCAAATAACTCATCATGTGGTCAAAATTAACCGAATTTGTGTTATGAATTTAATTACTAGGAGGGCGTTTTCGCGCACTACAGCACATTGTATTCATGTTTGAATGCAAGTAGTTTCTAGCATAGTAACACCAGAGCTACGAACTGTGCATGCATTATAGGAGCGTATCTATAGAGGTTCAGTTCCGTGTTTCCCGAAACCCCCCTTGCAAATTTCAAGGTTAAATGATATGTAGTGACAGTAGAATTTTGAATTCCCAGCCATATGTTTTGCGAAGATCAGAGGTTGATAACGACCAAACCAAACATTGAGGGTGAAAATAGTCAACCGTACGTGAATAGTGTTCCTAAATTATGTCATTTGTTCTCTAATTAGCCCATATTGGTGCTCGCGTACTATGACCTGTATGTAGTTCAGAGCGTCATATTGTGAAAACCGACTTTTACTTCTGTCCTTGAAACATAACTTACCAAAACCACTTAAAACCGAGCATAGGCCCATACAATATTTCCTTGCACAGTAAATAACAGAGCATGAGCCCATACAAATTCGATACATTTCCACAGCAAACCGACATGAGCCCATACAAGCACATACAACAAATTTCCACAGTAAACCGCGCATCAATTTCCACAGTAAACCTAGCACACACAGACAACACAAATCAACCAAAAGAAAGGACTATTATAATATTTACCTCATTCGTATGAGAATGGTTATCACCAGTAACCACATATCCTACATTCCCTCTCTTCTATAGTATTGTACTAGAGAGTAACGTCAGTTCTCTGTTAGGATATCAGCATGGTGAAGTTTCAGTATGCTCATTAACCCTTGAACTGCGGAAGGCAAGTTTAAGGGTTAACCCAATACTGGTGTCGTAGTGTACAATGTCCCCCCTATAAGATTTGTCCACCCGGACGTTTTGCACTAGTATACAATGTCCCCCCCGGACAATCTACGCTAGGGCAAACTGTCCAAAATGTCCCCCCTCATAACATTTTATTTCATCTATGACAAGGCTGGGAAACATTTCTTGCAATCCTAATATGGACTTGCAGTGTACAAAAGGGTGATTATTTTCAAATACGTATACCGTATCGCACAACGGTAGTACATGGGATTGCGTTTACACCATTGCTCAGTAACTCCTATATCCGTCGTCAAAGCTGCATGTCGTTCCACCACTTGAAATGCTCATTGAAACCAATACTGACACACATACACGAACATTTAGAATTTTAGTTTTAAAATTCCTTAACGAATACACAGCTCTTATCCTTTCCGTTGTCAAAACTCTCATTGAAACCAATACTCAAACACATACACGAACATTAACTATTAAAATTCCTTAAGGAGTGGTGAACATTTGTTGATATATTTCATGGCGGAAATCTCATATGAGTATTGAGATCAATAGGATCATAGCTTGAAAAGTAATGTCACATAAACACATGCAGATCCACACTTCGTGCACCGCCTGACATACCTCAGGAAGAATGTTATTTAATGCAAAGGCTATTCCCAAACTTGGAAGTCCTTTTTCAATACAAACCTTTGACTAAATAGTTGCAGATTCCCCTCTTCTACATAAAGTGGAGAAATAGTAATGACGTTACATGTACATGTATTAACCATAACAATAAGCTCGTTGTATGTATGTATATATATACATGTATATATATGTATAGGATTGGCTGATGGTGCAAAAAGGAAACAACTGAGGGTTTAATAGGATTCCAGTTCTATAAATGCTATTACTTGTAGATAAACATATTAAGAAACGATGAGCAAAGTGATAAAAGTTACAGAGATTCCTTTGCATGATTTCTGTTGTGTATATTGTTATAATAACCAAATTCGTGATCCGCATAGATAAATTTCTAACTTCTACATGTAGTCCAAGATTACATACGTGGAATACTGCATGGTAATTATGTATTTAGCTAAAACTCTTGATTAGTGATATATTTATCATTTGCTCCGGTGGGTACTGGTCAATGTGGTGTCGGTAAACATATACATGGATTTCTGCTTATCGACTTATATTAATAATGGCTATGCTTGTCTACTGCAGCCATCCATCAGCAGACATATGTAAAATCAGCATGGCTGACTACATCCTATACCAAGAAGGGGTGGTGTTGTAAAAAAAACAGTGATACCCTGACGTACATGTATAGTATAAGATGGCGTGTGCTTTTGTCGCATGGCTATACATGCTGTCTATCACTACTGCAGATGGCCGACTCCCAGGCCCTGCGCACGGTTTTTTTTAAAGGGCGGGAGTTCGATCACAGGTCATATATTTTAAGTTCGTAGACAGCGGCGTGCTTTCACCCCCAATTAATTTAGAGACCTTTTTTTAAACACATCAAAAACTGATTGATGAATGAATAGGGCACTCGAAAATGAGTGCCCTATTCACTATTTCTAGTGACATGCATCAATCAGTTTTTAATGTGAAAGATGTTTTCACAGCGCGTATAATAGTTAATTAAATTAATTAGTGTTAATTAATTAGTGATAGTTTAATTATACACAATAATACAGAGTATCCTACACATATGAAATATAAATGTTGTAGCTTGCTCTATGTTAGAACATATCCATTGAAAAAAAATACTGATAGGTCGTACAATAGTATAATATCTAACGCATCAGCTATAAGTATTATTGTTTCCTGAAACCCGTATGCCATGCTGTGACAAAAAAAAAAAATGCAGAAGTTGATACCGGTATATTGCAACCTCAGTCAGTCTCTGCATGGGAGCGTGCAGAATATAAAAAGTGACACGTGCAATTAAAATGTGCACAAATCAGTTAAGGACAGACCAATTTTCAGTTGTAGAGGAGCTATAGGTATCTCTTAGAAATGAAATCATTTGATAACTTCAACAACATGCGTGATCAGGAAAATACGCATGCAGAGCCAAACAAGCAGCTGAACAATTGAACTATCGGCATAGGAAGAATTAAAACTGCGCAAAATACTACAATTAACGGAAGTGTTTATGTAACAGAACAATAACATTGTATTTCTTTTGTGTAGGATACTCTATATTATTGTGTATAGCGAACGCTTAATTAAACTATCCCTCGCATTAACCGTTGTAACCTGTTACGAATTCACTAAATGCACGTACGTTCCTGGACTGTCAAAAAAGTTACCTTTAACTTCCCCGCATTTTCTGGTTATAGATTGTGAAAAGTTATTGCCATTTCCAATGAACTCGCCGTGCAAACAAACCCGTGTCGTAAAAATTGTGATTCCTGCATGGAAGTCAAGAGCGACTAACACCTACATGCAATTCAAACATGTAGGCAACATATTATGTGATGTATATAACCTTCACATTATATTGGTAAAGCTAATGCCTGAATGTGCATGGCCGGGGAACAGCATGATGCGAGAAAACTAGAGTCAACGACCGATACGTTTTGTCCTTACCGCTTACCGGCTATTCTATACAGATAAGCAACCGGCAAGACAAATTTTCTTATTCATTACCGTTCAGTAAGAGATAACTAGAACAGCCAGTTGTCTTATTGATTATTGCCATTTTACGTAGCTTTAAACCAATTATTCACGACAAAACTAACCGAATTAGTGTTTATTACTTGGAGGGAATTTTCACAACCAAATGATTGTACATGTTTGTTGTTTCTAGCACTGTGACTTCAGGCCAGTTCAGGGCATCAGCTGAACTCACAGACATAGCGGATATAAATCTGTACACGGTTCGCTGGTACTGGGGTACACAATTACGGATATAGGTCACATGGCACTAGACCAGTATAGTTTTTAACTTCTATAGAAGTTCGTTCTGTTTTCGTCACCAATAACAACGTCCTCCACCATTACTAATATCGTCATTGATTAATGATTTAATTTTATTCATTGAAAATTGACTACGTGTTTTGTTCCGTCACGCTCAAAAGTAAGTGAGTCACAGTGCTCGATAAGAGCTCTAGTATGGTAAACCGACCATATTTCAACCTTCTTACCAACTCCTGGATTTTACGAGCTTAACACAAAATGGCGACTGATGCTAACGTTAGAAGTCCTAAGATGGCGTCCCAAGACTATAATGCCTAACTTTAATAACGGACTCAGCCAAGCGATATGCATCGTTGACCTCCAGTTATGTAGCGACCTTTGTATAACAATTCACTCACTGAGCACCTAGAAATGATGTAGATAGTTTTTTCGGACAGGGGTCACGAAATATTTACAAACCTTAGCAATTAACTAGTCCACTTTTACTTATTGGCAACTAATAAAATAAAATAATTCTGTGCAATCGGATTTTCGTTTAATCTGTTTATTTCAGTACATGAACTCAACATTTTTAGAAAAATTTACTTTGGACAACTACATGTATCACGAAATGCACTGTAGCATCACATGATGTCCATTACTAAAGCCAACCTTACATATGAAAAATCACCACAAGATGGTTAACTATCTTACACCAGGAAGGTGTGCATGTGGTAAAAACCAGTTACACCTGTATATGCTAAAGTAGAATAAGCATATAACCTCCATCACTACAGCCATGTGGTCACCTTAATCACCACAAGATGGTTGACTATCTTATAACAAGAAGGGATGTGGTCAGAAACAGTGATACCCTAAAGTAGAGTACGCACCTGATTGATGCTAAAACATTGAGGGTGAAAAAGTCAACTGTGCACGAACATTGTGTGTCATTTGTTCTCTAATTAGCCCACCATATTGGTGCTCGCGTACTATGGAGACTTGTATGTAGTTCAGAGCGTCATATTGACGTAAATTATTGTGAAAACTCACCACAAGATGGTCGACTAACTTACACCATGCAGGAAGCTGTGCATGTGGTACATGTAAATACCTATTATACGCTAAAGTAGAATAAACACACTGGTGTACTGTTGGTGTATAACCTGTTGTCCATCACTACAGCCATGTGGTCTCATCTTAATCGCCACAAGATGTTGACTGTCTTATAACCAGAAGGGATGTGGTCAGCAACAGTGATACCCTATAGTAGAGTCAGCTGTCTGAACTGTGCCCATGACTGTTATACACTATATATATATAGTGCATACGTAGTTGGGCGTGGCCCGCCCTTCGCGTATTGGCGCCAATACGCGAAGGGCGGGCCACGCCCAACTAGTGCATACGTCACGACAACCACATGTAGATATGCATGTGGTCAAAATTTGTGTTATGAATTTAATTACCAGCTGCAGGAGGGCACTACAGTACATTGTATTCATGTTTGAATGCAAGAAGTTTCTAGCATATATAGTGACATCAGCAGTGGCGTCCCTGGGTGTTTCAAAAGGGGGGGGGGGGGGGGGGGGGGGCTATTTAAACAGAGGGGCGCCATGGGGGCGTGGCTCTGACTAATCAATTAGGCATGCAGAAATTCATATATTACAATTTATTGAGCAAATAAATAAATTACAGAAACTGAATGACATTGCAACTTGCATTTTCGATTCTCAGCTCCACTCAGTTTTCGCTTCGTGTTCGACATTATATTCGAAACCAACGTAATACGGTAAGCGTACAATTTGTCAATGATGTCATACGGGCGGGAACTTCACACGAAACTATTTATTGACGAGGCGAACGCGTGCATGCGTTTGCGCGTGTCACTGTGTGTGTGTGTGGGGGGTGGGGGTGGCCGCCATAAAGCAGGGGGGGGGGGGGGGGGGGCCATAAAGCGGGGAGGGGGGGGCATCTGCCCCATATGTCCCCCCTATGGGGACGCCACTGATCAGAGCTACGAACTGTGCATGCATTATAGGAGCGTATCTGTAGAGATTCAGTTCCGTGTTTCCCGAAACCCCCCTTGCAAGTAGAATTTTGAATTCCCAGCCATATTCAACTCGTGTTTTGCGAAGATCACAGGTTGATAACGACCAAACCAAACATTGAGAGTGAAAATAGTCAACCGTACGTGAATAGTGTTCCTAAATTATGTCATTTGTTCTCTAATTTTAGCCCACCATATTGGAGCTCGCGTACTACGGAGACTTGTATGTAGTTCAGAGCGTCATATTGTGAAAACCGACTTTTACATGTACTTCTGTCCTTGAAACATAACTTACCAAAACCACTTAAAACCGAGCATAGGCCCATACAATATTTCCTTGCACAGTAAATAACAGAGCATGAGCCCATACAAGTTTGATACATTTCCACTATAAACCGATCATAAACCAATACAACATTTCCACAGTAAACCGAGCACACACAACATGCAGTAAGCCCTTACAAGTTACATACAACATTACCAAGCATAAGCCAATACACTTCGTATGGAGAAATGAGGGGTCAAAGGGAGTCCAGCATAAATTCGCGGTTTGCGTAATGACGATATATTTCTGTAATTGTTCCATACACAGTATGGAGTAAGCATATACCAATGCTTAGATATTGACAGATTGTTAGTGCGGCACATTTGAAAAGAATTTTTAACTGGTCATCATATTTTTCCCGAAGAAGCCCTCGGTTCCATTAAATTGTATAAGGGCCTTTTATTGAAATGTTCATGCAGTCAACGGGGTGAGTTCCTCATCACAAAACTCCTCTGTTTATTACATCCAGACCTTAAATATCTACTGTTAGCTCCTGACAGAAACATATAGCTGATACACAAAGCAACTATTCTGCACTTTTAAACGTAGGTCTTTGTAATTTGCTTCCATACTCTGTAATACTCCACAGAATTATTCATTCTTGATTTTACACCTTACAGCTCTCTCAGCTAATTGCCTATACCAGCATTTCAAGCAGCATGCAGTAACTTGTGTGCAGATCTAATTTTATTGTCATAGCTAGGCTACATGTATATCACTAGCCAGCTTAAATAATACCTTTGTTAACACTGTCATGTGAGTGGCATTTATGGAAGCCCATATGTGAAGGGTCAGTGAGCATTCAAGCCTCCATCCAGCAATTGTGCATAATGCTGTTGAGGTTATCTGCTTAGAAAACTTCACGGGTGTGCTTTCATTTAAAATGTAACGTTGTGAGCTTGTAGCTGTGTAGCTGTGTGCTATTCCTTCAGTTAAAAATAACGGAATAGGTACCGGAAAGTTCCAATTTTAAAGAATGTGTGCTTTGCAATCATGATGTGAGCTACCCTTAATTATTGCAATTAAATTAAACAGTTGCCTATGTATGGGTAGACACACTCTTCTTTAAGAGAGTCATGTTTTCAAAGCATCACAATTTTGGATGATTAGATGCAGTATGTTGTGAGCTACTTAGCTGGTTTCTATATTATGTACATAAATATTGGTGGATGCTTTGCTTTAAGAGACTCTGTGTGCATTCATTTTAAAGCTATCTGTAATAACATTGCTTAGAAACCTCTGCATTAAATGAGGGAGTGGTGTTAAGACAGCAGCTGCTTTAATGCATCCTGCATGTTTTAGCCATGCACTAAGCTATTTACAGATATGATTAAGTGTGTGCTGGGATTTAAGGTTTCATGTCATATGCATGTTGTGTGTTCCAGTTTTCATAGTGTGGCTATGTGTGCAGGGGTAGATTCCTTTTTTTTTGGTTTTTTAAAATTAATCTTATGTCAGTATGTGCTTTCAATACAGACAGTAATGTAATCCTGCACTAATTGAGCAATTTGCGCATGCTGTTAAAGTTTGTGCTTGTGTTAAGTTAGGCGAGCTTTCATGATACAAATGCTGTAAGCTTAACTTAGAGCTGTGTCACTTTTGTGTGTTATTCCTTTTTTAAAAAGTAAGGTTATGGGAATTCTGTGCTAAAAAAAGCTGTGTAAGATTACAGTTTTAAGAGAGGTGTACTTTGCATCATAATGTGTTAGTTTCCAGGTCACAATTTGTGCTGTTGGTTAGGTATGGTCAGTTACTGCATCACCAAGTCAATATAAGTGTACTGTATGCTTTAATTAAGACTCAGATGCTATTTGTCCTTATAAAAGCTTCATCTTCTAGAGAATAATAAATTACCCCTGTACATGTAGGAACTGTAGAGTATTCAAAAGGAATGTTGTGAGCCATTTAGCTGAGTTCCCTGGAAATTGTGCATAATTTCATACCATCCAGTAATGTGATTGCACACAAAAGGATTTGAAGTATGTGCTTGGAAAATCCCTGTGCTTGGAAAAATCCTGTGCTAAATGTGCCGCTTTTTTATTGGAATCTTGTGTGTTTTACTGATGGTGTGTATGTGTGTTATTGATGGTAGAGTTTTTTTTTGGTAGTATCTGGTGTGCTGTGGTTGTGTTCCGGTGGTATCTGGTGTGATGGGGGTAGCTGTGATTGTGTGCTGGTGGTATCTGGTTTAAATGTGATGGGAGTAGCTGTGGTTGTGTAGGAGGGTGTCTGGTGTGATGTGTACATGTAGGTAGTTGTGGTTGAGTGCTGGGTGACAACCATTACTCCATGAGCAGAAAACATGAATAACCTAGGCATTCGGCTGGCAAATTGTCAAAACCTATTAGGAAAAATTGATTACGTTTTTTCAAGTTGTCGGAAAAATTGATTTTCAGATCCAGAAAAACCTGAAAAATCGATTAGTGTTTTTAAAGTATTCGAAAAAAATCGATTTTATTTAATCAGGGGAGGCTACGCACCCTAAATCAGACTCTGTCTCAGTGACTGGCAAAGGTCGTGGATGATGTTCAGAAAAACTAGGATGTCAAAATTGAAACAGTTCTACTGCATCTCGCTAAGCTTCAACAAAGTATTCGTCATATATTTTATGCTGTTTCAAAAGGAGATGTGCCTTCCCATCGACAATGAAATCATCCTTTCACATGGATAGTGAGGTGAGCATTGTGGTTAAAGCCCTTTTTAAAAACACAAGAGAAAAACGTTTTGCACATCTCATTAGCTCAAAGAGAGCAGAAGGAATTATATGATAGAAAACACAATCCAAATGAATTGTAAGTTGGCACTTCAGTCTTAACATAGAATACTCGTCAAAAGCAGCGTAAAGGTGGTAAATTAGATGATCTTTGGCTTGGGCCGCATTCTATTAATCGATGCATTGGAAAGGGTGTGTATGAGCTAAAAATATGAAAGGAGCTGTCCTAAAGGCATAAGGTGATTGAAAGTTTACAAATTTCAAGAGACTTTTTTTTTTTAAATAGCGGTGCTCAGTGGGTGTACTACCACTAATACCAGTACTGTAGTATTGATGGTAAAGTAACTATTGTAATTTGTACATGTAATACAGTACTGATCATTGTGCATACGCAAAGAAAGTGTGCTTAAGTTGGTATGTCCATTTTTAAGTATTTAAAAGTCCAGGACTATATTGAAGTAGAGTACGAGACTGAAACAGATCTCTTAGATGTTAAGAGAGTGGCATTTTCAGGCAGTTTTGTGTAATGCATTGTTATATTGTTAATTTGCCTACATAAATATTACTTGTTGCAGAAGAAACTAATACTATTAACAGTAGCGGATCATGCATGTACCTGTATACAACTTCCGCATGCATGCGTACACATTAAAAGTTCGTGCATGCATGTGCATTTGCTTCATTAATGGCAGAGAACACGGTCTAAAATAAATGCAGAGGCGGCTCTTAGTTTCAGTTAGTTGGGTGTAGCCAATACGTGAAGGTTGGGCAACTCATACGTAAGTCTCAGTGTCGTACGTGTTTTCTAAACAAATGAACGCTGAGTTCAGTACTACTCGTTTATTGCGTTGCTTTGTATGGTTTTCCAATGCCAAAAGCATTGGCGTCTGGGGCTCTGCCCCAGGCCCCGATGGGGTAGCTCGCAGCACTTCCCCATCCCTGCCCCTCATCGGGACGGCTCCACCTACAGGTCCGATCCGCCCCTCTCCTTTCCCTTAATGATCATGCTGGATCCGCTACTGCTATATATCTACCCTCGCGCGCCTTTCCATTTTTCAGCACCCCCAAAGAAAAATGGTTGTACGGTCCTGAAAAACATTTCACAAAGCAGTATGGTTCTTATCCCTTTCAAACCCGCAGAATAAAAGTGACCTATATATCAATATTAAAAGTTGAAAAAAAAACCCGCGCATCCGTGTACCGTAAAACATAGCCCTCATTAGGAAGGCCTTTTGCTTCCAATCACCCAGAGGGTTCGAGCTGAATTTATAAACATACCTTAGAGGGTCCAGGTACAGCATTCTAAGCATGTTACTGTTTGTGGCCGCTGCTTACTTGGCATCATTTATGCCGGTGTCGTAGTGCACAATGTCCCCCCTAAAATTTGTCCCCCCGGACGTTTTGCACTAGCGTACAATGTCCCCCCGGACATTCTGCACTAGTAGTGTACAATGTCCCCCCGGACAATCTACACTAGGGCAAACTGTCCCCCTCCAGGGCAAAATGTCCCCCCTCATAACATTTTATTTCATCTATGACAAGGCTAGGAAATGTTTACGGCAGTACACGGGATCGCGTTGACGCCATTACTCAGTAGCTGCATGTCGTTCCGCCGCTTACGAACATTTAGAATTTTAGTATTAAATTCCTTAACGAATACACAGCTCTTATCCTTTCCGTGTCGTCAAAGCACTCATTGAAACCAATATTCACACACATATATACATTATTACTGAAAATTCCTTAAGGAGTGGTGATTGATATACTTCATGGCTGAAATCTTATCAGTATGAGAGATTGAAATATATTGAGATCAATAGGATCATAGCCTGAAAAGTAATGTCCCATAAACACAGCTCTACACTGCGTGCACCGCCTGAAATATCTCAGGAAAGGCTATTCCCATCGTCAGTTCATCTGTAACTCATCATCTGTTCATCTGTTGCGTTATAGTACAACCGATCGGTCGGGTACCCAGACTAAAACCCATTATAAATACCGTAAAAACGAATATTGTAAAAACCTTACTTGGAGGGTTTTTGTCGAATGTTGACGTATGAATTGAATTATTGCTTCGATCAACATTCGACAGAACTAGGGTAGAACCACATGTATTCCCATCCTGGACGCACAATCCGGGCAGGATGGTTTTTACGCTATATAAGGACGGGTCTTTGTTAAAAACCAGCCTGTTGGACGTTTATAACTGCCTTTGTTATCCTATAGGTAGGACATTGCGCCCTAGTGGGGAGTGTCCAGGGGGGAGGGGGGGGGGGGACATTTTACCCTAGTGGGGGACAGTTTGCCCTAGTGCAGAATGTCTGGGGGGACATTGTACATTAGTGCAGAATGTCCGGGGGGACATTCTGCACGGGGGAACAATCCGCCCTCCCACAGGGTCACTAAATCACACGAGCCAATTTTGTGCCAATGTGATCCTAGTGATCATCCTACACTTGAATGTTGTGTCCACACAAATCATGCTAAGTGCAGTCATTGAAGAGTTTGCAGTGTGAATACGAAGAAAGAAAAAGTAAAAGTGAAGGCAGATAACGTATATGAGTGCATTCAGTCGATTCACAAATGGCCTTAATTTGGTACAGACATGATGAAATCACCTGCAAATGGGTATCCCAGAAACTTTCTATATACTCCATGCTATCAATCATTGCTGTACATGTTAGGGCGATTGAAGAGAAATTGGTCTCAAGATGCATGGTAAAGGCTTATCACTGGTCTACTTAAGCATCAGTGCTGCTGACAATTGAAAGGTAAACATTGCAATAATAAAGGTCATTATCAGCCATGTGGCTAGGATAGGAGGGAGTTTTCAATATCCACAATTCCACAAAATTTCCCGGTGTTTCTCATGGATGCGATGTTAACTTAGTGCAATTTTTTTTACTTCTGTCTTCGATTTACCATAGAGTTGAAGGATTGGGAACCGTGCACGTGATCCAGAGACATGCGCGACTATATGTGTATGTTAGCTTGCTTGTTGTGCGCCAACTGTATTTTTGAAAGTAAGACACTTGTGATAGAGGCTAGGTAGTTCCAAAGGCAAAGCGGAAAGTTTATCATCTATGATGCTCACGCATTACAACTCTAAAATTGCCCATAATCCCGCAAAACCATGCCCAAGCTCAAGCAAGTTATCAAAGCACAGTTGGCACTTGGCAGGTCAGGTAATTTGAGCATTACAAAACTGTTATAACAATTTTTTGACATCTTTTGGTACATGCTGATGGGATGGCCTGGATAATACAGTTGTGCATGGAGTGAATTATTGTTCATTTGAGGGAGCCACGTTTCTTGGAGACGCATGCCTGCGTCTGTGCAAGCGTGCTTTTAAGTCATATATGTGTGCAGTTGCTCATCAGCTCTCATGTGTTGAAAAGAATTTACAGAAACAACTACCCAAAATTATTTATAACTACGAAAAGTTTCTGTCACTAGCTCGTCTACAAGAATTGTATTCTGCGCATCTCTTCATGCAGTTACCGTCAGCTGTCCCTTCTGGCTTCTGTTGGAGAAGTTGTTGTTCCTCGTACAAAGGTAGTGATAATCTCCAGGGGCAAACTTCAGCACCATTCCCTGGAAGGATGGGGTCACTGTATTCAGTAGAGGGTCCATCGCTCCATACAAGCCATTTAGTGTGTTGGCGCTGTAAGGACATCCCGAAAAGCACTGGAAGTTCCCAGCGGTCGCAAAGGCAACGCCCACATCAATTGGTTGCATAGCACTGGCGGCCTTGCTCCAGTAAGAGGGTACCCAGAAGACCCTTAAGTTGTTGTTGTTAAACATGGTGGAGCTCTCCCATGGGGTGGGGTAGTTGGATTTGGCATTGGGTAACTCCAACACTTTGGTGCGATCCGTGCCTGGTTGAATTGAATTAGACAGGCCATATGAATTGAAATCGTACATGGCAAATGCAGCCTATGCTTATGCAACAGCACCAAAGCATTTATCCACTGTGCACATGCATACATGCATCCATTCATCCTCATGTCTTGCTATATGCTTAGTAATGCTTAACTTTGAATCGAGGGGGATACATGCTACACAGGCTAGAGTTGGAAACCCTGCATCATCAACCCTCTTACCACACATCTGTTCAAAGTACATGGAGTGTGGGGCATTTGAATAAATGCATCATGGAGGTTTCCCATAGAGGAAGGGCTGGGTGGTGCATAGCCATACTTACCGTCAAGCCCTTCTCCTGCATTTCCTGCCTGTCCATCACCAGCTGGGTTGCCATTGTTGTGTGTATTAGAGCCTACAAGGGTGAGAGGGAAGAAGATTAAGCAATTGTCTGAAGAACCTAAGCACTAAACAGTGGCCTCCATGCTGTGACACTCACCAGTCCACTGAATGTGAACACAATCCTCGGTTGTAATATTCAGACGATTTGGAATGAAGTCGTACTCCACAGCTGGGTACGTCTGGACAATATTCCCCCTCTTCCCCCTTACATTTAGGTTGTACAAAGTGCAGCTGGGGATCCTAGAGGGGCGTGGCAGTAGCTCCATCACGTGACTCCGGTCTTGGAATGTGCGACCAAACTGGGCTGTGTTAATTGCCAGAGTCAGGGATGACCGGGTGGTGGAGCCAATGTCAATGCTTGGATTCTGGGTGACTGGGGACACTACATTATTTGCTCTGATGAAAAGGAAGATGAAGAGGATAATTACAGTACAGATCATGGAGCTAAACATCTGTGGATGAGCTATTTTATAGCTTATAAATTACTGCTGATTATGTATTGCAAACACAAACCCTGATTGTCCAAGCCAACTTACGCATTCTGGTTGCGTGATGCATCAGTGGCCCACGGGTTGTAATCATCCGTGGATATATTATACCTGCATGTGAATGTTTGAGCAAGAGGTCCCAATGGTGGGCATATTAATATTGCTGTAACAAACTTTTTTTTTTTATGTATCGCATTATATTAATTAATAGATACTACCCCCACGAATTGTCCTCCACACTCCATAAGAAAAAATATCAATTAGTCAACTGTCAAATTGCACTTATCTCTCCTACCGTCTTCTGAAAACTCTAACTATACTTCCAGTGAACTTACCGTATCCTTACCACAGCTAATTTGGTATTTCCAGATGGAAAGTAAGGAATGGTCCATGTGTAGTTCAAGGGAACTCCTTCTCTCCCATCGCCAAGATGATTAACCCTGGACCAAGGTGCCAAGGTGCATGTCGGCACTTTGGGTGCCACAAGGCAGGTATTGTCACCTTCAAAAGTGGGTGAATCCCAATACCGGGTGTAACCATCAGTTCCATTCGAAAGCTCACAGATGCGTTTACTAACACGTTCAATATCAATGTAAGAACGAGAAACCCACCAAGTACCTGTGTACAATAAAGAAGTTATCTAAATCAATATCTGTATACATTGCAAAAAAAACTGCATTTTCCAACACATACATGTAAAAAGCAACCATCATGTACTTACCACCATTGGCAATACAAGTGCTGTAAGTGTTAAACTCGGACCAAGGCCTCACTCCCCCATCGCTGAACATCTGGCGACACAGTCCCTTGGGCATCACATTGAAGCTCTGGGCCTGGTAGTAGGCACATCGAGTGACATTGTCAGTGAGTATGGCCACATCCACCCAGGGAGAGGGGTGCCAGTAAGGGTAGTAGTCCCGCTCCTCTGGACACTCATAGCCACGCCTGTTTCCATTAGCATTCTGGCGGGTGAAGGCGGCTGAACTGATTCCAAGGTTGTTGTTACCCAGGTTCTGGTCAGCAGTAAAGAGGCCTGGTGTGATGCATGGAAGGGTGAAAGGAGTGCGTGGAGGTGAGGGAGAGACCAAATGATGTGGTTAGGTGGTGAACCTTCGTTCGTCTTTACCCTTGTTTCTCGTTCTCATGAAGCAGTCGTCATAGTAGTCAAAGCTCTCCTGTAGTCCTCTGTTGAGAGTCGCCTGGTCAGCACGTGCCCTATTTTGCGCATTGCTTTCCGTGCTCTTGCTGGCAGGTGGGGTGTACGTCTGGGTGTCGGTGGTGGTACCATCGTGCATGCGACTGGCTTTGTTAGCAGAAGTCACTAACGAAATACAATAATTAATCAATGAGCTTCACGTGCCCACCCCATGCACGCGCACGGTCATTTTAATAATAAGTGGTAGTGTGTGGTAAAACAATATTTGCGACCTTACGCGCTATGTTGTCTTGGACCATCATCTGGATCACTATGTTACAGTTTGCCTTCCATGGGTCAGTGTCCTCGTTTCCGCCGCACCCGTGCTGGTTGGTCCATTCGATGGTCAGAAGAGACTTGCCGCCTCCCGTATCGTCGCTACCACTCTGAAAGTATTTCTGTCACGGGGAAAAAATCGCGAAAGAGGGGGAGGAGATGCGGAGGGTGGGATAACATCGGAGACGGTAGGTGAGATGGAAAGAGTGATGTTTTAAGCGATGAATGGAATTGGAAGCAACAGAACACAAGACTACTTAGTATTAAGTTAATCAGTAAGGCGTCCGTGAAGCTGAGCAATTAAGAATTAAGGAAATAAACGTTGTGTTATGTCATTGAGTGGGAATCGAATCGTGGGTTAAAAGTACATGTATAGGCTTCGATACGGGGATGGTGTTGTCTTTGGAGGTACAAAGTCCCCCCCCCCCCCCCCCCCCCCCATGCGTGTACAAAATGAAGCGATAGAAAAGGTGGAGATGGACTAGCACAAGAATAAGCATCGAAAAGAATTCCATCTTAGTTTGCAATATGCGATATAACGTCATGGGCATGTTCATATATCATGTACAATTGTATCCGAGGGCGTTTTCACATAGAGTGTTTGACGCGAATACACCCCGGCTGAAAAAGGGGCCTCGGCACTCCAATCTTGCATGGTCGTTATATACATAAAGTACGCTGAATTTATATTGTATACACCCTCTGCTCCCACCGTCAAGCGCTTACATTCGTACATTCTGAAAATGATTATAAACGAAGCTCTGCCTTTCCTAATGTTGGGTCTGGGGTTGGTGATGTTGGTGCTACCATTGCGGTTTCTGCCAATTACACGCGTATGCGATAAGTTACATCCGTATAACCGTATCGTACTACATGTACATGCATGCATGTACATGTAGTTATAAACACCCAATTATTGCTTCTAGAAATAATGATGCGCGCTCAGTTTAGAGAAAGACAAAGAGAAACTTAACACCGGGTCCGTGAAAATCGAATACTCTTTTGTCAAACGCAACTTAGTTTGAAACTGTTAATTACAAGTTTTTTTGATAGTTCAACTATCGCCAAGACATTTGACATTATTGGCAGCTCTATATTTATCGTCGAGGCTAACGCGGTTTAATATTTTTGGTCATGAAGCGCGTTGTTACACTTTTTTCCTAGGCAATTAAGAGACGCACTGTGTATGAATTTAACTGTCATTTGATACGTCTAAGAAGGCACAATGGATGCAATGTTTGCAGTTAGCTACACAACTCACTTGCAGTGCCAAGCGTCGTGCCCAGACTTTCATTCACGAATAAAGTATTAGGAAGAAGCCCCAGGCATCAATTGGAATAGTGGCCGAATAAGCATGAAAGGCCTCAAGATAGTAGCAGAGGAAGAGATACGAAAAGTAGGGCGTCCTCTGAACAGCTTGATGTAGGAAAGGAACTGTCTAAGTGGAAAAAGCCAGAGCTTGAGGCATGCTTGCCTCAATTACTTCAACCTCAAGAAGTCTGGGAATAAGCCTGACCCAATCAAACGTGTGAAGAACATATGGCTAATACTATGCAATAATTCTGTAATGTTATATTTGTTCATAGTCGTACTACATTACTATAACAAATTTCACGCAAGCGCGTACACACATGAGCCTGCGCACTACCAGTATTTGGGTCGAGACCGAAACGAGGTGGTGTTTGTTTCGACACTAGCATAGTAGTTTATTGCCAGAATTTGTTCGAACCCCACCTATCCGATCCAGCTGAGAAAATTTATACTGTTTTTCAATACAGATACAAAAGTAGTTGCAAGGCTGGAAATATAGCTCCAAACATCACATAAAGAGTTGTGCTCTTGGTATATCGGTACTTGTGGCAATTGAAAACTAATTTTCCCAAAACGTTAGCGGTTTGACAAAATATGGTATTCCATTTTCACGGACCCGGTGTTAAGTATTAGTGATCTTAATTCGACGATAAAGACATAAAAATAAGTCTATACGTATATCAATCTGCTCCAAAGGAATGTGACGTGGAGTGCTAATAATAATAAACATGTATTAAGCCAACAGGAAGTACATTTTTGAGACAAAGGCATCCATTAGCGCTGCAGTAGTATGTTCAGCGAAAAATTGTACTGATTGAAGTGGATGAGCATTGGGAAGATGATGATTTTGCAGTAGTTAAGGTGGACATGCGCAATGCTTTTAATTTGGTCTCTAGACAAGCCATACTAGATGAATGCGCCCTCCATTTCCCCGAGCTTTTACCCTGGGCCACATGGTGCTATGCTGCTCATCCCTTGCTGTGGCACCCCATGGGTCACATCTCCTCAGAAGCAGGTGTCCAACAAGGGGACCCCCTGGGCCCCCTGCTCTTTGCACTTGTCCTGCAGAAGATCATAAATGCCATTGATGCTGATGATGACTGTGTCCACATACTCTATCAAGCCTGGTATCTCGACGATGGGACCTTAGCCGGCAAGAAATCTGCTATCCTTCGTGCCCTTTCTCTGTTGGATTCTATTGGACCAGCCCTTGGCATTTTTGTAAATTTGTCCAAATGTGAGGTGTTTTGTAAAGGCGACACCAGCGAGTTTCCATCATCTATGAAGTCCTCTCATGTACCTCACCTTGTCTTACTTGGTGCTCCTATAGGGGACTACCTCTTCTGTGGAAATTATGCAGCTTCAAAGCGTTCAGAGGCCATGAGGTTGTTATCCAGACAGGTAGACGTAGGGGCCTCTGACCCTCAGGTGGCTTTGACTCTGCTTCGTCTGTGTGGGAGCTATTGTAAATTAATCCATTTGGCTAGAGCTACTCCACCTAGTTTAGTCTCAGAGGCACTCGAGCTGTTTGATGTTGAGGTTAGGCAATGCTTCGCTCAGAGTATAGCTGTAGAGGTTACTGATCGTGCATGGCAGCAGGCCCAACTGAATCTAAGTCATGGAGGTCTTGGGCTCCGCTCTGTTTCCCACCACTCCACAGCTGCCTATATTGCCTCCTTTTGTGCTTCCGGTTTTGGTGATGCCCAGAATCCACACCTATCTCACGCGGTTGATTTCTTCAACGCTTTAGTCTCCCCATCTGAGGTAATCTCTGTGGAAGCTATCACAGCCTCACCAATCCACCAAAGGGTACTGTCAAAGAAACTAGAGGACCACCAGTTCTCAATGTTATTGGAAACATCATCACCTGCCGATAAGGCTCGGCTGCTCTCCGAGTCAGCACCTCATGCTGCATCCTGGTTACTAGTCACACCTTCTCCTGGTCTGGACTTGCACCTTGACCCTATTGAGCTGCAAATCTCGATCCAATGGTGGCTAGGGATGGACACGGCTAGAGGTTCGTCATGTTCTTTGTGCCCAGGCATAGCTCTTGACCACCTAGGCAACCACGCTTCTACCTGTAAACGGGGTGGCGATGTCGTAACCCGCCACAACCATCTGCGAAATGTTCTTGTAGAATTCTGCCATCGTGCCCATCTAGGAGTCAGAGTTGAGTCGGGCAGTGGCCTTACACCAGACCTAAGCCATACCCGGCCAGCAGATGTACTTGTCCTCAATTGGGAGAGAGGGAAACATGCTGCTCTTGACATCACTGTGACCTCTCCCTTAATCCCTTCCATCCTAACAGCAGCAAGCTTGTCTGAAGGGGCTGCAGCCGAGGAGGCAGAGGCCAGGAAGCACAGAGCGAATGACCCCAAGTGTTCAGAGCTGGGTTGGCTGTGTATTCCTCTTGCGGTGGAGACCTATGGAAACTGGGGAAGGGAAGCCCAAACCACCTTCTCCCGCCTGGCCTCTCACCTGGCCATCACCACTTCCTCCCACAAAGGTAAGGTTCTCACGGAAATGTACAGCAGGCTGAACTTCACCCTGGTCAGGGCGGTGGCTAGGGCCTTACTGGCAAGGTGCGCACCCTCCCTTGGCCCCATGGACTTCCCTTAAACATTCCTATGTATTGTATATGTTTCTGTATCTGTAATTAGTATGCAATAACATCCTATTTTAACGTGTAACTGTACGTATTCTCTACATACCGGCTTAAGAATGTGTACGTAGTATGTCTCCAGCGTGCTGTCAAATCTACCGGACGCGCGTTCAAATCTAGATGGGGTCGAGGCAGCGAAATGGCATACAATAAAATTTGATTAAATAAATATGTGATACCTATATGTTTAGGGTAGAAAATCGCATGATTAATGCTTTCCCTTCTCACGGCTCTTTATGAATCCTTACAGATTTATCTAATATGTAGGGCATTAAATAGAGGTTTTAACGCCGGACCATTTTCTGGGTAGGACAAAATTTGGCGTGACAGCGCCACATAATTTGCAAGTCCAGACAGCAGCCCCGCATAACCATCAAATGTCTTGCAGATCGGTTTAGGACCAGGACATTTGCATGGTTATGGAAGGAAAGGATTTTTCGTTTTAAATGGAAAAAATGCTATTTAATGCCCTACATATTAGATAAATCTGTAAGGATTCACAAGGTTAAAGAGCCGTGAGAAGGGAAAGCATTAATCATGCGATTTTCCACCCTAGCATAAAAACATGAGCTAGTTATGTATCCCACAGTACAAAGTATAAAGGAATGATTTGATTGAGCTTTTTATTAGCATTTCAATGATACTTGATATGACATCTACATGAATTGTATTTGTTTATTTGTGGTCCAAATATTTTTTACACAAACCTACTTTAGATTCATTGCTCAACGAAGCTACATGTATGTACTATATTGTGTGTTTAAATACTTTCATCTATCATTAGCTCATAGTATATATAATACTGGCCGAACCTTGCCGATTCATAAACCGACGCGACAAAACACTTTAATGTTTAATCTCCCAGAATCCTTATTTAAGGATGGCCATCCTTAAATAAGGATGATGACCACTTTCTAAGAGAATGATGCACACTTGGTGCTTTATTTTATATTTGTGTTTAACTAGATTCAAGATAAGGCAGATTAGCGTTACTGCCGCGATTACAACAGGTTTGACTTGCTCAAAAACCGGTATTACAGTCTCCTTATGGCGAAGCCGCCATTTGCCGTTGGGCGTTGGCAATATAGTAGTGAGCCAATTAACTCAAATCGAAGGAAGGGCAGGTTTCTGAAAGCTGAAGGAGTAGAATGTAAACTGTCAGAATCAGATGGACCCATCTGTGGAACAATATCCACGGCGATACGCTGGCTCACGACTCACGTACATTGTACGTACCGCGCGCGGCCAGTCTTTGAGTGTACAGGTACTGATTGCATACGCTCGAAAGTGTCAAGCTATAGCTAAGCAACCCTGCTTAGTTACCGAGAGAGCCACGGAAAATGACGGATGTAATTCCTCAGACCATGTAGGCGGGCCACTATAGGCCTATATATACATGTGTAGCTAGGTGACCGTAATTCCATATTCTATGGCGGCAGCAACAGTAGGCCTAGGCAATGACGTGGCCCCTCGAGTCTGATTAATTGGGGCTAAGAATTGGCAACGCTTCCTACATCTCCCGTACCCACCCCATCCACCATTGTACATACCCGGCTACTGTATGCATGAAATGATAGGGATAGAAAGCACACTCAGTCTGTTCAATGGAGCGCAACCACATGTAATGCACGTGGTCATGCACTGGTCTCAGCGAGGCTATAGGGATACATCCACGCTGGCGTTTGACCAGAAGATAGCATCTACATCAGTACAAGTACAAACGCTTGATATTAATTTTGAAGTGTTATGATATAAATGCTCATAACTTATTAACCATAAGTTATTTTTTCAACGAATCAGGTTGTGAGCATAGCTGGGTTAACTGACTATCAGAGAAAATCAAGAGTTTTAAAACCACTATGGTTTTTGAGGTCAATAACCTCTACTGTAGTGATCCTTATTTAAGGATGGTGTCAATCCTTAAATAAGGATGTGCCACTTCATCCCTGTTTTAAAATATGTACATTGATCATATTGACATCATTTACAGTTTGTTATGGAGGCTAATCAGTATACAATTGACCAATAGCATTTATATTATCTAATTTGCTTGGTTAGCAATAGTATGCAATGCAAAAGATGATCCTTATTTAAGGATAATGACATCCTTAAATAAGGATTTTTCCCTGGAGATTAAACATTAAAACAGACCAATACTTATACGATAATTTGACAATAATAGCCACAAATAAGAGACTGGGGACTATTCAAACCAATACGCTACGATGCAAACGAAGGTGTTCTTGGATGTCTGATAGATAGCATCTGTGGTCTGATGCGCCATCCATGCTGTCTTTGTTAGAAACTAGGGCACTTCATGCGCGTGCACTTTTGTCTTTTGTTGCTTTTATGTGTTGGTTAATGTGGCTAAGCCCCCTAGATACTAACAGAGTGGGTTTCCCCAATGTCACGTTACAAATGGAGCCTTATTTAATGGAGCCATTGAATCAACTATACCAGAGGCACCAAGCCTGGCCCCCTATTAACTAATTTTATAATACATTTCGTAGAGCAACAGGACAGCACAAGCAATGATTTAAACATTTAATCCCCCGTCGTCCTGTAGAATTATCGTCCTTAACGCGTTGGACACAAATTAAAATTAATTTTAAGCAAACTCATATGAGCAGAAAACAAACTTATGTACTGTTGGAATTAATAAAATACTGGTACTTCATTGCTATAAGATGTATTTTTAGTAAATCACATGCAAAGCAACTTCTATTACCAGCAAGTAATTTTTCAGAGCAACATGTTAAAAGAAGGGGGTAGTAAGTTAGGTCTTTTGCACTAACCCGCAAATAAAAAGTACATTGTAGATTTGGAATTTGCTAGCTCCACAAGCAAATGAATGGACAATTTGTACAAATCTTGAAAACGTACAGTGTGTTTATTAGGGTGTGTAACCGATTTTCAGGTTTTTTAGGTTAACCGATTATTCGCGATTACCTATTCGGTCGACTATGCATTTAGTAGAATAGCAGGTTACCGATTTCAGAATTTCCTTTAGTTGAAATAACCGGTTCTGTTTTTCTTAGTCGCGATTAGTCGATATTCGTTTCCTTAATACGCAGAAATCGGTATAAAATCGATTACCCCTTTTTATATGCCCTTTGCTTTTCCCGCCTGCAGTACAAGGGTTAATTGATGAGAAACATTGTTGACATGATGTAATGAACATTAGTCTGGGGACCCGGCTGATATAAACACTGCCATCCCACAACAAAACACTCAGTCTCGGTGCTGCCTGCATGTGCACGCGCAGTGGGCACGGCAATTTAAATACGTTCGCGTTCTCTGCAGTATAGTACAGTGAGTTCATCCAACACGCTACGTTCTCTTTTGCACAGCAGCACAGGTGTCCAAATACTTAGTTACATTGGCTCTTTTCCAGACGTTCGGACATAACATTATGAATAACGTACATGTCTTGATTGGTGGCTTTATCATAAGCATAGAACGGTGTTCCACTCCCATCCACCCAACATGTTCTTTGGTGAAAAAATATCCATCCTCCTCCATTGAATTATTCCCACCAGTGGGTGTGGCGTCACTTTGGAATCCCAGTACTATCTTATAAGGGACTTGTAACTGTTTTAATGTTGGAGATAAGCAATAAAACTGGCTATACGTGTATGGGCTTGAGAAACTGTGATTTATTTGGCCAATATCAAAAATCGGAAAAACCTCGTAAAACCTAGGTAATCGTTTGCAAATTAATGTTGCGCTAATCGCCAAAATCGATTTAATGTTTCTAATAACCGATTTGCAAGTTGCTATTAACCTGAAAAATCGATTGGACTTTTTTTCATAGTCGAAATAATCGATTTTAGTTTATGAAAAAGGTTACACACCCTAGTGTTTATACGGTTAAAATGGCAAAACCGATTAGAGTTAGAACACAGCCATAGATTGTACGTGTATTAAGTAGGTAGCTCACAAATCATGCTTCAAATAAAAAGGTTCGAAAACGTTTTACTTGCCGTACTTTTTTCAGTGACAATTTAATTCTCCACAATGTGCATTTTTAAGAACCGCATTTGTAGTTTTTTTTGCATTGAGTAACCACACCCACACCTGCGATGTAGCATTGGACTCTCTTTTGGAGAGGACAGCTGGTAAGCGTAATTTAAGAAATAAATTGACAATTCGTAATTTTAGCACGATAGACATATCAAACAACAGTAGAAAAATGAATGCCAAAAACCGGCATTTCTATTTATAAATGAATTTTCTAATATTGGTCCTACGCGAAGGACTAGGACCTGGGGAATTAACCTGGGGAATTAACCTTAATTCCCCAGGTCTTTCTGAATTTCTACAGTACAATGATATTTCATATGAGTTTGCTAAAAAAATAATTTTAACTTGCGTCCTACGCGTCCTAATTTTAACTTGCATCCTAAGACTATAATCCTACGCGTAGGATAACGGGGGGATTCCCTCTTACCGAAATACTCGATCCGTCTCTACTGATCCCATACAGTGTTGCGTTTTGATGACACACGTTTAAATTTGGGGTTTTGTGTAACAAGCGAAACTTAACATACCCTTTAGGATTTATAGTTCTAAGTCTAAAGCTCTCTAGGAATCCGAAAACCATATAAACGCGTCGCGAAATACCAAGTCACAGGACCGCCTAGGACGAATTCGGAGCGCAATAACACACATTGCGCGCCACATTGGGCACCATGCATGCAGCAATACACGCCGCTGCGCAAACAAACCTTACCATGTGAAAAATCTGGTCTTCAGTTTGAAATCCTTTGTTGCTTGCGAGGCTGTCTCCAGCGTTGTATCCACCACGATTGTTATTCTACAGAGAAAAGGGGTTCAGCATGCGCAGATCCAACATGTATACGCATGCGTAGGAGATATGATTACGATGA
The DNA here is from genome assembly GCA_949361645.1 of Spongilla lacustris. Taxonomy (NCBI): domain Eukaryota; kingdom Metazoa; phylum Porifera; class Demospongiae; order Spongillida; family Spongillidae; genus Spongilla; species Spongilla lacustris. The sequence goes on along the minus strand of OX442416.1, from coordinate 6,891,020 downwards.
CAGCTGTACTATACACGAACGATGACGTCAGTGCGCGCTGACGAATAAACATCATTATTGTATAAGCTAATTGGGGACGTTTTCGACTCTGAATGAATAAAAGTGTTTGTATAGAACAAACATTATCCAAACGTCAAACTATATGTTCGAATAACACAATGACCTTGTCGATCAGTATACATGTACATAAACTGCAATAAACACGCAAAAATATTGAAAGGCAATGCCGGACGCTTTCTTAACTATAGAGCCATTGACCTTCTGATTGGCTTTATACAATTAAATACCTCGTATTCTCCAACAAGCGCGTTCACTGCAATTTTTCTATACTATTCCCCAACAAGCTCGCGTACGCGGATAAATTATCCAGATGATATAGAAATTGTATTACGGCGTTGGCCCCTTCACACATGTATATTGCGCTCGATTGTATTCTAACAAGCTAGCTTGCCTCACCTGGGAGTCGAACAGCCTGTCAGCGTTGTTTCTGTTCGCGCTCTGCTCGTTCAAGCGGTTGTTGCTACCGCGAGGGTTGTGCATGTACACGTCCCCTAGGCACAGGGATACGGCCACACACAGCAGGCAAGTGAAGCGCAGCACCGCGTTCATCATCCCGACTGTTATGTTTCACAAAGACTTACGATGGGGTTTATATCAATATAACGAAGCCCTATTCGCTATGTGTCTTTGTCAGGGGCATGCTCGCATGAACCTAGCAACCATGCAGACAACGCGGCGCTTCAACAATTTTGAGGATTCCCGGCGGCACACATTTCCGCTTCGACAGTTCCTGAAATAGTGTTGCAAACTGCTTAAAATTTAGTAGGTCAAACTTTTCTATTCAGAACTTTGAGCCTCTCGCAAAAATGAAGTTAGCCTTGCTACTAGCCTCGCTGGTGGTCGCGGTACACAGCGACATGTACCTACACAACCCGAGGTAAGGGATGCAATATAAATTAATATTGTGGAAAGAGTGCAAGTTTAATTTATTCTGCTCACATTCTCCACTCAAGGGGTTCAAACGATCGATTGGCCGAGGCCAACGCAGAACGAGACAACGCCAACAGGTGAAACCTAGCGCAACACAAAATTTTCCATACTTAATTCAATTTCTATGACAGGCTGTTCGACTCCCAGAATAACAACAGGGGAGGTTACAACGTGGGAAGCATCAGCTACTATAGCGACTCCATCCTGCCCATCGAATGGACCAACCAGCACTCGTGCGGAGATCAGAACGCCAACTGTGATATCATTCTACAGTACATGTGTGGAGCTAATATCAGGGACGGAGCCACATCAACGTAAGTATAATCAATGCGCATGCGCAAGACCATGCGTCCCTCCATTTCTATGCAGTACCATACCTGCTAACGCTGCGCAGTCCAATGACGTGTCGTAAGTTTGTAGGGAGCTAAGTGTTACCTTGGAATTGTTGGTTATCTGACGCTTTTTTTTACTGATACCGGTACCGTTTAGGTTCGGAATGCATGAGAGTTTCAGTTATTACGAAGACTGCAGGCTTCGTGACAGGAATCAAGGACTCTTTACTGCTGACCGAGTACGTTTAATGCTGCATGCATATACTTTCGCACGCTCGAAGGTTAATGCATACTAAGTAAGTCATGTGGAAGACATATTTGTACGCGTTTTTTTCTTCTGCTGGGCGTTTCAATTTTTAACGTTACTATATACAAATGGGCAATAACATGCATGCAACTTATTTACTTGTGATTGGCTTCAGTATCTAGTAAACGCCTAGAACGTTTAGAGACCCTCAAGCCATGCAAGCATTACTCTCTAAACTATTTTTAACCATACATACTATGGAATGCAAACGAACAGTTACAATAGTACTGGCAAGCCAGGTATAAGCATTATATACGCGTGCATGCATGTTTGAGAATATTGCTCTGGAAAATCCATAAAAACGACCCCACTCCCAAATACACAGAGCTAGGCTATTGATCACACATTTGACACAGGCATTCTAACTTAACCCCCTCTCCAATTCTCAGAAACTAAATGGTGATACAGCCATCTACACCCGCCAGAACGAAGCAGGAACAAGGAGTGGCTTTGAGTGCCCTGAGGAGCGAGACTACTACCCCTACTGGCACCCTACACCATGGGTGGTAAGCAACACTCCTCATTCTTTGCCATGTGTTGCTGTTACATTGGTTATGTATAGCAAATAGTACAGAATTATCTAGTACAGACTTCAGACAGGTTTCCTCTCCCCCTAACTCCAAACGTTTGTGTTTGAATTGCGGTGTTGACCAATTTGACACCTCCTTCCTCCACAGGATATTGCTGTTCTCACCACTGACATAACACGATGCCAGTTCTACAAAACAGAGAGTGCCAATGTTAAGTCTCGCTATGCCTGTGTAGGCTCTAAAAGTGCCACTATCCCAAATAATGCTGATGACTGTGTGGTAAGGCGACTTTGATTGCACACTTGTAATCAAATATCACCTCTCCGTGCATCCTCAAGATGTGTGTCCAAAACGTAACTTTGACATGACCAGCACTTCATCATATCCTCTAGAACATTGGGCAAGGACAGTGGACAGAGTTTCCGCCACAGAGCGGTCTCAATCCTCCAGATTGCATCAAAGCCCCATGGAGCAGAGATAATCACCTTGGAAATGGTAAATCTGTCCCAGGCTACCCTAATTATTACAACTGGACTATTCCCAACACACCAAGTCCTCGCTGTGTGTTGCGTATAAGGTGAGCAGTAGGGTTGTTTAAGCATAATGGATGGAAAAAATGGATTAAAAGCGGGAACTAGATTTAATATTATACACACATCCAATGATGGGAATCTCCATCTCCGCTTTCTTCCTTCTTAAGGTACAACATCTCAACAGGAGAATATGATGGGTGGAACAGAGATGCAGATGGTCAGGTCACAGTCACTGCTACAGTCCTCACAACAAATATTAATGCCCAAGCTGTGACTGCCAACAACCCAACAGTCAAACAGGCCAGCCAGACAATATCCACTCTGGATATCAAACCACAATTGGGTTTAAACAAGGCACAAGCCTTCAGAGTATGTTTTATCTATAAATGCACATTGTAAAATCGTACTAAATTCCTGTCGTTGTTTAAATTCATTCCTTCAGCGTGGTTACGTATTCGGCAGAATCCTGTGACTATGCCATTCAATAGCATACCAGGAATAGGCTTCCAACTTGCCATTAACACTAATCAGTTTGGGAGAACATTTCAAGACAGGTGAAAGCAGTAAAACAATTCATCGTACCAGCTGCATTCCCAATTAAAACACTAAATTACTCTAGATCTGCTTCTGATTTTATATAGGATATCTCATCTTTGCATATATATCATATTTCTGCTTCCATTTCAGGTCCCACACCTTTTCCATTATCTCTCCCTCAGCAGACCTCGGTAGTGCCACCATCTACAACCTAAATGTGAAGGGGAAGAGGGGAAATATTGTCCAGGTGTTCCCCGCGGTAGAGTATGACTTTGTACCAGACACCCTCATAGTACCTCTCAACTCCTATACTTACATGTTCAGTGAGTACAGCACATACACTCTGAGACTACACTGTCACACATGAGTTCAGTGAAAGCGAGCAAGCTTGTCGTTCATTTCACACTGTCACCCTATTCTCCCCTTCTCCACTCATGACAGATGGACTGGTTCAAACACCAATCCCCAGGACAATGCAGGACAGGGAACAGCTGGAACTGATCGCTCCAACATGGTTCTCCTGAGGCCACCAAACTACATTGAGGGAAACGGATCGGCTGGACCCTCCAATGGTCACTGGGGGAACAGCTACCCAGCAAACTTGGATAGCAGCCAGACCCTACTTGGCTGGTCTCGGGCAGACAGGCAGTCTTTGGCTCTACTTAACGTTGGTCAGTGTATTATTGCATGTACACATATGCATTTACTTGTACACATGTATGGATATACATATAAGAACACATGCAGGTTTATGTGTGCATGAATGCACACAGTAACTTAAAAAGCTCCTCCCACCACTACAGCCGGAGATAATTCATTGTTGAACGCTGCTGGACCGTACTTTGATCTTGGTCCAAGGATAGTAACACAGCCAGGAACCTACTACTACCTGTGCACCAGGAACAACAACTTCAGCAACCGTGACCAGAAGAGCATGATCATTGTCCAGAATAATGGCCAGGTTGCCTCGGAGATATATGATGAGATATCTTCGGAAACAATGACCTCAAGCCAGTGAGTTTTCATGGGGGAGGGAACAATTACGTTCTGTGGGAGGAGAGAGAAATAACGTGAGAAAAGTGAGCATGGGGGTAGGTCTGGGTACTGATTAGAATGGAGGTTTTATTTCCACATGTTCTATGATAGCCAAAACAAAGTGAAATCATCTAAGCATCACCATCACCGTCTGGGCAACACGATATCCAGAAAAATGAACAACTGAGGAGAAAACAGAACCCTCTGGATTTATTCTGAGACTTTCTAGTGTAGTATGTAGCATGTAATGACAGCTATTTTACTTGTTTAGTGCTCATTTTCAAACCGCAGCATCAGTTGCTTGCTGGTTGTAGTCATCCAAGGAAATGTTTTACTGCTTGTATGTATTGCTCATTGAAATTACAATTTTTTGCATTGTGCAGATTGTCTTTAGATAAACAAAGCCAAGGGTACATGACTTGCATCATTCCAAATTGCTTGGATGCTGTAATGTGATCATCAAAGACATCCCAATCAGTCCACAACTGCATGTAAGAGAGTCCATTGCATATAATAGCAAAGACTGTGAGGTTTACAGATACTTCAGCTTCAAGATGTAATAGGCCATCAATGAGGTGAAAGGCCTGGTCTACAGCAATTTTTTGGTTCTTTCCTGCGCCAGACTGCTTCAGATGTTTGATATGAAACTGAGGCAATACTTTGCTATGATTCAAGAAGGACGTATAGCATCTCGTTGGATAAAACATGTGTTTTATGAAATGAATATCAATATTCTAACTTACTTGAAAAGGTGCATGAACCTATGACTCGACCCCCTGAAAACTAGTCAATTACAATACATGTGATTGAGTCACTTGTCCATCTGCATTTTTCCCACCCATTGATGAGAGTTAGCTAGTAAACCTATTGAATCTGATGACTAAGCTATATTCCCCATCTATACTTGACATCAATATAAAGGTTGATGATACAAGACATCAATTCAGATCGCCATCTAATGCACACCCCTTGCACAATGACGTATTGTGAAATATGCCTCCGATTATAACGGATACTTCTACAGCAGTGTTGGAGTGCTACAAGTAAATGGTACACTGTCAGGTTGCAGACTTGCAGCTCTTAAATTAATACTAGCTTAAGCAGTTATACATGTACATTCATCTTGCCATATACATAATTACTGAGTGCTGTATTTCACTACAACATTGCAGATATTATTGTCGGTCTGAAAGGTAGAGTTGTCCAAAGTTATTTGTGTAGCGAAGTTGCAGAAAGGGAGCCTAATATGAAGCCATGCAGGAACATGAAGTACTGCAATATTGGTATATACTATTACAAAGGAACTAGGGGAATTTTTGGCCTGCATGGACGTATATCTCTGTTATTGCACAACTGCAAGTAACGAAAATCATTCTGTTTGAGGAAGTTGGTAGTGTATATAAGGTTTGAAGGTAATAGTGCCGGTGTCGGAGGAATGGCTGTCCCAATGGAAAAAAATGTCCCCCCGGACAGTATATCGTAGGTTATATTGTCCCCCCGGACAATATAACATGTCCCCCTCTGGCTTAAATTGTCCACCCTGGGAGACTGCTATTCCTAGTGCACAAATTATACGCATGCACACCTTGGTAGAATTTTTCTGTCGGGGCGCTATCCTTAAGGATTGTCAAAGCCTCTCAATTAATTAAAGCACCAGAAACGTACATGTACGCATATATGTATAATGCGAGGAAAAGTCATGCACCACATGTAGGGTGTACATGTAGCTAAAACCAGGAGCAGGATAGTTGCCGGGACATATATACTTTGTCTGGGTTTTGGTTCAATTTAACAGCCGATGATAGGATCCAGACCCTAGGTGCAGTTGGTACAAACATGTTGAATTGTCTACAAGAACCACACACCCACAAACATATAAAATAAAAAGAATTACACTTACACTTAGATCGAGCTAGGTCCCCCTGGCCAAGAAAATTAGAAGTTAATTACCTAGAAAACTGCCAAGCAAATCAACTCGATCTGGAATCTAATATATTGTATACTGCTTACAAAATAATGATTATAACCACGCGTGCACTGTTACCATAGACGGTATAAATATATACCGGTATAAAACGATCGAACTGGCCGGCCCGGGGGGGGGTGTATATGATTCACTTTTGGCACCGGGTCAATGCATGCTCTATACACATGTATGCATGATCTCTGTTATTGCGCTTGCAGCTACGCGTACGTATAAAAGCAAATACCACCTGTGCACTAGTCCGTACCATAGCTATATCCGTACGTAGTAAATTTGCTGCCGTAGTGGTTTATTCTAGTCCAAATAGGTTTTCCTTACCCTTACCACCATTCATTCCATCAACAGCACAAATTGTTTTGACAAACATGTACATGTACAAATGTGCAACGCAAGTGTATTAACACAATCAGTGTCTCAGACAAATACAAATACTACAGGCATGATTCAAATAACAAAAGAAACAAAATAAAACATAAACGTATGTACACAGTATAGCAGTAAAAACAATTAACAAAAAAAAAAAAAGGCACAACCTAGAACAAAAACAGCTTACGAAATACATTGTTATCAATAATCCCACCCCCAATCAGGGTGTGCCCATGCCCAACAATGACAAGATGCCTTTGGCATGGTTGCTCTGTGGTATGGACAGTGTGAACAAGGAGCACTGCTGGTGCAGGGCCTTGGCTGCACTCTCAGGGGAGTCAAAGATGGCTATGGTGATGGAGTCTCCCCTCTTCCCGCTCCTCGACGTGGCCTTGAGGTCCACCACCCCCAGCTCCGTAAGCCTTTGCATGGCTTGCTTCAGGTCAGGTGATCCTTCTGGAGGAAGCTTAAGAAGTTCCATCACATTCAAGGGCACCCCACCTGTGCACACGAACATGAACAGATCGGTTTAATTGAACACACAGAACAATATCTACATGTACATGTACATACATGTACACTAGTTTCATAGCTGGTGGCAACTAAAGTAAGATAAAACACACAACCCTTCAACTCACTTGTAAGGTTGGTGTCCAATTTCATCTTCAGGCTGGATGGAGGCGTCGGCAGCAAAGGTTCCTTTTTAGAGCCCACTACACCCGTCAAAAATTGGGTGGGGCTAGTCTCCAAAGCCACAGGTTTGGCAGCAACCACAACCCTGTTGGTAGGGTGCCGCTGGTTCTGGTAGCGAGTGCCAGTGTTCCTCTGCTGCTGCTGCTGTTGGGCCAGCCGCGGGGGCAGCTGAGGTGACTGGAAGCCGGCAGGAATCCCGGGAGGCACAGGACTGGACCCGTTGGTGCTTAGCTTGGACAGCTGCTTCTGTTGCAGAGAAGGACTCTCCACTGGGGACATGGAGGAAGAAGGTACAGGGGCCGAGGAGGGGGCCTCACCACTGGGGTGAGGTACATGGTTTTGCTTGGGCGAATCGTACCGTCGAAGCCTCACCCCGCTACCGACAGCAGCCCGGGCTGGAGACCCGGGAGCACCCATACCCATGACCTTCCCAGAGTTGGTGGGGGAATTGATGAAGATGCCATGGGGGGCTCCGCTCGAGGGGGGAGGGGAAAATAAGCTCGTTCCCAGGGTGTGGCCGAGGATCTGCACAGGGCTCTGGGTGAGGCCGGGGTTGTGTGAGAAGTGATGGTTGTGGGGCTGACCAGGCAGCATGCTCGGCTGGAGCGACAGGGGACCCAAGGTGGGTGTGGTCGGCGGGCGGTGGCCCTGGCTCGGCATGGAGAACTGCAGCACCTGACCAGAGTGGATCACCTGACCGTCTTGCGACGTGAGGATGTGCCCCGGCTGTATGAAGTGGATGGACTGCGTGGGGCTCATCATCTGCCCGGCCGAATTAGTGGAAATGAAAGCGTACGGATTGGCCTGGTACACACCATTGCGAGGCGGCCCATCCCCGGCCTCTCCATTATAACCGGCAGTACCCGGGGGCATGAGGACACCAGACTCCTGACCTCCCTGGGCCTCTCCCCCCTGGTGCAGCCCCACGGCCCCGCCCTGGTACATGCCACTACTCTCCATGCCGCCGTGGTCTCCTCCCTCGTTGGACATACTGAGTGCCTCCATCTGCTGCTCCAGGTGCATCTGCTGGTCTGGGGTCAGCCCACTGTTGGGCGGGGCCATGGGGATGTAGGTTGTGAAGGCTGTGGGAGGGGGCTGGGGACTTGTTGGGGTGAGGGCTAGAGGGGTCTGCTGGAATGGAAAGCCTTGTAATGATGCGCTCCATTGGAAGCCTTCTGGCTTCCCTGAAAGCTGAAAAAAAAAAAAAAGAAAAAAAAAAAGATTAGAGTGAATAAATTCAGACATTTTTCTTCATTTGCATGGGCGTCCCTGGGGGGGGGGGGGGGGGGGGGGGGGAAAGGGGCAGGGGGAGCCTTGGCCCCCGTCTCCTTCTAATAAGTATTGTGCATTACTAGGAACATGCATCTTCCCCCCCCCCCCCCCCTTCCAGAAATGCTGGGGGCACCCATGAAATGGACATTTCATTAAACACGCTTGATGCCCAAATCATCGACGCGAATGAAGCGGGATAGTTTGCAAGTAGTTTATTCAATTGTACATGTATCTCCATAACGGATGAAATCAAAATTAACGAACAGAACAAACCAATACATGTACATGTAGCTAAGGGACCTCTCTACCTACATGTACAAATGGATTTGATTACTCCTGCCAAAAGTTATGGCGGATTTGAACCCCATGGGGTATTGAAAACTGCAGTACTGGCATGGAGCTTGTGTTAGATCCCAGAATGCATTTGGGAAATGGTGTCCTATGAATTGTCAAAAATTAGCGTTAAACGTTTGGAAGTTATACCAATTCAGGCGTAAATATTTTTATAACATTATAAAATTGCGTGAAAGTACATTATTATAACAAGGTAACAGAATTTAAGAATGTAATACGTGTGAGTTGTTTATAGACATACATGTACATGTAAATTATAAACTGGAGTTACATGTATGACCATTCAAAGCACACGTCTACATTGAATGCACATCTGAGACACATGTACATCATTTCCTTTTTACGCCCACATTGCATAGACTACTCACCCCAATTGGTGACGCTTGCTGAGGAACAGGTCGGACAAGGGTCACACCCCCAGGATGGGAGGGAGAACCCAACTGATCAGGCGATACATTGAAAGGCAATCTTAACCCCTGCTGGCCTACAATGGGCGAAATGTTAGCGGGTTGAATACCTGGCGTCCCAACAACAGGGTACTGCCCTCCGACCGGGCTAACAGGATAAACAGGTTGCTGCAACATCTGCGCATAAGGCATGTATGAATGAGACGGTACAGCCGAGTAGACCATCATGTTGTTATAGTACCAAGCAGTCATGGGGTCTGCCTGAGGGTACATGATGGGGAGAGGTTGGGAGTAAGAGGTAGGGTACAATGGACTGAATTGTGGGCGGGTTCTGGGGTATTTCAAAGCGTTCGCAGAATTGCGCTGTTGCTGCTGCTGCTGTTGTTGGAGTTGATGTTGGAGCTGTTGTTGGATCTGCTGTTGGAGCTGTTGCTGGAGCTGTAGCTGTTGTGCATGCATGAGGGCAGGAGAGGACTCGGGGGGACTCGACTGCGACTGCTGAGGAACCAGCTTTCCTGGGGAAACCTGTGGCGAGTGAGAAGTGGAAGCTTGGGGGCTCTCCTTTGAGAGGAAGAGAGGTCTGGACACAATGAGAGGGGTGGCACTGCGACTGCTATGATTACTGAGAGTTCCCTCCTTTTTGTTATCAGTGACACGACTGAGGAAAGCAGTGGCAGTGTCACTGACTGTCCTGCGATGGTGCATCCAGTAGCTGTGTGCAGCACTAAAGGGTGAAGGATGAACGATAACATGTTACATGTACATGCGTATGCTGACAATGAAAGATAGTAGCATTAAAGGTATAGCATACAGTACAGTGCCGTCCAACCACAAGTTCACACTCGCACGCGCGTGTATGCGAGTCGCGCGCGAGTAAATCAGCGAGTGCAATTAGCCCTCGATACGCGAGCTGTTGCGAGCGTCACTCAAATACCTATTTACGGCATACCTACAGATGATTACGTTAGTTTCAAGCTATTAATAGTAAATGTTTTTGGTCCAGCTGTTTTGCTTTGAGTTAAGGTGCGCGAGTCATTATTGCACTCGATCGAGTCACGCGCAAGTCGAGCGCACGCGATTGTGAACTTGTGGGTGGACGGCACTGTACGTGGGGGCTGAAGAAAGTCACTAAAAATTAAAGTATGCTTGTGGCGTACATACATGTAGCAGTATTGGTATACTTGAACGGCCTCCTTACACTAAAAAAAATTAAGCAGCATCTAACGTTGCAGCAGACTTACTCCCACATTAGTGTACTTTTACTCTAATATCTATGGTTTGGCCAAATGTTTGGTCACGTAATGTTGTTTTTGAATGTGCTACAGGCTAAATGAAACTCTATGCTCAAATACATGTATGAGGGGCAGATCCAAGAATTAGAATAATGGTACATGTACATGTAGGTATGGGAGTTTTTTTTTACATGTACATGTATACCCAGAGTCGGAAATAACATATCCATATTGGCTGGACATTTTGTTAAAATGGGCCGTCAAAAGTATTTCTGCAATCTCAGGCTATATTACATGTTACCACATCACCTACATGTAAATTCAAGCAGTAGATTGTAGGTGATAACATACAGTAGCGGTCATAAAAAAGTTTACGTAATCATTTACGCCGTAGCCGTAGTACGGTATAACCGTAAACGTAACGTACATGGCATAGGCGTGCCGTACAACGCCCGTGTTTAATATAATAATAACGCCTGATGCCGCGTATGTACATGTACCGCTACCTATAAACCTGGGTGCGTCTCTAGCGTTAAAAGAAGCTGCGGATTCGTTTCTAAGGATTTATGGCGCCAAAAGAGGTGGAATCCACAAATTCATTAAGCGGTACCATGCCACAGGATGCCGTTCCCGCCGATATCATGGCGATCGTTGATAACCACATGAGACGTCCGCTCTCCACGCGGCTACATCTTTCGACAGGCAAGGTAGCGCTTATTGCCAGATGATTCGGGACGCAAACAAGGTGAAGCGTCTGGATTGGGCAAGAGCTAACCTCGCTGAAACGCTACGTAGTGACTAAGTAGATACGCTAGCTAGCTGTTTACTTATTAGATACTCATGTACGGCCGTAATCGTACCGTACGTCTGTAATAGCGTACCGTACGTACGGCAGACCGTACTACGGCCACGGCGTAATCAAATACGTAAACTTTTTTATGACCGCTACTGTACATACATGTATGTAAGAAACAAAAACAACACTAAGCCATAATCACAGTAGAAGGTGCCCCACAGCATGAAAGCACTTGGTATTTGGTTGTTTAGTCCCCTAACGTAAATGTACATGTACATTATGTAGTTCAATGTTTTCTCTTAGACGTAACAATTCATTACTTTATCACGGGTGGTGCATGATAGTCATTACATAATTTCAATGAACGGTCAAATTGTTCTCCCAAGACCATAATCGCCCGGTCATTACCGTAAAATGCGTGGAAAATGACTGATGACCGCACGTTATTTCTAACTCTGTCGTAACAAATATGCACACATAGGCAGTCATAACAAATACACAATGTACATGTATGTATTTACAGTCAGAGTTGGAAATAACGTGGTCATTTTGTCGTGCATTTTACAGTAATGACCGGGCAATTATGGTCTTTGGGAGGACAATTTGACTGTTCATTTTAATCATGTAATCATTATCATGCACCATGCGTGATAAAGTAATGGAAGAGAAAACATTGAACTGCATTAGGGGACTAAAAGAAGTGCTTTTGTGCTGTGATTATGGCTTAGTGATTATCTAATGTTGTTATTGCTTACATTATCACTGTTAATCTACAGCCATCTGCTTTGCTGATAGAACCAAATAGTAAATACATGTACATGTAGGTAATGTGGTATTATTGCACAGTAATACTTTGAGTGCCATTTTACAGTCAAATGCTCCTTTTGACTGGACATTTGTCCAGTCAATACAGCCGTATACGAAGATGTTATTTCTGACTCTCTAAGTAAATATCAGGATACACTTGCCTTGTATTTCTAGGAACAGGAGCAGTTCCAAGGTCAAAGGGAAGATGATCCGCCTCCAGCTGTGGTGGATATATCATAACACGCACATGTACATGTACAACCATCTTCACACGTGCACCGCTATCATACAGTAGCAGTTATATTTACATAATTCATTACATCGCTGCTATTTATTGCGAGATTGTCATTTGTATAATTTGTGTGTAAACGTAACGTATACTTATGAAAACCCATTCCCAGGCCATATTGCTACACTGCACTGTACAAACAGTAGCTTAAAGAAGGACGTTATCAGTGTGCTTGATAGTGGCATTACTTAGAAGAGGCAATCTCTTGCTACAAGAAGCTCTAGTCACAGTAAATTAAACTGTACAAATCACATATAGTGTGTAACACGCTGCAATGACTTAGATCTGCCATTCAACTGCGAAAGTATAGTGCTTTACATGTACGTAAAGCTTTGATGACTCTACTTCACGTATAACCAACAATATTGACCAGTAGTCTTGGCCCTACTCCCAGTGTACGCAGCTTTGGATGGATTACATCACCGCTACACGTCAGTACGGTCTGGGGCTGAGACCAATTGATCAGTGACTTGCAGCAGATTCCAGTGGTCAACATTAATTGGCCCAAAGCACAGTGCATGTACAATGCACACATAGGTGTAGATTGTGATAGGTTTAGTAGAGACTCAAGATAGTGAATCACCTAATGTGAAGATCTTTTCTCATAATAAATCAATTCATAGTTATTTTATAAGCATGTTTTACAAACTCAGGGCTGGCCACATGTTCAAATGAATACATGTACATGTACATGTATGAGTAAATGACAAGAAAAACTTTAGTTCCCTGATGATATACCTAATTTGCATCAGTAGAATACAAGTAGCATCAAGTCCTGCCATAAGTTTGTAACAATGTGATAGCAAAAATAACTTTGAATTTAAATACTGTTCGTTATTGTGAAAAAAGATCTTCTCATAAGGCATAATTGGGTGACTACCCCATATGTCCTTATCTTGAGTTGCCACTGTACTAGCTTACATGTACATGCACATTGTAGGTTGTGCAATTACTTCCTTGTAGGGAACAGCTGAGTAAATATGTGTAAGGTATGTAAACTGCAAGATTGTGCATTTGTACAGAACTTGTTGATACACAAAAAGCGCACATGTAATTTCATCAAGGATAACCTACATTGAGTTAAACAATGTAAATTAACCACATTGCTCTATTTTGAATGGACCCTTTGCATGAAAGATCGGAAGTACAATAACGTCACGTCCGGAGTAAAAGCCACAGCGGTTGCCTAGAGACATTGTGTCACGTTCGCGGACCTTTGCGTAATAAAATGGCAACGCTCATAGCCATTCCTTCCTGCTCAGACAGTGATCCTTCGGCCGATTCAGTTCCTGGTCAAACTATGCTGCCAACAGTAAGCTTGACCGAGTCTGACATACCCGGAGCCTTTTTAAATGGATGGCTTTAAAAAGGCTCTGGGTATGTCAGACTCGGTCAAACTTACTGTTGGCAGCATAGTTTGATCAGGAACTGGATCGGCCGAAGGATCAATGTCTGAGCTGACTCCGAGCGTTGCCATTTTATTACACAAAAGTTCGCAGACGTGACACAATGTCTCTAGGCAACCACTGTGGTTTTTACTCCAGACGTGACGTTTATCGTACTTCCGATCTTTAATGCAAAGGGTCCATTTGTCATACACATATGTATCTACAAAGTCCAACATACATGTACAGTGTACATTGTACATACATGTATATGACATTATCTACTGTTACATGTACATGTATAATGTTGACCTGCAATATTGGTTGCTGACTGAAGATTCTTGCCCGGGCTTCTGAGTACTCCTTCTCCCTTTCCTCGAATGATTTCACATCATTGGAGCTCATACTTTGAAGTTGAACATCAAACTGTGGCTGATGATGAAAAAAATAACAAAGGATAGCAATGATTAACACCCTCCCCCACACCCTCCAACTACAAAAGTAATATAAAATTCATGTACATGTACATGTACAGTAGCAGCCAAAATAAAAGCCACAAGCCATGTTAGTGGGACAATTATCACACTATGCAGTCTTTTGATAAGCACAATATTTATAAAGATACATGTTAACTATAACATTATGACGCTGCGAAAAGCACTGAAAGATGCGAGTATCAAACTGTACTTATTCCGAATAAGCTATTTTATTTTTAGTATCAGCACCAGCCGAAGAAAGCTCTGTTACAAGGAAGCCAAATAAAAAGAAATAAGAAGAAGTACATGTACACAGATCCAAAGCTTCACAGTCACATTAAACATTACAATATAAATCCAAGGCCCCCTTCCCCCCTCACCCAACACACACAGGGGTGGAGAAATGGGAGAAATGATTATTTGCACGTAGTTAACACACAAATTGATGTCATTGTATACCTGCAGTGTAAATGATGAACATACTTTTTCAGTGGGGAAAAGGTTCAAATTTGAGGGGTGAGTGGGTTTTCCCCACAAAATGACTTTATTATCCCATCACTGTAATGTTTTAATCCAAAACACCATATTTGATGTTAATGACATGTACCTGATGTTAATGACATGTACCTAATGAAAATGTACTCTGTATCAGATGAACAACATACATTTAATGTTTTAATCCAAAACACCATATTTGATGTTAATGACATGTACCTGATGTTAATGACATGTACATGTACCTAATGAAAATGTACTCTGTATCAGATGAACAACATACATGTACTTATAATAATTAAATGTACTTGGCTACACTAATAGATGCACAAATTAATTGATCTCCCAACTAATATGTAGCATACTAGTAAATGTACAATCGATGGAGGTGCCACCCACCTTGTCTACTGTACTGTTTTCTCTGCTCCTCTTAAGGATCAACTTTGGCTCTGACATCTCAGGCTCCATGGATGGTGGGAGGAACTCTCCAAAGCGGTGCTTAGGACTATTACATGCACATGTATTTAAACAGACATGAAGGTTCAAACAGAGTACATGTACATGTATGTAACAAATTTTCGCCCCCTCAGAAGAGTTTTCCTACAGTGAGCTACATTTTACATGTACATGTACACCTACACTATGGAGGTATTGGGTATTGGACATACACATTTACATGTAATGCTACATGTACGCATATGCACGCAGTAGCGGTTACAAAGTTTACGTTTTTAATTTATTATGCCGTTGCTGTTGCACAGTCGTGAGGATAATCGACACGTCGGTCCAACTCTACTGCAAGGTAATCGTATAATTTGGCACTTTTGACACGTAACGCCGTTAGATATAAACGGTATGTTAATTGAATACGGTTCCCGAGCATGTTTTCTGTGTGTGCATTATCGATCGCGTTCGTGAACGTTCAAATGCTGCGAGGTTTCACAAACGTTCAAACGCGTACGCTGCGAAGTTTCAACCTATCCATGGGTAGGGTCTACACAAGACCTATGTGAACTTGGTACATGTATGTACAGCTTTTGATTTTTGCTTCTTATTACCTTGGAATTTACAAGTAGCTGTGCTGATTGATAATCATTTGACACCTCATCCTTATGTGCCTATCAAAGGGAGGAGGGGGTTGTGTTTACTCGTGTGCCTACCAAAGGGGAGGAGGGGTTTGTCCGTACTCGTGTGCCTATCAAAGGGGAAGAGGGGGTTGTTTGTTCATGGGCAGTTATCCTTGCTTGTGGCAAAAAAACTGGCGATGCATTTCAGTTTGAATGGTGCTCTCGTCTGACCAGATACATGTAACATTATTAAACTAAACAACGCCTCCTCCACTTTGATAGGCTCAGTACGAAAACCCCCTCCTCCCCTTTGATAGGCACATGAGTACGGACAAACCCCTCGTCCCCTTTGATAACAACACGCAAAGCCAACAACATGCAAAGCCAATGTTTACCACTCCAACCGCTTTACTTTGTCAGTGTTGCGAATGATCTGACAGTACTAGTACACGCTACCGCAGAATGTCTAGCCAAGCACTTGTTGACAGCGAAGGATGGTTCTTATTGAGAGCTTTTATTATCACTTCCATCACTTTGGATAATTGTCCGCTTCGACTAATTGAACTCGTTGTTCCAAAGCGCTTTATAAATCTGTGAATTCCTTGTCTAGAAGTCATCATCCCTTCTTCAAATAGGCGTTTTCCAATCTCTGGTGCCTTCAGACCCTTCCGATGAAAGAAAACAATCCGAAGCTTCTTGTACGTGGAGAACAACATTTTCTATCGTTCCGACTGCACACGTGGCTAACAGCTTTAAAACGGCTCGGTGGTCTATAACCGTGTACAAAAACAACGTTTATTGATAGACGTTAAAATGCACGGTGTTCATTGTCACTTAAAGTGATATACGTTATTTTAATCGCCACGGTAACGGCACAGCCGTGAATGGTAACAGTCAAACCGTGCAACAGCAACAGCATAAAAAAAAACCTTAACTTTTTTGTGACCGCTACCGTACATGTACAAACAGCAGTTTCCTATTAATGTGTTTTTTTTTTTCCCCATTCAGGGTGCTGATAATGTACATGTATGTTGTTTTGGAAATGCAACAGCACGGTTATGGCACATTATGGAAAAACCAAATCTTTGACTGCCATTGCAATCATGTACATGTATTTGCAGCTACACTCTACTCACAACTGTCCCCACCCCCGTACTCTCTCTCTCACACACACACACACACACACACACACACACACACACACACACACACACCCCACGAGTCCTTACAGGCGTGTGTTGGGACCCTTGCAGACGATGACACAGTTCCTCTCCACAGGGTCCACATTGTGCTCCAGACCAAAATAAGCGGCCACACGATGTGCAAGCATGCGATGGTAGGAATCCCAAGGTGGACATTTGAGAGGCTCCAACCTGCAATGGGAGATTAGGAACATTACGATACATGCACATGTATGTACAATATGTACATTGTATATGCAAACCCGTATCAAATTTATTTCTAATTACATGTACACTGTACATGTTATCTCTGCGAGTCTTGAGGCCAACTGGGAGAAAGCTTTGACAGCTTCACTGCCCCAAATACCACACCACTCAGTGACAAGGGGTATGGGCATGTACATGTACATGATTCAATAATAATTAATGAATTTGATTTGCTTCATACAACAATATACATGTAGCTTGAAAAGACGCTAGCTATTCAATACTACATGTACTTTCATTTGTACAAATCCACCCATCCACCCACCTGGTCTGGTCTGCTATGTATTTGATAAACTCTTCTTCCAGCTTCAACAAGATGATTCTGTTCCTGCATCAAAAAGGGACCAACCATATCAAACCCTGATGCTTATCAACCTGATGACTTCCACTTTTCAAATTACATCCATGGTAGTACATGTAGTAACATTAACTGAGTAACACAATTACGTGTACACACATGTACATGGCACGCTGATTGAACTGCTATACGCTTAAAAAACTTTTTTTTTGGTGTCCGCATGGAACACAAACATGCACACGGTGTGCCCAGTCACATGTGCATACATGTACATGTATGTTCTGCAGTCTGACACTTTCACTTTCGCACACATACTTTTGAGCTTGCATGGAGTTTATGATGAAGTCGTGGAGGTTAACAGAAGGGTCTTCAGTGTCATAGTAGTCATCTGAAGGACAAGTACAAGAAAACACTGTCACAAGACATGAAAGAATGCAGTAAACACTCTACACAATAACAAAGGGGTGCATCGTTATTGACGACAACCTTTTGTGAGTAGTGTTTCCTAAGCAGAATATCAATTTCCATTTGTACCCACATTACACACTTGCATATGACCATATGACATCATGTGCAACGGTTAGAATTATACTGGAGTGCTTTCAGTGTAACACAGTAGGTGAGAGGTACATATACAAAGTACGTACAGCACTGTTCAATAAGTGTGCAGAGGTACATGTATAATTTTACCTGTAAAGTGACTACAAACATGCACATGTATAGTAGCTAATACCCAGATATCCTGCACTAGGCTGCTCTTATAGCCAGTAGGAAGAGGCCATAGCTTTTCATTATTATCGTTTTTAAATGTTTGAAGACATACACGAATGTACAAAGTACCACAGCCAGGTTGAGACATCCTGGATAGTAGGACCACTACTAGTTTGATGTAGCCACACCCTCACACTTTGTGGAGGGTATGCCATGGAGACATTCAAATATTCCATCGATTCTGAATAAATGAAGGTTTCCATCGATTCTGAATAAATGAAGGTTATTAAGGATACCTGCATCCCTTGTAATGTAATGTCACCTAAACAACAATTAAACTTTTGAAACTAATCAGAACTACATGTAATGGGGTATGCAAATGTCTCCAGACCCTCTGCAAAGGAAGAGGGTGTGGCTACGAGGCCATTATTACAACAAGACTGTTTGAAGACTATCACAGTAAGGACATGGTACTTGTACATGTACATGTATGCCAACCAAAAACATGAAAACATGTACAAACATGTACATGGTCATGTATGTTGTAAACACAATCATGTAGCTCCCATGTTCTGATGGGGAAGCATCACTAGCACAGGCTTGGGTTGAAGAACAATTGCACCACACCCACTCTGAACATGCACAGTTCAGCAAGTGTGGTGTTTGATGATGCACACGAATGCTACATGTACGCCTACACGCTACCCAGTGTTTCCCCCAGAGCACGTGCCACGCTTATGAATAAAGATAAACGATCATCAAGTACAGGTTGTAAGTAAACTGGTAGATAGGTGATAAAGAAGATTGACCCATGTATGGGCAAAAATGATTACACTTGTACTACAAATGTGTGGATGTAATTTGATGTAACCCTCCAAATGTACATGTACATGCAAGGGAACAAGTAACTCTTTAATCTCTCATGCCACCACTTCCCCAGAATATAACTGATTGTGCACCAATATCAGTTGGGCTTGTTAATATTATTTAAGTTGAATTTTTGGTTTTTCTTGTTTGTGCTTAAAGTATTCATTGATTTGGAATGTGTAGGCAATCCAACCCCACTCCTGTAACTGAAAGGACATAAAGGAAACACCAAGCCTACTGCCACCAATTGACAACCTGGTCCACACAACCTCTAAGCAACCATCCCTCACACGTAGACCCTCCACTCTTACCTCGCGTTGCCCTGGCAACATGAGGAACATGAATCTGGCCGAGCTGCTGAGGTCCACTGTACCCAGGCTGGACCAGCTGCGGGGCAGAGGGGTACCCTTGCTGGCCGGGTGGCAGCTGGGACCCAGGAGAGAAGCCACCACCCTGCTGCTGTGCTGCTGGGGGTACGGCAGGGGAGTAGCCGGGAGCAGCCTGGGAGAGGTGAGGGACTGGGGGGTAGCTAGACTGGGCCATGTTGGAGGCGGGGGAGTAGCCTGGCTGCTGAGCCAGACCCATCGGCTGGTGAGTCTGCACTGCGCTACAGGGGAGAGAGGACATGGTATGAGGGCAGGGTACATGGTGTGAGGGGGCAGGGTACATGGTGTGAGGGCAGGGTACACGGTGTGAGAGGGCAGGGTACACGGTGTGAGAGGGCAGGGTACATGATGTGAGAGGGCAGGGTACATGGTGTGAGAGGGCAGGGTACATGGTGTGAGAGGGCAGGGTACATGTACATGGTGTCATCCACCCACAAGTTTACACGCATGCGTGTATTGCGAGTCGTGTTCGAGTGCAATTAGCCCTCGATACGAGCGCTGTTGCGAGTGTGGCATAGCTACAGATGATTACATGTACATTAGTTTATTAATAGTAAATGTTTTAGTTCCAACTGTTTTGCTTTGAGTTAAGGCACACGAGTCATTATTGGACTCGACGGAGTTGCGCGCGAGTTGAGCGCGGTGCGAGTGTGAACTTGTGGGTGGACGGCACTGTACATGTACATGGTGTAGGAGAATCTGTCCTAAGCAAATTAGTGGGGCAAGTTTGCATGAGTTCATGCAGTGCACACACAGTTCATTCCAAATATTGCTGTAGTGGGCATATCTGCACAGTTTCTCCATTTAGGTAATATCCCAGAGGTTGGCTCTGTAACGCAGAAAAAGAAAAGGGGGGGGGGAAGGTAGGGAATCTAGACTTTATCTGGTTTCCCCCCCCCCCCCCCCCCCCCTTTTCTTTTTCTGCGTTACAGAGCCAACCTCTGGGATCTTACCTAAATGGAGAAACTGTGCAGATCTGCCCACTACAGCAATAGTTGGACTGTCACTGTAAATGTGTGTGCACTGCATGAACTCATGCAAACTTGCCCCACTAATTTGCTTAGGACAGATTCTCATCACAAGGGAATCACCAGAATGTAGAACAAGTTGTCACAACATTACATTCATCGCTAGACCACAGGCAGTAACAACACAGACAACACCCCCCACTTGTTGCCTCCCAAATAATCACACATATATTTGCAATTATTACATCACATCATACATGTACATATTATAACATACTGTACATGTTGGCAGCCAGATGATGGCTTTAGATCCCTCCACCTTACAACAATCACGCACAGCATGCACACGTCAGATATTTCTGCCACACAAATTTGGCCCAGATTACCGTTTTGCTACAGCACAGTACTTTTCAACACTTAACACTTGGGAGGTGCGTTTATGCTAACAAAACTCCTGGATGTTTGCTCACCTGGCCAGAGGATTGGAGGAGATGGGCGGAAGGTGGTGCTGCACAGACACCCCCCCAGTGCTGGCAGGCTGCTGCCTAGTCAGCAATGTGATCTTCCGCTGCTGAAGAGAAATGGGTGGTTATTATGGGTGGTTATTAAAGGGTGGTTATTATGGGTGGTTATTATGGGTGGTTATTAATAAGTAGAAAAACACAGGAAGCAGGTAGAGTGAGTCTAAACCTAAACCATCACAAAATAAACCACAACTCCACACACTCAAATTATGCACCTACAATGTATGTACATGTAACAACAGCACCGTGTAACATGCTGGCATCTTTGCAACCATACAATAAACACAGTACATGTAAAACTTCTTACCTCACCATTTCTTTTTAACAATCGATTTTAGTGCCATACATACATGTACGCTTGTCTAGCGTACAAAGTTCGATAACCCAACATATCATAACTGTTCTACGAGTGTTAGAGGTGCTTCAATTTGATACTAAGCAATTCAGTTGCTAATGTTCACAGTTCACACTTTATAAGGGTAGCTATCAGCCTAAATTGTACATGTACATGTACATGTATGTACATGTACATGTATGTACATGTACATGTATGTACTTGTACATACATGTACATGTACATACATGTTTATGTACATGTACATACATGTACATGTACATGTACATACATGTACATGTATGTTCTCACTCAATTTAAGCTGATAAACATTTACATTGTATGTGTACATGTATGGAGGGACAGGCATCTAACAAATAAACAAAAATAAAAAATAAACAAACATAACAATTCAATACCTTTACTGGGAAGAACCACAAGTGAAGTAGATATTAGTTTAGTGTACATGTAGCTTAGTATATACACATGTAGTTTTCTGTATTGTGTATACATGTATGTATCTTCAGTGCCTCATATGTAACATTCATACAATTTAATACTCTAGAGGATTCCTCTATGTACATAGTACATCTACATGTACATAATGATTTGATGCAAACACGAGCATTCAACACCCTCCTGGCGATACATGTACTGTAAGTGGATCTCACTCTAACCCAGTGGTGTTAGAAAACTGATCTCTACAGAGAGAAATTGAATAGGTGCACGAATGAAAAAGGTTGTTTGGTTACATAGGTTTGTGTAATGTAGAATTTTTTATAGCGATAAATTAATTACCTTCACACAAGTGATTTTGCAGGACACTTACACACATACATGTCACGCCCCATGCAAGGTACACAACCAAGGGATATCCCTCCATCATAGTCACCCCCCCCCCCCCAGCACATGTACATTTGTGTAGCACATGTACAAGATATTGCTAACCCTTATTGTCAAAGCAAAACTTCACGCAAGAATTCAAAGTTACACGTAACAATGAATACCAATTAAAAAGGTTTACCATACATGCATTATGTAACTACTTGTACATTTGGTACATTTGATATGTACATTACCACATGTACAGGTGTACATACACATGTATGAAGTGGCCCAGCACACAGCAAGGTATGCACAGTACTACTGCAGGAAGGAGGGGAAGATAGGAAGCATGACCATGGGAACTTAGGAGGAGAGGAGACTACACAGCTTAAAAGTAATAAAGTAGCCAATGGTGAAAGGACATAACAAGAGAAGAGTGAATGTGAAAATGGTAACATGTTTGGTGCAATCAACCCATACCCTCACCAGCACACACCCTCACTAGCACACACCCTCACCAGCACACCCTCACTAGCACACACCCTCACCAGCACACACCCTCACCAGCACCAACCCTCACCAGCACACACCCTCACCAGCACACACCCTCACCAGCACACACCCTCACCAGCACACCCTCACTAGCACACACCCTCACCAGCACACACCCTCACCAGCACACATCCTCACCAGCACACATCCTCACCAGCACACACCCTCACCAGCACACACCCTCACCAGCACACACCCTCACCAGCACACACCCTCACCAGCACACACCATCACCACCAGTATACACCATTACCACCACTTGAACACACCAATATACCAACAGCATCACCAGCACACCACATTTACCTGCGTCATTTCTGGCTTCATTCCTGCCTGCTGCAGCAGCGATGTGTCGTGGGTCACAGGGCCACCACCATATGGAGGAGGTGGGGGGTGAGAGGAGACTGTCTGCAGAACAGCAGGAGACAGTTGGGACATTGCAATGGGGTGTGCCTTGAAGACTGCTGTACCACCAGAGTGCACTGTTAAGGTGAGGAGGAAGCCGTGGGCAGTTTCCTTGTGCCTGTGAAGATGCCTCTACACCAAATCAGACGAGTATTGACAACAAAAAAAAAAAAAACTCTGTAGTGAGCTCAAATGAAATTTTGATACAAATAAAATGATTGCAATTAGGGTAGTGCTATGGTGAAAACTGGAACCTGCAACCTGGAGGTGTATGTGATGTGTGTGTGCACGTAATGTGTGCATGTGATATGTGTGCATGTGATGTGTGCATACATGTACGTGATGTGTGTGCACGTAATGTGTGCATGTGATATGTGTGCATGCGATGTGTGTACATGCGTGCGTGCGTACGTGATGTGTGTGCATGTAATGTGTCCATGTGATGTGTGTGCACGTGATGTGTGTGTGTCCATGTGATGTGTGTGCATGTGATGTGTGTGCATGTGATGTGTGTGTGTCCATGTGATGTGTGTGCATGTGATGTGTGTGCATGCAACAAATAGGAGTACATACATGTAAATAATAATTTTCTGAAACACACCACATATTGCAATACATGCAAATGTAGATAATAACAGGGGAAAAGAGACTCAGTTCAAAGCATTAGAGATAAGTTCACGACCCCGGGACACCACATCACACAGGCATGGAGACATGATGTAGAACATTGTACCAGTAGAAGGTAAAACATTGTACCAGACAACAGACATGACATGTCTGGCCTACCCCTAGGGGGGAGGCATGTGATCATCCCCATGGATACCCATGAACATGTGTGTGTGTATGTGTGTGTGTGTGCACAGCCTACATGTAAGTCAGACAAGTGAACATGTACATGTACATGTACATGTATGTACCTAACAGTGAACTACTCGATAGCAAGTTACTGTGACATGTACATGTACAATGTACACTGTGTGTATCATGCCCAGTACAAATGACGCAAGTGATAAAACATCGAATAGAACATGTCCACACAAATTCGAATCGCACATACACTGTACATGTGTATACACGTATGAACACCATATAGTTCACACAAATTCAACACAGGTTAAAAGTGATGAAGGGACATGAGACAAATACACACACATGATGTGGGTGAGGAGATGGTGGGGTGAGGATGGTGGTGGGGTGAGGATGGTGGTGGGGTGAGGATGGTGGTGGGATGAGGATGGTGGTGGGGTGAGGATGGTGGTGGGATGAGGATGGTGGTGGGGTGAGGATGGTGGTGGGGTGAGGATGGTGGTGGGGTGAGGATGGTGGTGGGGTGAGGATGGTGGTGGGGTGAGGATGGTGGTGGGGTGAGGATGGTGGTGGGGTGAGGATGGTGGTGGGGTGAGGATGGTGGTGGGGTGAGGATGGTGGTGGGTGAGGATGGTGGTGGGTGAGGATGGTGGTGGGGTGAGGATGGTGGTGGGGTGAGGATGGTGGTGGGGTGAGGATGGTGGTGGGGTGAGGATGGTGGTGGGGTGAGGATGGTGGTGGGGTGAGGATGGTGGTGGGGTGAGGATGGTGGTGGGGTGAGGATGGTGGTGGGGTGAGGATGGTGGTGGGGTGAGGATAGTGGTGGGGTGAGGATGGTGGCGGGGTGAGGATGGTGGTGGGGTGAGGATGGTGGTGGGGTGAGGATGGTGGTGGGGTTAGGATGGTGGTGGGGTGAGGATGGTGGTG
Organism: Spongilla lacustris; assembly: GCA_949361645.1. NCBI lineage: Eukaryota > Metazoa > Porifera > Demospongiae > Spongillida > Spongillidae > Spongilla > Spongilla lacustris. The sequence goes on along the minus strand of OX442416.1, from coordinate 6,866,081 downwards.
GGGTGAGGATGGTGGTGGGGTGAGGATGGTGGTGGGGTGAGGATGGTGGTGGGGTGAGGATGGTGGTGGGGTGAGGATGGTGGTGGGGTGAGGATGGTGGTGGGGTGAGGATGGTGGTGGTGGGGTGAGATGTTGAAGTTGACCACAAGACAAGTGCATATAAAATACTGATAACACGGATTACATCAAAGCAAAACTTCATAACCACCGCCCGAATCAACGCATGCCTTCGAACAAACGGCGACTAGGACACAGACCATTCCAATAACGCCCACCATCAAAAGTAAAATCACGCACCAGCATACAAAACCGTACCACAGACCAAAAGACGATGTTAACACAGGTGTTCGCGCACAAAATCATCTACAACTGTACCATGCCATGCGACAGGAAACAACGATGTTTTGTTCACTACACTGCCATCAAAATATGCTAGCAGTGTCACACGTGGGTCAGCCTAAATCTACCCGAACTTAGTGTTCAACAAGGTTCATACCCCACTACCCCCTTCACCCCCCCCCCCCCCCCCCCCCCCCCCCCCACTAACAGGAACACGTACGCATACACTCTACATACACAAACCCACACGTAACGTCAGGACAATCGAAAGGATACTCTATACGGCCATACAGCCCACACATACTTACCCATCAAACCGTACCGTGTTCGCGTGCTAATAATGACACCTCAAAACATCTCCACCCGTCCACTGTGAGCATACTGATACTAAGACGAAAAAATAAACTAATCCTAGTTAGAGAACACAACGTTGTTCACAAAGAGTATCAACGTTGGCGCCATCTTCGTGCGTGAGCCCAGCCACATGGGTTACGTCATGAATTTATTGCGAACGTTATTAAATATTAGAAACAAAAGATATATACCGTAATACTCAAAATAGGAACATCGTTTTGTTAGGTACATGTATGTCGTCCGATGAGATAATATCAGGTACAAACCAATTGGCCGATCATCGGTTATATTATAGCCAGAATCAAAAGTATCGATAACGGCTTACAATGTAATTCAAATTATGAATACATGAGAGACAACATTAATCAACCATGCACTACATCTAGGATTTCTTTTTCCGATGCGTCAGTTTGGCATGTAATAATATTCTCAAATTAAATCGCCTATCAATCTCCTATTTGATACACGATAAATATAATATAAAAATATTATACCAACTAGCTCCAAGCCTCACGTGCAGCCAGGGTCGATAGAATTTACATGTAGTACTCCCATAGTTGGGCGTAGTCTGACCTTAATTAATTCGCGTATTGGCGGAAGGGTACCCATCTGATAGAGCTGTGGGCTACTGTATTAACACCTGATAGGTTTGACCGTTGATTGAGAGATAATTATGTGTGCATGCTTGGACTTGTCAGAGTGGGTTACCGAAGCGGCTAAGGAGTTGGGCTACCCAGAGATGAAACCAGAGCAACTTCAAGTAGCTGCTACTTTCATTGCATGAGGGCAAAGATGTTTTTTCAGTTCTGTAAATTTATCAAACGCTAGTGGCAAGCAAGCGTAACATAAACTATTGCCAAAGCCAGTAGGCAGAACTGAAAAAACATCTCTGCCCTCAATGAAAGTAGCAGCTACTTCAAGTTGCTCTGGTTTCATCTCTGCCATATGCATCATGGTACCACTTTGGACAGCTCATCTCCAGGGTTGAGCTTCACTGCTCCATTATTTGATGCGGCCAAGCAACCTAGGAGTATAATACTAATATTAATATCTCGTGCATCAATCTTTCCAGTGTCAGGAGAATATACATGTATATTGAAGCAATACCGCGCTTCATCCCCCTTGCAAGTACATTCCCCCTGAAATGGCTATATAATAGATCTGCATGCGATATGGTAACCAACCGCGGCTGTCTATGTATTGCCAGGGCTGCATCAATAACATAGTATATTATATTATGCCAGAAAACCAGCAAATGGTCGGCATTTCATTCAATTTGTCGTGCACATGCAGGCCTGATCAGTGTTCATGCAGTGCTAAAACAATATGACTAGGCATTTGGCTCAACTTGACGCTAAAGCCAGTGGTTCTGAATCACGAGGCACGAATGTGTTTTTTTCACCTGAGCGAGGACTCAACCAGTGGTTCTGAATCACGAGTCACGCGAGTTTGACTGTCATTTATAAACTCATTAAAATCACTACTTGTATGGCATTCCGTTGCGGACAAAATAAGGTATAGGAAATAAGCCATATCAAATTAAATTTAGCGTGTGTTTTGCATTCATGCGGACATCAAATTGACCACAATCGCAAAACTGGACCTCAAAGTTACCAAATAAGGAAGTACAGAAAAAATAAAAGTGATATCAAACCAGTTCCATTCCTACAAAGCCGATTCCATGCTTTCAGGCTAACGGGTTCCAGATTTGTAAATACGCAGAATCCAGGGTAATAAAGATCGACACTCGCCATTTTAATAGGAAACAAATCGAAGTGGCTGCAATGGGAAGCGTACGTGTGTACATGTCTGCCGCGAGCGAGCCTTATTTAGCCCTTGTTGGCTTTCTAGCATTTGCCGCTGGTTTTGCTAGCTAGTATATCACGACCAGGTATTTCTTCGCTGCATCCTTATTAAGTAGTTTGAATACAACTGATACATGTACATGCGTGTTTTTGAATAGCACGCTGTAATGTAAAAAGACCGGCGTTTTGAATCTCCCTTCCCCCCCCTTCTTCTCTCTCTCTCTCTCTCTCTCTCTCTCTCTCTCTCTCTCTCTCTCTCTCTCTCTCTCTCTCTCTCTCTCTCTCTCTCTCTCTCTCTCTCTCTCTCTCTCTCTCTCTCTCTCATCCTTTACGCACCGCAAGCATGCATACTCCCCCTATAACACAGAAATTTGCATACTAGATGCAGTTCAAAATTTTCATATCACAACAAAACAATATGTAAAAAAACATCTACACAGGTACATGCTGAAGCAGAAATTCCACTGTTGTCAAATAATGAGTAATACCAAAATTGTAGTCTTCACTTCCAGCATCAATAGTTTCTGCCAATAGTTGTCTCAGTTCCGCAGTGAGTGAGACATGTGGTGCAATGAGTGTAATTTCATCAATACTGTCCTCACATGATGTTGGAGCTTCTTCATCAATTCCAAAGGTATCGTCAGGTATGCTTTGCTCAGGTATGTTGACAGGCAGACTAGAGATGTACTGATAGTGCTCATCATTCATCATTCCCTCATAAAACAGCTGGTATGGAGACAAGTTGTGTTCAGATCGCATAGGGTGGTGATTATACTGCATACTAAATTCTGCAAGGCTCTTATTGATTCGTCCAAGGTACACATAGTGCAGTGAAAACAGGTGAATGTCATTTGTAGGGTCCAAGAAGCCTTCATCTTCAAGGTAATAGAACAATGTGATAAATTGGTGAACTGCAACACGCCTTACATCTCTCCAGAGTCGCTCAATTCGGGTGTTGTGCACAGAGCTACCTGTTATGACACTTCTTCGATTTAGCCCTCGTGTTTCAAGCATCCACCTAGCTACCTCAACATTTTCAGTTCCATGATCTGTCCTGATGCGTGATGGAATAGAGTATTCTCTGCAAGCATTCAAAAACAAATTGAGAACTGTGTGCGATTGATTATTATCTGAACATTGCAGATATGTAATCAGTCTTGAATAGCCATCAATTCCTATACATAGATGAAATTCAAATTCAAAAATGAACTACACATTTGTATTTATTTATTTACAATAGTATGTGATAGGTCTAATTTAAATTCTGTTGTTAGCAGTGGTTGTTTTCTCAGATAGCCAGTCATAAGCAAGCATGCACTGTTATGTTTCCACAACTTCTGCCCCCACATACATGATAGCAAGACCACTACATGTGACTGGGCCTTCTACGATGTGCCAGTTACTGAACATCTTTGGACCGATACATCAAATGGTACTATACACCAGGATCTACAGAAACATCATTTTTTATAACTTAGATCATAGCTTTTGGGTTTGGATCACTAAAAATGTCGGAATTCCTATCTGACACTGAATTTTCAGGGTCAAAACATTAAGGTATCTTCATGTTAAGGTTTTTGGCTTACAACTCAACAAATAGTTCGACTTAAGAGCTCCTTTTTGTTGCACAGATAGCTCATTATAGTAGCTTTATATATGGAATGTTTGAACTCTTAACTCCAATTCGTTGTGAAGTTAGAATTGTTTTTATAAGGTTTTTGATATGAGTGCTGCTTAGCATCATTACGGCCGAATTAATTCGACTTAAGAGATGAAAATCATGTCATACTATTCAGAGGTCCCTAAAGTAACCATATAATTTTTAATAATTTATTGGACATTTGCTAACCATACTAAACATTGCTATAAAGGCAGAAAAGCTTAAAATTTAAGAAATTGTATTTAATGTTAGGATTCTTCAGTAAATGTATTTGATTACGTGACGTCACTGAGGGTGTGCGTACTACAGATAGCCAGTTATCCGCGTCAAACGCCACGGGTTCTTTTCAGAAATCAGAACCAATGCAGCTTGGTATCCCAGATGGACCATTCTGGAACAAGAGCCACGAGCCTAATCCGAAAGCGCGTGATATGACGGGTCTATTAGCGGAAGATCTCACAGAGAGGAGGCAAAAGCATGCTGCTTGTAGAACTCGTTAAACGAATCAGAATTTCAGCTGACGCTTATGACATAGATTGCAGCAATATAATAATATAACATAATTATATACACGCGTATACATGTATAAACAACAATGTTGATGTCATCCGAACAGCTATAGCTGCACTGCCGGGTACTGCAACGAGTACAATAGTCAGCCAGGTGAGGACCTTTATACATAGTGTATCACCATTAAAATACGTTCTACTATGGTTTTCAAGTGTAGCTGTGAATGATTATAGTTACATGCTTATAGCCTGATAAGATGTCTATACATCTTGCAAAATATATATACTATGACAATTCCACGGGAGCAGCAAACCTTCATTTCCAGAGTATTTGCTAATTTAACTTTTCTGCAAGGTGCATGTAAATTTCACCAACGTGCTATGCGATGGGCAGATAGCTCATAAGGCATGCAAGTTACCAAAACTAAAAGTAAAACATTGGGGGATGAATCTGAAGAATAACGAATTGATGGTCATTGACATGCTCGTGGACTATTTAATTGGTGATTTAGTGTTTGTGGCCAATGAAAATAATATTCTTCAATGTTAAATGATATTGTGCTCAAGTGTATGCATGCTAGTCAGTTTTTTGTTCACAATTTGAAAATATACATGTGATGAAAAAAAAAACCTTCTAATAGTATTAACAAAGTCAGAACCACTTATATGCAATGTTTGGAATTAATATCTTACGGAATGGCTAGGTTATGCTTTATTGTCCCTCAACCGTCACAGTTTTTATTGCGATTACGCATTGACCGCTGTACTAAAAAAGTTGTCACTTTGGCGCTACATATCTCCGGTGCTAAATATGCTATGGTGACGCATAAAGTACTGTTAAACGCAGCTTTTTTTGCTCTTTCTAACGATAATAATATTATAATCTTTTGAGCATTTTTTTTTAAATTCCGCTGTGCCTATTTTAGGGAGGACATTGTGCACTACGACACCGGCATGTAGTTAGAGGAATTTTTTTTTACATTTAAAACAATAACCACATGTGATGATGAATATCTAACTGCACAGATGCATGCATGGCTATACAGTTGTCACCAAGTAGTAAAATAAAAATACGGTGCATCACGTGACTGTCACGTTCTACAACTCTGCAGTTTCGCTTTCAGCGAGTACTATATATCGTCACTCGAGGATAACGAATCAGAATGATTATTGGGATGTAGCTTAAGCACCAACCTCTAAATGAGTCGGCCGAGCCAGATTCTGAACCTGAGAAACCATTCGGATAATCAGTGTTAGCCATGTTTTTTTTGGAAGCGTTTGGTTCATGATAGACGAAGCATTCAGTTGTTCTGAGCGATGATAATTGCATCTTTTTGGCCCCTTTTTACAATGTGCCAGCTAGTTTTCCATTACAATTAGGGTTGCCTAATTTCTGGATTTTCAGATGTATTTCATTAAAACAATGCCTTTATAAACAGTTATTGTCAGTTATGGCTAATTAAGTGGGCGGTGGTACGACTCAAACAGAACCAAGCACGTTTAAATTGATCTGAAAATGGTGCTGTTTTTTGGTGCTTAAGCTACATTCCAATTATCATCCTGATCCGTTACCCCCGAGCTGTATATACCAAAACTCAGTTGACAAGACTGGGGTCACTGAAAACGAATGTTGTAGAATGTGACGGTCACATGATATAACATGTTTTTGATTACTTGATGACAATTGTATAGCCCATGCATCTGAGATTTTCACTATCACATGTGGTTATTGCTTTAAATTCGAAGCATTATTTTCGTCCAACTATCAAGATCTCCACTCTATGTTATACAGGCATTGGCACACATTATGAAAGTGTCAAGATGCATAGTGCCGGCCTTCCTAGGCTGCACTATGCATGCATGCACATGTACATCAGTCAACATGTAACTTTGGTACGCATTATGGTTCAAGGGTCAAGATGTATAGTGCAGCCAAAGGAGGCCTGCACTATGAACCATGCTGTGTTGGCTGCACTATACACAAGTACACATGCACACTCAATTTCAAACGATATATGGGGAATTCCCACACATCGAATGAATTAAGGATCAGGCTCATTTAGCTTCCACACACCAACCTATCCCCCTCACGCATCCACCTCCTAACCCTCACCCATCCACCTCCTCCCCTTACCCATCCACCTCCCCTCACCCATCCAACACCTAAACCTCACCCATCCACCTCCCCTCACCCATCCACCTCCCCTCACACATCCACCTCCCCTCACCCATCCACCTCCCCTCACCCATCCACCTCCCCTCACCCATCCACCTCCCCTCACCCATCCACTTCCCCTCACCCATCCACCTCCCCTCACCCATCCACCTCCCCTCACCCATCCACCTCCCCTCACCCATCCACCTCCCCTCACCCATCCACTTCCCCTCACCCATCCACCTCCCCTCACCCATCCACCTCCCCTCACCCATCCACCTCCCCTCACCCATCCACCTCCCCTCACCCATCCACCTCCCCTCACCCATCCACCTCCCCTCACCCATCCACCTCCCCTCACCCATCCACCTCACTCACCCATCCACCTTCCCTCACCCATCCACCTTCCCTCACCCATCCACCTCACTCACCCATCCACCTCCCCTCACCCATCCACCTCTTAACCCTCACCCAACCATCCACACATTCAAACCCCCTTACCAGCCAGTTTGACTTGTCTGACATGCTCCCAGCTTGAAGGGTGGTTCTTGACAGTTGTTGGCAGCATGCAATGCATTCGAGCAGGGTTCGATTGAACCTCTCTACCATCCCATTGCCTTGTGGGTGATAGGGCATCGTACATGTCTTTCTCATCCTGAGCAAGTTACACACTTCCTTCACAAGTTCAGATTCAAACTGCCTACCCTGCATGGTCGTTATACAGTTTTTCGGCAGGCGATCGAGAATCTGCAAAACATTTCACTGACCAACTTCCTAGCTATACCGTGGTCGCTTCCTGATTGGGGGGATTCCATTTATAGGCTGGTAAAATAGTCCATGCACTGCCACACGTACGTAATTACTTCCCGCATCTGTCTCGCGGGTAGCGAGCCCATAATATCCACACTGACAACCGGCATGTGTATAGGGCGCTAATGGTATGTAAACCTGCTCTTTTCTTTGGGCCATGCAGCTGATTTTCTTATGCAACATGTTTGGCAGATTGCACACCAGTCCTTCACACCATCAGCACAGCCCGGCCAGTACAACCGTCCCTTCAACTGGCATAACATCTTCTCTTCCCCGAGATGTGCGGAATAAGCTACCTCATGCAGGCAGTGTATAGGACATCGGCAATGAGTTGTAGATCATTCTAATTACCACCCAGCCGATTTCCTTCTCCATGCATAACCAGGGGCGGCGGTTTATAAAATAAAACACGGGCCATTATTTTTTCGGTGGGAAATGTCCCGAATTTCAGTGCTGCTACATCCTCAAGATTACCAGCTCTTTATGCACATGCAAGATAAAGCAGGTCAGTATTAAATCGTCTTTCTGTCATGGAGGCAACAGCATGGAGAATCTCAAATAGGTGAACAGTTGTCTCATCGTCGAAATTATGTCTATACTTGCGTTTGACGTTGATGTCCTGTAGTTTTCAAGGGTACTGCCTCGACAACTCACATAGCTACTCTCTTCGAATTCGTTCCCCGAATTCAAAACCGCACTTTGTAACGGGCGGTACCCACACCCGTTAACGCTCCCAGCTCAGGCTTCAGTATCGTTCTTCGGAACGGACCCTGATTCATGCCATAGAACTTGCCTTCGTTTCATCCACACCGATAAAATAAGTCATTCACAGTTTAATAGTCGACGATCGATTACAATGGACAGGGGACCAGGAGAAGTCGTACTTATCCTGGTCCCTAGTCCATTGTATCGATCGTCAATAACGAGGTCTGGCTAGCGAGGCTAACCCTATTTAAACTCAACGAACCGCAAAAAGAGGGGCGCGAAATAACCGATTAGTAATATATTGCTTTGCATTCCGCATGATGTCAGCGCAAGTGGTTCATTTGTTCAAATATCGATTTCGTGGTCGTGGCTTCGGAACTATGATGTATTAAAAGGTTCGGCCGCCCTCGCGTATGCATGTATGCACGGCATGAAAAGTTAGATTTATGCGGTATATTTTTAAAATATACATATATAATCACCAACTTACATATATATGCATCGTTTTAACATGGCTACCGGTAATCAATATTCACCCCTTCCCCAATTTTTGTGATTGACTACGGCCATGTTTTGTACCTGAAAAGTTCATTTCGAGCGCACGCTGCGGGGTGGAGACTTATCTCATATTTCAAATAGTACTGCGTTAGCGGGCGAACAAATAACCACGTGTTTTTCGGTTAAAAAAATGCTTGGGACTCCATCCACCACCATTGATTCATTCTCACCAGTGGGTTTGGCATACCATTGGCATGCACCTCGTTCCCAGTCCCTGTGGATACGATCTTATAGGGCACGTGTAACTGTTGTTTTAATGATTTATAGTTCGCATAAGCAGTTGATAAGTAATAAAACTGGTTATACCCATGTACATGTGTATGTGTATTAGATTTGAGAAACGGCTGTGATTTATCGTGCCAATATAAAAAAAGGGGAAAAAAACCTAGATAATGCCAAACTCGATTTAATGCATCTAATCCCCGATTCGGAAGTTGCTGTAAACCTGACAAATCGATTGGACTTTTTGTTCTGTCGAAATAATCGATTTCGAATTATGAAAGCGGTTACACACCCTACGTGCAAAAGTAAATTTAAAAAATTCTCATTCTGAGGTGCATGGGTGAGGAAAACGTGCTATTACATTTTGCTCGTTCATTGATATGAATTTTGATTTCTCAAATGTAAGCTGCAGGTGTGCTGAGAATCAAAATTGTAGTATGTGTACTTAGTGGGTTGAAGTGCATAGGCTATTATCATTCAGAGTTCTGCATGCTGTACATGTATATGCTAATGAATTTAGATCATAATAATTCTGTAAAGTGTTGTTTAAGGAAGTATTAATTTTTTTGTTCAATATACATCACGAAAAAATTAAATAATAATAATAATTATTTTTATTACAACATGTATACACCACTTGAAAAACATGCAACTACTATTTCCTACATACACAGTCAGGATGGATGAAGCTCTCTCGCCAGGAGTGCCCTAGCAATGGACTTCACCAGATGGAGGTTAAGCCTGCCATATATGTCTGCCACCACTAATGCCTTTGGCCTGGACTGGTTGATGGCAAGGTGGGATGCAAGCCTGGAGAATGTTCCTTGAGCAACCTCACCCCAGTTGCTGTACGTTTCTACTGCCAAGGGTGTGCAGGCCCACCCTAGCTCTTGACATTTGGGGCTATTGGCCTGCAACTTCCGATTCTCTGCTACAAGTGCTGCAGCACCAACCACTTGGCATGACTCCCCCAAGATGACAGGAGTGAGTGGAGAGGTCACTGTGATGTCCATTGCTGCAGGTCTACCTCTGTCCCAACCTGTCACAAGCAAATCAGCAGGACGTTGACGGTTGTGATCTCTTGTGAGACCATGACCCTTTTCCACTGCAACGGACAGGTGGGCTCGACGGAAGAAATCTGCAAGCACATCGCGCAGCATGTTATGACGTATGACAACATCTCCCCCATGTCGACATGTTATTGCATGGTGACCTAGTGGGTCAAGGGCAGCATGGGGGCAAAATGGACAAGTTGAACGGCCTGAAGTATCCAATCCCAGCCACCATTTAAAGACCATCTGACACTCATTAGGCTCCAGGTGCAAGCCTAGACCGGGAGAAGGGACAACAGACTGCCAGGAGCCTGCATGGGGAGCAGAGACGGATAACAAACGAGCCTTGTTGGGTACAGATGAGGAATTGAGCAGCGAAGTAAACAGCTGGTCATCCAATCGCCGTGACAGTTCTCTCTGTGGAATGGAGGGAAAAGCCAAGACTGATTCTACAGTGACTACATCCGGCTGTGAAACTCTAGAGTTAAACAGTGCAATAGCGTGCTTAAGGTGTTGTTGTCTGGTTGGCCAATACCAGATAAAGCAAACGATGAAATGAAAGCAGCCGATGCATGATAAGAGACCGCTCGAAACCCCAGGCCACCAAATTATTATTACTGAAAATACGATACAAATGTCTCTTTGTTGTCAGTGTGCAAGGGCCACATTGCCATTTTACTCTAAAGCCACACAAACACAGGCTAGCAGATCTTAAGATTGCCAAACTGAGATAGCCACGTTCTGACAAAACTAACTGTTTCTGAGTAAGACTTCTCCCATTTCGTTTCAAGGCTGGCAGCTATATACTTCATAAAATGTTTTGCCTCTCTGCGCAGGAGTCCATTCACTAAAACAACAAAGTGTGTAAATTGACCACGTCGATCTTTAACAGCTTTGTAATGAATTCTTTTCTCTTCTTTTGCTGCACTTTCAAGGACTGGCCCTGAAGTAGGGTGTTTATAGATGTGGCGTCAGTATCAATTATGCGAATGTCAAACAATCCCTCTGTCTGTGGTGACCACACTCCTCAGACTCCCAGGTTGAGCCTTAAACCCACATCATTTGATGAGGGGTTTGCCTCCCTTAAAATTGGTACCTTTATCACAGATGGCCATACTTCAGATGAAATGTCTCCCAAACAGTCCCTCACTTCATTATGCCTCTGTATCACTAGGCCCCCCTTTTTGCAGTCCATGCCATGTTGCAGGGTGAAGTCAGTTCCACAGCCATCACAACATGCAGGCAGGTCAGCAGGGTGCATCCTTAAGGCTCGTTGTCGTTCTGGTGAAAACTTAGAGATGAGAGTGTTAGGTCTGCAGCATTTTGAGTGTAACGAGTTTGTGAAACTGTTTGCTTCAGCTTGCTAAGATGGTCAGGAACATCTAAATTCTCTAATGCCTTTGACAGATTAATGCACTACTTGTGTGCCCAGTTTTGAAGAACGGTATGCAGTAGTAGCTGTTTTGGTTGCATGGGTCTCTCATACCTAGACATGCTAGGCATACTGGGAGAATGAAGAGTTCTTCTTCATCATTTGAGATATTACCTTAGAAGAGCGCTGGAAGAAAATACAAATGGCATCACGCAGTGTTTGAAAATCTAGATCGGAAAGATGGGAGACTCTCTGCAAATAGGACCATTCACACTGTTATGATTTTGTTATTGCAAAAAATGCTGCTTGTGGTGACTTTGTGGTGGCAGCATTTAACTTACGGACGGACACACTCAACCCACCCATTAACTTTCCCTTCAACCATTGCCTATAATTCCTCCAAGGAAACGATGACCAGTTGTGACTTGTACCCAAGTTAGCATTATGATTTTCATGGTATGTTATTCAATGACTCTTAACCTTACACTTTAGTAGTGCTGTTGACTTGCAAATGCAGAAATTGAGAAGTAGATGCCAGAACAAAAAATGTTCTGACTTGTAAGAACAGTGGACAGCTCTGTTCCCATTTCCTGCCACACTGGTCATTCACGTGGAAATAGTAAGCACCTTTCTTCCCTGAGTATTGATTTAGAAAATGAGACATTATGAATGAACTGTTGTGGTATTTTGTTAAAAGGTTGAATATGTTGCTTAAAGTGATTAATGCAGTACAATTTCTTCTGAAACAAAAATATCCCGCTATTAATGGTTTTTGTCAACACACCAGCTGTCTGCATTATGTCAGCCATCAATTTGGTTACGTCAGGATTTCATAAAAGGGGGGGTTGTTAATGAATAATAAGACGAGTGGGGTTACGTCATATTAAGACTGTCGCATATCTTGATGATAGATGGTTGAAAACCAATGGTTGAAACTGTTATCCAATGTGACTCCCTCGTATTGAGTACTTCGACAAATTAATGTACGTCTTTGTGGTTCCGTTGTAAATTTCTCATTCAATGTTCTATACATGATATGCATGAATTGCGATGCATGCCATTGCATGATACGCCCAAATATTAATAGTTTGTTTAGTTTGTGTACAGAGCCAAACCCACCTGACTGTATGCAAATCAACCACACCCTTCCGGCTATTTATGTGACCGTCATGGCACAAGTAAGCTACAGCTAATCAAACATGTAGCGATGAACCTGTACCTGTATACCTTAGGACTCAGTACAGCTGTTTTCTGCAGCACAGAAAGGAGACGTGGCCATCTTGAAGAGACTGCAAGCAGAGCGTCGTTTGGATCTAAATGCGACCAATAAGGTATAGCGTACATGTACATCTGTCCTCTGTCTCTGAACGAGGAAGTGTGTTCGATAAAAAAAAACTCATATATACTTATAAGCGACAAGTAATGGAGTAATAATATTGGCAGGGGAGCACGGGCAAAGCGCGCGATCAGGTTAGGCCAAATGAAGAAAAAAGAGCTATTAATTCATCGAGATGACTGGCTGTATAACAACATAAACAACGCCGGAGGTTTTTATTCTAACCATGGGAGCACCAAAGCATTTATAGGCAAAGCCTGCGTGACACTGTGTCATACAGTGGACGGTTTTTGCGTTGAAAGACTCCGCAATGCCAGGAGGTCTGTCATATACGAATTTTTGCACTGCATATAATTTTTATCCGTGCATGGGACTAAAATTATTTATCGACAAAAGGTTCCAGAGACTTTTTATCCCTAGGATAAAACGTTTCTAAAACATTCCGTCCCACTCCTAAAACTTTTTGTTCCATGCACTGTTAAAATATGTCACCACTGTTAAAACTGAACAGATGATAATTTTGGTTTACACCTGCATGAGATATCCATATACTGCTATTGCTTGTAATGTGTACATAATCAAGACATTCCATTGCTTAAACACTGAAAAACAACCGTCAATCCAAATGATTTACTGATGCATGGGTTATTGCATGGCTCAGTATTGGAACTAGTGATTCAAATGACACTGATAAACACATTAAGTCATCATCAAAACTGATTCACGATCACATCCTTTTAACTGTTTCAAAGTGGCCTTAATATGATATATTCATTGTGATGGATGTCTGCTTCTGTTTCACAATTATGAATGGCATGTTTTTTCCCATTGTTAATTTTTCCACATGGTCCATAGACATACAATGTAGATTGTGGTCTGAAGTAACAAGTCTGAAGCAATTATGTACCTCATGTATATGTACCCAGTAACTGTATCTTGGACTGTTCTATGTAAGTATCCATTGTTTCACCATCATTAATAAAGCAGGACAATTGAGGATTTGCGGAGTTACATGTATCAATCATGTAGGTTGTAACCAGTAAGAGTACAGGCTTGTCACGTAGATGTTACCTCAGGCCATTTCGGGGTCACTAAAGCAGTGTCCAGAATTAAAGAGAGGTTTATGTGGAAGGGCGTCCTAAAGCTAGGGATGTGAAGAACATATAGCACATTTTAAAAAAATTATTTTATTTTTTTACTTTTGGTTATTGACGCGCACAGCAGCGTGTGTAGGTGGGATATAATCATTAATACACCATACGGATTGCTGCTTGCGATGTCGTTCAAAAATCATGTTGGAAGCCACTTTTGTCTCTCCCTGTTCATTCACCGTGGTACCATGTGTTGATTGACTTTATTGGTCCTATTACTCCGGTTTACTGCATGGTTGCTGATTCTGACTGGTTAGATTTATCTAAAGAGCATATTCCTTCTCTTAAACCTTACAAAATTGCATGAAAGGTCGTGAAAATGGGTTCTAATAAAATTGAGGTTGTAATTTAAATACACGTAATCAACTTTCAATTAAGGTAGGAGTGATATATCACTCCTACCTTCATTGAAAGTTATAATTACGCAATGTAATGAAATAAGAAAGCGGCATTATAGCGAGTGAATTGTTGCGTGGGGATGCAGGCTTCAAGAAACGTTCTTCCTGCATGTCTTACAAAATAACAGACCAATTTAAGACTCTATCCATGCAGATACAGACTGGATTTATTGGTTAAATTTGCAAAACGTGCCTCCGCTGGCCTACCGCGAGCTAAAATGTCTTGTAACAGACTGAACCTACTGCTGAAAATGAGTGCAATACAAGCTTTAGCTTGTTTGAAAAATAAATTTAAGCACCCTCATACAGTTATGAAACCAATGTTTAATCCAATTTTGATTCAGTAATACTGAAGGTGGTGGAAGCGACCCTGAAGTGTACTCGAGGGTATTTACCACATCAAAAACTATGCACCGGTTCGACATTTTCATGCAACTGGGAATGACCATTCCATAAAAAGTATATATTAATTTTTCAGTCATATGGATGATCTTTCTGATCATATCTTTATCCAATAAAAAAAAAGAACGATATGAACATTCACAAATGCACCATGCAAAATCTCATCGCGTATGATGCGTTGCTAAAGTCCATCATCTGTGTTATTAGATATGTCCTTCCCTGCACATAATTATGCATTTACTCCACGCATAATATACTCAGACTGGCCTATAGTGTAATGATGTTAGAAGTTTATTTTCCGTGCACAAAAAGCACAAATAATTGTCCTCCCTCATCTAGCCGAGATGAAAATTTTGTATTGCATGTACAGGATGTATTGTAAATAACGTATGTCATTGTGTAATTAGAAAATGTATCCTGTACAGGATGGTTGGAATGCCCTGGTGGTAACAAGTTATTATGGACATGCTAATGTTGCAAAGGTTCTCATTGAAGCAGGAGCTAATGTCAATCTGGCTAATAAGGTTGGTGCATTGAGGCTACTCAATCTATAAACATCTCACTTTCCACTCTCCCAACCCCATCCCCTACACTGATATTTATTGTTAGGGATGGGATCCCTTTTTATGGTCAAATTTGCATGGATTCGTTTTCAGTGTCCTGATTTTGGGGAGATCTAACTATATATGTGCATATATGGTAGTGGTATTAACTGTGAAATTTTTATGCCTCGATTCCTTTTTAGAGTAATGAAACCCCATTGTTCATGGCAAGTCAGAATGGTCATCATAGTGTAGTACAGACCTTATTGCTGGCTGGTGCAGATGCAAATATTGCAAGATGTAATGTAAGTGTAATGTGTCATTTTATGTGTAGTCTATATACAAATTTGAGGTTGGTACATGTGTAGGTATGTTGAATCCACCTCTTCACTATCATTTTTATAAAATGGATTAGGGTTTTTTTAGCATGCTTTTTCAGCAAGGAAAGAATCTGTGCATTCACTGTACCCTTCCCTTCTTCCATGCATAAGTAACTATTTATAATGGCTATCTGCCTCCAGCAGCTAGAGGTTCAGTATGAAACGAATACTAAAATGCAGCTTGTGAAGAAGCCCATACAATGAATCTATATCTATGTACACATTGCCTCTTAAACATTTACATAAATAGATATTGCATTTGGTTATTCTTCCACATCTTCAAGGATAATGCAACTCCATTGTATTGGGCTAGTTATAAAGGACACCACAATGTAGTACAGACATTGCTAGGAGCAGGTGCTTATGTGAACATGGCAACATCTAACGTGAGTCATGTGCATGATGTTGTATTATCATTTTTATTACCACTGATAAAAAAATCATGCAGATATGTATTAAGCCATTTATAGTAGTCATGCATACTTGATGCTTGGGTCATACAATCATAATTAATATGACTGCACAGTTATGAACTAGGACATTTAGTTTTAAATTGTGTAGATGTACATGTAATAACGTCATGTAAAGTTAATTTCAATAGAAGAACCTATCTGGTGCATGAGTATGTGATGTTATGATTATTTCATGTCTTCACTCAATGCTAGAAAATAACTTCACTTTACGTGGCAAGTCGAAATGGCCATCATGATGTAGTGCAGACCTTGTTGAGAGCAGGTGCTAATGTGAATATTGCAAGGCAAGATTGGAAGTAATTCGTGTGGCTATTGTTACTCCACTTATGAAATACATATACACAAGCTGATACATGAAATGATAAATAGAATACAGACATACCAGACATTAAGCTTTAGAGAGAGGACCTTGGTTCAAATGCAGTGTACAACATGTTGTTTCCTCTAGTTTTCGTATTCCTATTAGTCTGCAATGCTCTTTAAGAAATGAGTGTCATGAATCACAGATGTACACATGCATAAGGCACTGAACATTGTACATGTATTTTTTAATGTGTAATATTAATCATGCAAGTTCAAACATGTACATGTACATGTAGGTGTGTAAATGTGGTTTTGGGTACATGTATGTGTCATTGAACTGCATGTGTAACAAGCAATATGTCAAGTAAGGACATGTGTATGATTCCATGGAAGGATTACATACAATTCAAAACCATTACTGTGATACTTGCAGTTAAATTTCTTCATTTAGTCCTCTGGTCACAATTATGCCCTTTATCATACAGGATGGTGCAACTCCATTGATGACAGCAAGTTTTTATGGACATCATCATGTTGTGATGACACTAATTGAAGCAGGAGCTGATATAAGTCAGACTAATAATGTTAGCATTATTATTATTATATAAATAAATTGCTACAATGCAATGTGGGCCATATCATGCATAATGATTGTACTCTCTTAGATATGTATACATCTTGCCATATACTTACTTTGTATAACAATTCACATATAATGTGCTATTGCAGAGGATGTAACGAAAGTCTATTTTAAAACTTTGGTAACAGACAGCAAATAAATTGTAGCAGCACAAACAATGTACATGATGCTAATGGTCAGTTCAAACCATGTACATGATGCTAATGGTCAGTTCAAACCAATTAACATTATGTCACTAACTGAATTTTAGAAGATTTACACATATTACACATTCAGTTCAAAATCTATTATTGCATTCTGCGATTATGTCGGTAGCAAATATTTAGCAGGTACATGTAATTGCACATTGAATGGTGCAGTGGAAGCTGTTATTATGTCCATTATTGTTCTCATAAGTATCAAAATATGTCAGTATGTTGTGATTTGTCCACCAAGCACTAAAAACAATGTCACTTCATGGAATAGTCGTACATATACTATATAATGCAGGTGCTGGTGTAAATATACCGTAATAAATAGATTTTGTTACTTCAATATGCAAGCACTGAAGAATATCTTTCAGAACTGTCACTAACATATGTACCTTCTAGCAAAGATATTTTATAAAGTGTTTACAAAATGATTTGTATACTAATTACATAATCATTTCATTATTGGAAAATTTGACTGAACATCACAGAAGGTATAGGTTTTTACTTCAATGAAAGATCTGTGTCTGGAAAGTTTTATGGGAGAGGTACCTTTTTCCAGGACATGCAGAAGAAGGTCAACCATATTGCCTTCACATGTATGGCTTTTTTCAGTAGGAAAGAATCATTTTGTAGAAGCTTGCAGAAAAAAAAAATGAAGTGACATTGTAAAATATGTGCTATCTATACTTCTGACCTGATAATGTTTTCACACAATACATAGGCATATATATGTATACATTGGAAGTTTAATTCCAACTCTCCCACACATAAATTATACTGGTATGTTAAAATCATGGCAATTATGAAGCTTCAATCAATGCATTGTACTGGAAAGCCATGAACATTATTTCTCATGCAGGAGAAATTTGAGCATCAAATCCAAACTTACAAAACTTGCTAAAGGGCAATTTTGCTGTTCAGTATACCTTTGTGGATGCATGTGTTTGTAAGTATATTGCAATGCAAGGTGCACATGCACATAAAATTTTATTGTCATACTAGTTTGAGTCGTATTCATTTCATTATACTTGTAAGCCTATTGTAGGACAGATAGGTGACCATGACAATCATAAAAAAGTGGGTTTAATTTATCATATTATCAAACCTCTGATCAATGTGTCATTTAATGTACAGGATGGCACAAGTCCATTGATGACGGCAATTTGTAATGGACATCTTTATGTTGTCAAAGTACTTATTGAAGCAGGAGCTAATGTCAGTCAGACGGATAAGGTTTGTACAAAAATATGTTTCTGTATGATTTAATTCATAGTAAACATGCCAGGTTTTCATGATTCCAGAGATAAATACTAGAATCCTATCGTTATCTAAATATCATGAGGAAAAGCTTCTCCTTTTGGTTGCTATAATGTACCCCTGATGAATACAATTGTTCACGCGTATTTGAAATCATATATTTAGTACAGGTGTGTGCCTCACACAATACTGGCCAAATTTAATGTCTAATGTCCTGGGCGTGCTCCGCGATGTACGTTTGTACACCGCGGTGTACGCAAAACAAAATTTTTAGCATTCCGCCGTTTCAGCATTCTAGTGAAGTTCGACTGTTATGCCACGTTGTATAAGTCCTTATCTGGTTGGGCCTGTCATGGCTGATTTGGTCCTATCCTGAAATGGTCCTAGGACCGTTTCAGGCAGCTCGTTTTGGTCCTACGACTAAAACAGGCTCTGCCTGAAACTGTCCTAGGACCATTTCAGGCTGCCGAATTAGGTCCTACGCTGCTCATTTAGGTCCTATACATCAGTATCGTTATACATACTGCCAAATAAATTCTAGGAGTGTTGAAGCACGATTGATGATGAACAAATGCACGAAATTGGATATACATAAATAAACACGCACTAATTTGTGTTCTTGCTAACATTCCAAAGCCAAGCAACCATGACAAAACCATTTCCCAGTCTTAGTGAACACAGAAGCTAGAATTCCTTCACACCTTCTGTGGTAACATTCAAGGCAACCGTCGCATCGTGCCATTCTGTCATCTCCCTTCACTAGCCTGCAGCTGCAGTAAACGTCGTACTGTACGTGGCAGTAAGGTCGTTGCGCCTTCTTTTCTTTTGCCGGAAATGGCTCCATGGTTCCAGACATGAAACATTTAACAAGGTAGGGTCTCAAACAATTCTGATCATATAATAGATTGCTAGGACTTGCTGAAAAGCAAATAGATGCTGCAAATGCAATAGCAAATGCTCCACAATTGTTAGAATCCCTTTGTCTTTGAACTGATTGAAATGTGAGTTTGACTTTGTTAGTTGGAGTTAAAATCAAAGCAGCAATTTGCTGTTTGACCTCTTGGGTTAGGTCAGTATGCCACATGCTATCAAACACAGCTACCTCTCCTTGAACAAATCCAACTTTAGCTATTGTTATCCAGTGACTCCCGGATAAATTCAAAATTTGGACAAACCTTCCTCTTTCGATTTGGAATTGCATGTTCTTTGCTAACAAAGTGTTCTGAAGTCCACCTATGGTGCTATGTTTGGCCTTCAATAGCTTGTGTGCAGCATCAATTACATTGTCAGATAGCCATTTTCCTTCAATGATATCCTCGTGGTCCTCACGAAGTAAATTAAGAGACGGTATCCAGTAATGATGGCTTGTTTCTATAGGTAAATGATAAGGAGAAAATGATCATTACATTGGTTTAGCTATAAAATGTTCCATACCAGTTCTTTCATTTAAGGTAGTTGTGCAAAACCATTATTTTCTCTTATTACAGTGGTTGGAGCATGCATGGCATTAATTTAATGATACAGCTGTATAGCTTAGTAAAAAAATTACCACCAAGTTTGCAACAGGGGGTTGGTATCATAATAGATAGTAATTGATATGGAAATAATAGTGCTCTGCAATTTATTAAATGGTGTGAGCCTGCCTGATTAATTAATTGTGACACTACTCAAGTTTACAAACCAGGGGGTGAGTAGGGTAGGGAGTGGTAAATCCCTGACCCTGGATTTGATGAAATAGTTTATATTATACCACAAAATTTCTTGCATGATTCTCTCATCTTTGAAGCTTCACTGTGATCGTATTCAACATCAATCTTCATTGATACACAGCCAAATGAATCAAGTCTTGCAGCGGTTGTGAAGTTGAATGCTTAGCACCTTCCATATTATTCATTCTGTTTAAGAACTGATGGAACATGTAGGCATTAAAAAAAAAAAAAAACCATATAAGGTAAATAGTGATGTGTCAGCTCACCTCTGGGAAGAGGACTTCATAAAGATATGAAAAACCATATCCACACAGAGCATATATATTAGTGATAGTGGCCATATGAGAAAATAGATGCCCTTGCTGTATTGAAATGTATTGTATGTGTGATGTGTGTGTGTGTGTGTGTGTGTGTGTGTGTGTGTGTGTGTGTGTGTGTGTGTGTGTGTGTGTGTGTATGTGAATTGTAAAGAGCAAAATAGTAAGAGTACCAGTAAATCCCATATGAACATTTGGAACTATTTTTTAGACAACCTGTAGAATAACTACTTTTTTACTAACCAAGTGATCGGGTAATGTTTTAATTGGCCCATAGTCGTATCCATTACCATGCCAGTATATTCTATGCAGCTGTGAGCTAGTGGCACCATTGATGATGGCTATGAGATCTGTCTATGGAGGGGATAGAAGCGGAATATCATATTTTGATAATAATGAACACAATGTTTTTACCTTCAACCTATCCATTTCCTTCTTGAAATGACAAAACATAGTTCTGTCTTCAGGACTAAATATGTGACAAAGTTGTAAATAGATTAAATGGCCTTTTTCTTTTACTACTATAACCCCCCCCCCCCCCCACCCCCTCCCCTTATTGAAAGGCAAGATATATAGAAGTACCACTGTACAAAACAAATAATATTTACACATGGACTACTATCTCAATAAATTACAATTATTTCCACAGGCATAACCATTAATAAAACCTAACCTAGTATAGAATTCATCTTGCTCATTTGACAAAGGACCTGAAAAGGGACAATTCTTGTAAATATTATTGTGTCACTTATAATTAAATATGTATACCCTTCCTTGCTTACATTGTTTACCTAAAGTAGACTGTTGTTCATACAATGGTTGAGTGGACTGCTGCTATGTAATTGGTGGTGGAGAGGACTGTTGTGGAGAGGTTGCTGGAGTGGACTTCTGAGGAGAGGCTGATGGAGTGGACTGCTGCTGTGTAGCGTTGAGTTGTGTAGAGACGGGTGGACTGGACAGCTGTGAAGAGGTTGCCTGTTGAGGAGAGGCTGGGGGGTGGACGAATTGGACTGTTGATGTGGGGATGGTGTAGTTTGCTGTTGGTGGTACACTTTTAAATGAGCACCACTGACACGTTTAATTATTTTGACAGGATTTTCATTGGATCTCAACGAATAAAATCCTTTGCTATGCTTGGCTGTTATGATGTATGGTCCAACCCACTTCGGGTCCAATTTACCACCTCTCCTCTTCTTTCGTACGAAATCTTTCTTTAACACTTCAGTTCAATATGAAATATGTTGGCTCTAGCATGCTTGATATCATACTGCTGCTTTTGTTTTCTCTAGAAGACATAAGCGAACATATTAAATCATTTTAGAATGTATTTATACCTGTGCAACTAGGATATTGGTTTTGACAATTTTCTACATTTTTTGTCTTTCACAGGTTAGCACTTCCATGTGACCAGGTGCATTCTCAACTGCCGTACTAGAGAGGAAAGGGCATTCATGCAAGTGCATAGTATCAAGGAACTTAGCTTACCACAATAGTTTGTCGGGTGAAATAGGCTTTAAATCCACATCAATTGGCAAAACTGCTTTGCGCCCAAACATGACTTCAAATAGTGCGTAGCCACTGGATTCATGACAGGATGTGTTATAAGCAAACACCGTTGAATCTATTAATTCATCCCACAATTCTTTCTGTCCTGTAATAGCTTTGACAAGCATCCTCTGTAAGGTTTGATTAAATCGTTCATCAAGACCATTGGACTGCACGCAGGGACAAAATAAGTATTAATGAAACACAAATTTTTTTTTGTGTACCTGTGGATGGTATGGTGTGGTGAGGCATTGTTTTATCCCCAACAGTTTCATCATTTCTGCATTTAGCTTGTTCTTGAATTCTGAACCATTATCAGTGGTAAAACACGAGGCCAATCCCATTCGCATGAAAATCTACACCAGTGTGCAGTAATGCAGTTGCTCACTGAATTATAACAGCTTCAACCCATTTTGAGAAATAATCACTTAATGTAAGAATGTATCTAAAAAATGATAGCAATGATGCAGCAGTATGCATAACTTTAAATGCATGATTGCTTCCTAAAAGCAGTGCACCAGTTCACGTACATATACATCCACTAGAATATATTTAAAACATATATCATATTAATAATAAAATATTAATGCACCTACAGGCACACCTGTTTCCTGATAATGAAATAGGTGAAATGGGCCAAATGAAATCAATGGCTACATGATATCATGTTGTATGTACAGGTGCAGGATGCAGTTCAGTAGTTTGAACTGTCAGTTGCGCAGAATTCATTTGACAAACTTTACAGGATGATATCTAAATATACGAAGAAGTGTATAACCGTACATATTGATCTCATTTTGCCTACCAGTTCAATAACTTCTTTGTTCAGCCCTTTCCATGTGAATCGCTCTCTGATTCTCTTGATTGTTCTTTTAATGCCCAGATGACCAGAAGTAAGGTCAGAATGACAGGCATGTAGGATCTTTAGTTTCTCAGACGTATCACAGATCAATCTTACAACCTATGATTTGAGATATAAGAATTAAGTGTTCGGCCAAGTGGCTTTGCAAAATAAAATGCTTTATACATGCAGCTAGCTAATCGTATGCACAGTGCATAAAAGACAACTTCCAGCTATTAAATTCATGCATGGGCATCGATCGCTATAGTATATATTCCGAAAGCTCTATACCACCGCCGATCATTCTCGCACTAGCAATAGGCACGAATTTAGTTTTATAACCTCATGTATACCTCGAGCTCGTTCGTCCCTATCGTCTTCTTTTTCATGCACACATCGCCATTCTGTAAAACAATCTTACCCGCTTTCCTTCTTATGGACCTCTTGCTGTTCAACGTACATCCTTCGGGGTACTTCCCATTAACTTTGTAGTCATACGCTTGCTCAATTAGATCATCTTCTGACTCAGATTCACTAAACATAATGTATGTTGTACCACGATGGTAATAGCAAAAGAACACGCACCCCTCACTGGCCCTCAGTACTACACACCTGCTTAAATATTGCATGCACAAACAATAAGGTCCACATGCATACACAATTCAAGCTGTTCTAGAAGCGCAGGACTCTCTCTATTCAGGATAAAGTTAACACTTGTAGATCTATGGCGCCAATCTGTAGACATGGACACTTCAGGAGTCATGGGACCAAAAAAGGACATGTGGGACCAAATCACGCGCTATATATCTCGGTCTGGCCGGACCCCTTCCGGTTGCTCATTTTGGTCCGGCCGGACCAAAATTAGACGCGGACCGAAATAATCGTGGCAGGCCGAAGAATTGAAGGCCTAATACCGTTCGCTGCTCTTACAGCAAGCCGCCACAGCGGAGGTACACTGTACGGCGAATATACGCGGTAATTGAAAAAATAATAATAACTTACGTACCGGAAATGTATCTCCGCTGTGACAAGTTGCTGTAAGAGCAGCGAAAGGTATTAGGCCTTCAATGCTTCGGCCCAAGCAGATAAGGACTTGGCATAACAGTCAAACTTCACTAGAATGCTGAAACGGCGGAATGCTAAAACTTTGTTTTGCGTACACCGCGGTGTACAAACGTGCACCGCGGAGCACGCCCAGGACATTAGACATTAACATGCAAGAAAATATCATTAGCCCGCTACTCTCTTCTGGCCGTTCTCCAGGATGGAAGAGCAGCTATGGATGTTGCAGTGGAGAAAGGTCACATAGAAATCATTGAAGTACTAAAGACTCGGGTAAGGTGCATATAATGTACGCTAGCCATTATCTTTATTGTGTAAACTATTAGTATCTAACACATAGCTTAGATGTTTTTGCTACATACTATAGCATGCTAACAGACATAAACATGCAATTCCATTTCTTTGTTATTTCACATCATAACAGGTAATAATTACCATGAAGCAGCAACTCCAAGGCATGAAGCAACATGAGGAGGAAATGAAATTGCAAGCTCAAATTTTTGAACAAAGAGCAAAAAAAGCCGAAACAGAACTTGAAATGTGCAGGCAGGTTGTGGCGCAATTGAGAACTCAGATACAAAGTATTCAAAATGCCACCAAAACTTCTGATCACTTGCCTCTGTCATCATGGATGGTGGAAAGAAATGAAATAAAAGTGTTACAAGAAACGCCTCTTGGTGTTGGAGGATGGGGTGAAGTCAAAGTAGCTATGTTCCGTGGTATCAAGGTTGCTGCTAAATTTATCCATGAGTCAATCATCTCTCCTCATAATGTGGGGCTGTTTATTAGGGAGATGAATGTGGCTGCATGTATACGACACCCTAATCTCCTGCTGTTCATTGGAGCCTCCATAGACAACAATAAACCTGTCATTATCACTGAACTGATGCCAGCCAAGCTTCAGAGCATCATTCATGCACTTCCCTCAGATCGTGCATGTGTGATCTCTATCAGCACAGATGTGGCATGTGCTCTCAATTACCTCCACCTAATGAGGCCTGACCCTATCATTCATCGAGACGTTAGCAGTGCAAATGTGCTTCTAGAGCCTATTGGATCAGGCAATTGGAAAGCCAAAGTGTCTGACTTTGGCTCCGCTAATTTTGTCTCCAGAACAACAACCACAGGCCCAGGGAGCCCATCATACACAGCCCCAGAATCCTTCTCTCCCAAACTCCAGTCTCCAAAGATGGATGTGTACAGTTATGGTGTACTCCTGCTTGAAATGGCCACTGGTCAGTTCCCAGACCACTATCTACAGTCTGCCCAAATCGAGTCCCTTCTGTGGCCAGAAATGAGACTGTTGGTTAGATCATGTACCTGTGAAGATCCTACCAGTCGTCCTGATATGAAGGATATACTACTTCAACTTCCACAGTTGCATAAATAAGCTGCATGGAATTATAGAATCAATCAACATTGTATAACAACAGTTGGACTTCGCTTGCTATCTTATGGTATGAACTAACGACAATAATTGCGTGGCATAAGGCAGAATGCAGGGGCCAATATTCCTCTTAATTCATGAATGTTTTAAGCTTGCATGCATGTGTTGTTACAAACTGTATTAATATCTATGTTTAGGCATGATAGATACTTGAACAAAATTTTCATAATAGATATATTTTAAAATAAAAGTATAATATCACGTTAATGAGGGCAATAAATGACGCGCAACAACGTCTTTGAGTTTGATGGAGAATTCTACCTCCAGACAAGAGAAATCCCAATGGGTAACACTATTGCTCTCCTGCATACAGTGGCATCTTCATGGGAAAAAATACAGATTCCTAAGAACAAACTCAGACGAAACAAACTTACTTTGGACCAGAATAGGAACTGATGGAGTTCCTGGTTGGTACCTGCAAGTTTGTGACATTCTCATAGACAAACAAGTACATGTACATGTACACATGCATGCATGCATGCATGTGCATGCGCCTATGGAAATGTTGCCAACTCAGTGTGAACCACCAAGCTGTTCTCTTACTTCCACATAGACACCAGCGATTACTATACAAACTTGCATGGAGTGTACTCCCAGACATTGGCCCCTAGTCTGATGGTAGGCTCTCTGGATTTAACATAATATGCTGAATAAAGTGCTGAACTTCTCCACATCGATTTATGCTACTCCCAACTGCATTGATTTGTCCTTTTGCTCCACTCCATTTTGCAATGATTATAGATGATCGCTGTGATCCGGATTTATCTTTCACCCATGATAGTAAGGTCATTAAAAACATCTTGTGTTTTTGCAACGTGTGGTACTTGTGAATTACAGCCAGAATATAGTAAAGAGTACACCTGAGTAATATTGTACTGTCTGAAAAATATTTTTCCACTATCCTTGAACTAATTTTATTTATGCTTGGCAGCATAAGAGTATTAATTTCTTTCACATTGCAAGATGCGTTCTGCTGATACATGTAGCTGACCTTCTCATACACATAAAATGTTGTCTCCAGAAGTGATCCTTCATATATATCAGCATGGAGTTCAGTCGGGATTCCAGTATGTCCAATTACGCCATTGGTCTGCTGTTAATCCACTGAACTTTGAACAAATCTTAAGAGGAATTCTTCCAACACCATAAGACACTATCATATTATCTACCTTCTGCTGAACTACTTCACATTGTGCAGCTCCAAGAAAACATAGGTCCTTCCATGTAGATACACAATGCTTTGAAGTTCCTAAGTTAAAATTATGCATAGGATCAACTGCATCTGCTGAATTACATTAGACTCCAAATTCGTTTTCCACTTGTTCACTTTGTGTTTGGCAAGAAGCATTGTCCAATGCAAGTAGTGCATCCCAATGTTGGTCTAATGTTCACAGTGGCCAGATCAAACCCAGAATAGTCTAGTTTCTCACCAAAAGCACTACAGCTAAATATCTTGAAACATGTAGAACAACCATGAGTAGAAGAGCAGCCAGTGAAGCCACAAACCTTTCTTGTAGCTGGTATGTCACATGCTACTCCTAAGAGACAACCACAAACTTGAACAGGAACTGCATATGAGTGTGGTTGAATGTCTATACCATCCCACAGCATTAAAAGCTCATCTACCATTGGCTTCAAATATGAATTCATATTATGTGGTTCACTAGGGCCAGGTATGCAGCCCTCCACTTTAATATTCTCCAGCTTGTATCTCTCCGAACGAGGTAGATTTAGAATAGAGGTAGATTTAAAATAGAAAGGTACAGTACTCCTACACTACATGTATATTGCGAGTGCTCGTAAGGTTTAAGCCAGTCCACATTAAGCATAAATCCCAAATTATGTGGCACATCCAGGAGTAATTTGCTGCCATATTTTCTGAACCTTTCCCACATTTCGCCATCATATATATCAGTGAGAACACCGGTTGTCTCACTGATATATATGATGGCGAAATGTGGGAAAGGTTCAGAAAATATGGCAGCAAATTACTCCTGGATGTGCCACATAATTTGGAATTTATGCTTAATGTGGCTTCAACCTTACGAGTACTCGCAATATACAAGTTCTTTCCAAATGCCACATTGTCTCACAAAGTTAGGACGAGACATCAATAGCTTAACATTTTCAATTATGCTGTTATATGTATACACTTTCTTAGGGTGAAAAATGTAACCACTTCGACATTTAATCTTCCGTACAAGTAACCCTTGAGCAAACTTTCTGTGAAATGCAGTCATCAATATTGTACGAACATTCACACTTACTGCAAATGCAGTATTGAATAATTGTATTGTTCCACTCTGTGGTCTGCATGTCATTAGTCTTTGGAAGCTCATGTTTCAATGTCAAAATTTCATTACAGTTTAGTCTACAAACAAATTCAATGAAAAATGACAAAGAAGTTTCAAACCTCTTTCTGGAATATTAAATTTGAGCTGGAAATACATGTACACTAGAAATCTGTTGCTAGATTCAACCAATGAGCTGGTGTGTGTAGGTTTATCCGGATCTGATCCAGTACTGGGCCTTTCTTCGTTAAGATCACAAGTAGTATCAGAATCAAAACCATCCTCTATTAGTTCAATTTCATCATCATCGTCGTCGCAAACTGGCGATTTGCTTTCATTATCTGTAGGAAACGTTGGGAGAATCTTTATAAATGTATGTGTCATCAAGTTCATCAACATCGTCGGATATCACACCATTTGGGTCTTCGTTCACATTACCAGGACACACTCCGGGTGTTAAGTGTCTGTAATACGTTGCTCGTGATACAAATTGAGTGCATCCCAAACAGAAGTGATAAGATTTTGCAGCCATTAAAAAGAAAACAACCATTCAAATAATTGCGCCAGCGCATGCGTATACAACGCGGCCAAAACCTCATGGCATCACCAAAAGGAACTCCTGTGGGCATTGTAACACAACATCGGCCTATTCGAAGGAATATTTTGAACGAAAGAAGTGGTGCATGCGAACGAATTTCGGCCAGTGCAAAATGTTTATGGGTGCGGCTCAGAGTTCGTACAGCGGATCCCCACTAAACGATCAGGAAGATCATGTCGGAACTTGGCAGCAAGGCGAAATATACTTCCTACAACACCAGTTCAAAGCTTCTACGGTTCTGGGCCCCATGGTGCACGTACGTCTACATTTTCTAACAGCAGGTCGTCACGACTTCAAGACCCAGATGTTGATCTGCGATTGCAAGAAGACAACGTTGAAGATAGGCTTCACAATGAAACACCTCTTACGACATCGAGAGGGGGAGTGGATGTTCTGGCGAATGAAGTTGCAAAACTGAGAAGTACAGTAGACTTTATCCTCGAAAGCCAGCAGAGTATGGAGAAATCTTTAGACGAGCTACGGTTGAAAGTCATAAATCTTCAAGAGGGCTTACAAACACGGTGATAATGCAAGTCAAAAGCGAAAGAGACGGACGTCACTTTCTTTGCAGGTACAATTCTGCTTACATCATTTTTACCTATATGTATATGTTCAATAGCTGTGCAGTGCTTCTATAGAATAAAATTTGTAAGGTTCAGGAAGAAGCGAAAGCACTCTTTTTTCTAAATCCTGTAACTTACATGTTGGTCTTCCTGGTTACAGAATATCAAGCCCCCACAACGCGACTGTAGTGTCAAGTATTGTAAAAGAACTTGAAGGAGAGTTTGAAGGTCTTCCTGGTTACAGAATATCAAGCCCCCACAACGCGACTGTAGTGTCAAGTATTGTAAAAGAACTTGAAGGAGAGTTTGGCAGGTGAGAGATTGAAGGTAACTATTCATATTGTCCGTCCAATAATCATATCAATGCATGTATAGCAGGTATCGCAACCTATAGGCGAACACTTAAGCGCACTCCAAGCTAGTGAAGCTGAATCAAGCGATTCGATCACGGCAACAAAGAGTAAGTGACGATATAAGTGACAATTAATCGTGTCTGAACAACGCAACAACAGTTATGGGAACGGCGATCCTCTAAAGAAGAAAAGGTCAAATGGGCTTCTCTAAAACCACGAGGAAGAAGAGCTAGAAGGAGGCACAATGTTGCGAAAGAGGCCCAATTGGAGATCTGAAGAGCTGAACGCATTCCTTGACACACTTGACAAGAGAGCAGACCAGGCATCAAAGACGGCGCGAAAAGAACGAATATTGGGCTCACCACTGGACTCACGCTATCCTGATGAACTGACAACGTGGATGCTTCGCGTGGACTCTGTCAGTACTCAGATCAGTATTCTCACTGTGTCTGTCTCACTACTCTAGCTTGTTGTATTGTATTGATTTATTTATAATTTTCCATCGTTGAAAAACATAACTTCAATCATGTTGCCTGGAAACGATGATCGAGTATGTATTCCAGGATATGAATATAATCTGCGTAAGTATACACAAGGTTATACATAAATATACACAAATATACCCAATGTTGTACATAAATATACACAAATTAACACAATACACGCCTGTGTATAGCGTCTCAATACGCAATGT
The DNA here is from genome assembly GCA_949361645.1 of Spongilla lacustris. Taxonomy (NCBI): domain Eukaryota; kingdom Metazoa; phylum Porifera; class Demospongiae; order Spongillida; family Spongillidae; genus Spongilla; species Spongilla lacustris. The sequence goes on along the minus strand of OX442416.1, from coordinate 6,836,047 downwards.
TAAACTGAAGCGTATAACATGTGTATAACATGTGGATAACAGAAGAATACACAGTACAGTATAACAATGCCTTTTACACTGTCTAGGTACCGGCTATATTAATCTTAATAGGCCTCGCTTTTTTGAGTAGTTTTCGGAGTCTTTGAAAGAAAAAAGCGTTGGCTTCTGGGGCTCCGTCCCAGGCCCCGATGGGGGAGCTTACAGCGCTCGGGGATACCCCTAGCTGGGCGGGAGGGGTACCCCCCTCCCGCACCCCCCTCGACTTTATCGTGGCCCTCCTATTCCAGAAAAGCTGGGGACGCCCAAGAATAACTTACGTTTTTTTGCACACCTCTTGTTCAATTGGAGTAGTTGTAGTCGTTCCGTTTCGTCGTCCTAGTTAGAGACGCCATGCACAAATTTACAATCCGCGTGACGTAGGTTATGAATAATTAATTAGCTCAACCTGGGATACTGCTCCGTAAACTGAATTTGGGAAGGATACGAAGTGCTATGATATTTGGGTGTGGCAATGGAGAAACTCACAAAGCAAGCGTAAGTTTCTTTTTTGTGGCTGTTTCATAAAAAGTGTACATTAATATACGAACACTGTTTTTATGTGGGAGGTACCCTTTTAATGGTTAGGATTGTTCGCCACCACTAAAGTTATGAGAATGGTTACTTCAGTAAATGAGTCTATAGTAGAATTTTTATAAAACCCTTAGTTACCGAAAGCTATTTCAGTCTTTACACGATAGTACGATATTAAAGTGCGGGTGGCGCGCGACTATACGTGTATACGATATTAAGTCCAAATGAAAATCGGTCCAAGTATCATTTCCGGGTCGATAATTGATTAAGCTTTCGCTGTCTGCTTACTCAGTTACTGCTTGCGCTAGGATTACTCAAAATGTTGTTCAGGCTCGAATAAGTAGGGTGAACAACGCGGGGCATTTTTCTAAAATGTGCGCAAAGCTGTACCACTTTTTGAGGTCTTATTTCCCCAGACAGTGGGTGTAGCAATTAGGGAATTGGCCACATTAAGGGGCGGATCTACAGTACCTACATGTAGGATGTTCACTTGTATGCTCATGCCACACCCCCACCGCTCGCAGCGGCTGGGGTCTTGCTTCAAGCATGCAGTATTCCTCATCATATATTTTGCTTTGAGTATCGTACGAGTGTCTAATAGTCGAAACTGACGGTGCCCGGTCCTATGCATTCTATAGACATGATAACGCATCACTGGTATATTATTACTCATCAAATACAGGGCCAAAATTCCAAGCCTATTGCATGGAGCAGTATGGCAGTGATTTGTAAGCACGTAGCAGTTAAATTTGATACGTCCATCACTAAAGCCGCATGCCTGGAAAGTACATGTATGCAGTGCACTGTAATACTGAATGTACTAACGAACAACATATTCCAATAAAATGTAGCCCACTCGTTTTTTGTTATATACGCCCCAGTTCACAAAAGGCGTGCGGCTAGTGTAATGGGATTATCTTCCGTTCATGGTGTGCTAAAAAAAACTACCTACATAGCAATATGATTTATACGGCACTTAAATTTAGCGAACCAAGAACGTTTCAATCACATCCTAAACGTAGATGAGCAATAGAAACATCGTGTAACATACTAGGCACAAAAGTCCTCTCGTCTTCATCTCCGCCGTTTTGCTTTTCGCTAATAACCCTGTTAAGGCCATAAAAAAAATGATGTATCGGAACTTTCCCGCTCGACAGCTGCAACTTTTATATTGTCAAGCCAAAACTTCTACGCGTCGTATACGAAATCTAAGCGCTAGAATACCCAAGCATGATATTACATGTAGGTATGAATGCTTTACATATCCAGAAATGGCCCATACATAGGCGGTCATCTTGCTTTTTATTTCAAATTGAATTTTAATGGCTTGTAAAATGTCCTATAAATCGGTCTGATCATGACATATGTACTTCAAAAAATTATTCCATTAACCATTTTTGAACTAAAATCAAGACAAAAAATTAATTTCTACCGCATATAATTATTCATCAAAATATGTCATTGCGTAATGCCTTGCGTCATCTGCCAGAATTATTCAACTAATAATGATATTAATTGAACAAAATGGTGAATAAATATATGCACAGTAAGTTAATTTAGCTGAAGATATATAACTTAACTATAGTAATAGGTTGTTAACAACTGGACAATGGGGGGGGGGGGGGGGGGGGGGGGGGGCGTTTCGAACCCGATACGAAAGTGCGAGGGAAAGCCCGATATGCTTCTAGCCTGATACAAAAGTAAGGAACTCGCGATCGATTACGCTGTGCTGCAGAAAGAATTTCTATTCAGTATATTAAGATGTCCTTTCCAACTCAAATGGTGCTGGTGTCATAATCGCCAATGACTCCGATCCCCTAAATTTTGTCATTCGCTCCTAGGCATATTTAATTTGACTCCCCAGTCATTCTCGCCTAGGCATACATGACTCCCCAGTCACTACTCAAATACCGTAGGTCTCGACTGCTAAGAGGGACACTATGATGTCGATCGTCATGGACACTTTTGACGTATATAGTGGCGTGGGTTGTTTTCCTTATCGTGTTCGTTTAGCCATAGATTATTTTGTCTAAATAATGTATGGTTTAGCCTGCTTGTAGCTCAGCTCGATGCATGAAGCGCGAAGGCTATAATACTAATAGGCACGTGCACTGTTACAAAACATAGATATTTGCAAATGTCACTTTTCAGTACAGTTGCAACCGACGTAGGCATTTCAGCCTTACCTAGATCGATTAACATCAAATCTGCACGTGCCGTATTTTGCATCTTTGTCTGCATACATGTGTATGGCCATCAGTACTACACGCGCGCGTAAAGCGCTTTAATTTTACTCGCGGGGCTTCACCAATGGAATAGCACTATCCCAATGCTTTTTTAAATTTTAATGTGTAAACTCTGTAGCGCTGAGCAGTCTATCACTAGGCCAAAGCCTCTGCATCAGGTTAAAAGCATACTATACCCGGCCCCCCCCCCCCCCCCCCCCCTTCGCCAATACTTGCTGGCACAGGCCCAAACGGCCCCCAAACCCCTCCCCTGTCTCTGCACAGTGTGGGGTTAGTGCAAACATGTAATGTGCATTTAAAACATACACAATTTGTCCTCTTCTGTTATTGCTATTACTAACAATGAGTGTACATGTATTGTGGCTGCACCATATGTACTTCTGAATGGTGTCAGCAGTTACTGTAATGGCTGCACCAATGGAGTGTTGTATGTGGCTGGATTGTAGCCACATTGCTCCACCATACCAGGGATAGGAATGTGGAGCGGAAGTTCTTAGATGCGAGTGGCGTCCCATCTTTGAAGTGGAAGAGGGTTGAGTGGAACAGTGGCAGCATTATCTGTAGGCCTCCATTGCTAGAACTGGACACGTGTGCCTGCCTTTGGTACACTCAACACACCTGCCCATCTGATTTGCTTGATGAAGAAGTGCATGCCAGCTGAGAAGAGTGGAACGTAGGGGTATTTAAGTAAATTTGTTGAGCCTAAGGTGGATATCCCTGGAGGTGTTGAAAACTCCGGATGGTCAGTCTCAGCATTGGGTTCCTGGTGCTGCTCTTCCCCAGTACAAAACTAGATACAGGAGTGTCCTCGAGTAATATTTTGCCTCATCTCCATAGAAACAGTCCCAAACAGACCTTTAACACAACTCTTGATATTGAACCCTAGAAAAAAAGTACCAGGACTTTATGCATCAGACGTAAATGCATCTACCACTAACCAAAGTTTTTGCACTCCCCCCCCCCCCCCCCCCCCCCCCCCTTCCATCATGTACATGTACTTGATTGTAAAGTTTATGGCATCAGGCACAAAAGGCCCATGCACATGTAGGTACTACATGTACATCAATAGTGTTTGCTTCTTCGAACTTGGTACATGTCTTTCTAGCTCTATAGCTAACATCAGACTCAGTTTACATAGCATACAATGCCCTATTGTTGTTGACCTCTGAGCTGCACAAATGAATATTATATTTATCTTAGGTACAACTGTACAGTACTTATGGGACAGCGTCAGCTTCCCAAGCTACATGTATGTAGCAATGCTCCCTAGATGAAATAGGGGCTACGTACAAGTACCAAGGGCACCACTTACACTGTAGCATTGGAAAGCTTTCCCATACACACATACATTGTACATGCACATACATACACATATGCACACACATACACACCACATACATGTACATACACACATGCACACACATGTACACACATACACACATACACCTACATGCATACACACATGCACACACACATGGTACAGCCATAACAGATGTACAACACACACAAACAATCAAAGCAATCACTAATATACCAGAATTGGTGGTCTTAGTAAAGATGGCTTTTGGAATTTATTTCATGATAGTATAGCTGGTGCCTCTGTACCTAAGGCTCCACAGGACTTAGCGTAGTGTATCAGACACACACACACACCCCAGATCAGAGCACAAGGTATGATTGGCAGTTGGTGGCCTGGGCAGCCCCACTTCCAATAGTGTTAGGGTGACCTGGGCAGCCTTACTTCCTCATCTTCAACCTTACTCTCCCTAAGTGTTCATCACCACCATTTATCAATGGAATCTGGACCTAACTACCTACATATACATGTAGGCCTATACAGTGGGGTTTTTAGACAACAGAAATAACATAGCTGATTAGCTGATGTTAACCAACAATATGAAGCCATGAGCATACATGTAAACGCAGTATGTCTACATGTACCGGTATATGTATGTAAACTATATATTATGTGTGTGAACAAAAGTTATATGACCTGCAGTACATGTAGCCTTCCAAAAAAATTTTTTAAGCCCTACTATTACTTACATATCACACACACACACACACACACACACACACACACACACACACACACACACACACATACTACACACTTTTGTACACGCACACCAGTGTGTACAAGTTTCTGTGTGTGTGTGTGTGTGTGTGTGTGTGCATGTGTGTGTGTGTGTGTGTGTGTGTGTTCACTAAGATCAGTGCCATGTTTGAGCGACTCCCTTACCACACTGGTAACGCACACACACACATACACAAACAGCCTTACTCTGTTCTGGCTTCACAGTTGCATTTATGGTATTCAGGCTCAAGACAACTCAGCCATGTGTGTTCTGCCGCAGCAAAGGGCTGTTGAAATGTTGTCCATATGTAACACACATACACACATACAATACAAACATAATTGTTTACACATACACAGATATGCATACTTGTATGAGCATGTACAAATATTTTATCTTGATACTTGTATACCATCCCTTGAACTATTGTATTCATTGTTATCAACAAGACCTTTTGCATTTGTATATGTAGCAGAGAATGGCTGCAGATAATGTCTGACAGTTGTTTGATGTGTGTGATGCGTTTTAGTGTTTGCGTGTTGTGTCATATTGACAAATCACCCATACATTGGCGGTCATCTTGTGATTTATTTCAAATTGTTCACTAACTGTGTTGCAGTCGACAACACATGCACAACATTCACGTTTGAGTCCGTTGCCAACTTTCTACATATGTCCATATGCACATCTGCATACATTACATTGCATGCACATAACAAAGCCTGTTACATACCACACTGACACAATAACCCATTTGTAAACAGTCACACCTTATAACTATGGTGCCTTCGCATGAGTACACTATAGCTATGGTGCCTTCACAGCGGTAATATACATGTAAGTACGCAAGGTAGCTAAATATTACAATAAAACACAAAGCATGCAGTGCAGGGTACGAAACGACTGACATTTTTGCAATTACCAAGTTGAGAGATGTGCAATGCCTACGTAAGTCATTGCCTTGCACATGCATTTTATATTTATTTCACCTGAAAAGTGAAAGATTGCAACGGCGTTTTGCTGGTGGTGGATGTTGCAACGCAGCGCCAGATACAACAGAATACAATACGCTACCACACCGTTGACGCTGCTATCAGCTTCTTTGATACTCGATAAATCGGTGCGCATTTTCTAGAATTAAAACACATGCATGTAGCCGTATTACTATTGGTGCCAATAGTAGCTCCGGCCACATCTATACTAGTAGTTGTACTTCAGTTAGTTACTTAGATAAACTACCAACGTAACAGCCTAACAGCAATACAAGTATGAAATGGGCCCGGCGATGTTTACAAAAGATCCGGAACGTATGGGTAGGATAACGTACATTTATATGTAGGCTACTCAACTGGTAGCAACAAACCTTGTTATGTAGCGCTAGGAGGCGTGCAGAATCGATTTCAGGCCCGATTTCAGGCCAGATTTCAAAACTGGTACAGCTAGGGGGACTAATTTGCCTTGTCCCGCGCGTGAGTCGATTTTGAGGGCACGAGGCGGAGATGCAATATAGAATATTTCTTTCAGTTATGGAAGCCGATTTTTAAATACAAAGACTTAGCAAATCGTAAAGGTATTGACACAAATGGTCATAGAATTTGTAATGAGAAAACGCACCCATTGACTACGTGTACATTGAGGACAATGTTATGACAATCCTAGGGAAGCGACGCCTTAAATAGGAAAAATACGGCAACCCCACTAAAAATCATGGCGAATGTGCTATACCGTAAATGCTTGCTGTTTAATATAAATGTAATAAAAATATTGAAATAGGGGTGGATTTTATTATGACGTATTCCCGCGTGCTGCGCTATTACAGTGAGAGAATGTAGCACTCGGAAAAGGAGTTGATTGGATGTGAATTTTAGCAAGTTGAGGTGAGTCTTCTTCCCAATACTATCGAAATACCGACGCTTCTCTATTTAGTCCCTACTTCGCCTTGATGAAGAAGACAAGAGGATAACAATATATATATATGGGAAGAATTTTTTTACACATGTCAAGAAATTGTGGACATCAATGCATAACTCGGCTTACAATTGTGATTTTAAAAATCTGATTGCACCATTAAACTCACTAGGTACTTTAGAGATTTATCACGTTATTAAAACAGCTAATTAATTTATTAAAATATATTTTTGTTATTGTCTTGTAATACGTTAATTGTATGTCTGCATGGCAGGAAAGTTAGGAATAGCAATCGCTGTTACATAAAATCCTTCCGAACTAATGCTATCGTCGATTTTAGTGATCTAAGCATACGCATGCGCAACTTAGTTTTACTCGTGCCCCTGCCTCTGGATACATTCTGGAGGTCACGTGATATGTTATTTAACCATTTTGACATTTGTGCATAGCTTAGTCTCGTTCCCAGACCATATTTATTGAGAATCACTGTCAATAAATAGGGTCTGGGAACGAGACTTAGGCATGGCTAGCCTTTTGGCGGAGGGTTGGGTATCAAGCCTATATTTGTTAGTATTGTGGATATAATAGCACTACACTCGATCGCTATCAATAATTCTTGGTATACGCTAGTCTTGCTAGCCTGTATATCGTCGATCAATGGCTAGCCAAGGTTGCTCGCGCTCACTTCCATAGCAGTCTCGTTTCCAGACCCAATATACGCAGCTGCTCTGCTACGTATACGAGGTGAAGTCTGTCCTGTAGTATTTCTTTCCAACTCCGCCGGAATGTCGGCCAAGGTATACGACAAGGATGAACAGCCGTAAACGTACTTGGAGACTGGTTATAACTTATAAGTAGATCACATACATGCACCTGTCTGTGTAATTTGCCCCTACAAATACTAAGCAATGGCACAGAAAAGGATGCCATGATGATGCTCTGATATGTCATCAATGAACAGATCGATGGCATGAAGGCACAGCTAGGTAGAACTACACGTATGTATACTACCATGCATGTGAAACGTTTACACAAATCACCACATGCCACCACCCTAATTAAATAGGTGACCACAAAGATGTTGCATCAGCTACAATGTACATTCTGTTAATACCAGCCCTTCTAGAACCTTCCACAATTATCACACACAAACACAACCAATAGATAACCAAAAAAATACACCATAACTGTTACATCATCACCTACATGTATTACATACATCTGCAGAGCCATGTACATATAGCTGGACCACACAAAGCCTTCCATTTGAGTTGGGTGCTGAAGTGCTTTCACCAGGTGCATGTTGGAAGGGTGGCTGGCACAGTCCATGAAATACAAAACTTTGAGTCCAGTCCTCCCAGGTCCATACCAGGTGGTCACGTAGGTAAGCCTCCTCTCCTGGCAGACAACTGGTGACTGTCCTGTGTGTACAACCAAACCCTCAGCCTCAAAAGGTAAAGGTGGACAATTGTAGCCACTTTAAATTGGTCCTACATCTACATGCATGTAACACGTATTACTTTCTCAGTTTTATAGACATCTTCACTTAATTTGATTCATATATCCCAGTGGCTGCATCTGGGATGCGCTATCAAATTCCTTATCTCTAGGGAGAAGGGCTTGTATTATCTTTCCCTTAAAACTGTCCCAACCAAAGCTTACTCTTGTTCCACAAGGATATCTCCCATCCATGCATGCACCTTCACAAGGCTCTCTCCTCTACCTCCACAAGGCTATCTCACAAGCTGGCTACCTCCCTCCACCCAGAGCATTGCATAGCAGCAGGCTGTACTGCAATGATTAAATGATTAACAGAGAGATCACATGCTCAGTGTGTGTGTGTGTGTGTGTGTGTGTGTGTGTGTGTGTGTGTGTGTGTGTGTGTGTGAGCATGTGAGTGTGTGTGTGAGCGTGTGAGTGTTGTGTGTGTGTGTGTGTGTGTATGTGTGTGTGTGTGTGTGTGTGTGTGTGTGTATGTGTGTGTGTGTGTGTGTGTGTGTGTGTGTGTGTGTGTGTGTGTGTGTGTGTGTGTGTGTTTATATATGTATCACATGATACCTATATGGAATCACATGATCATGTGCTTTATGAGGTACTATAGGGAAATCCACACACCTGGGATATGAAGGCAGTTACAGCCAGTTAGTGGTGCATGGACCACGGAAAATGAGGAGGTGTTGCCATAGAGAGATTCCATCTGGAGGGTCGTTGTCAGCTCATACAGGAAACCACTCAGTAATCCGTACGCGAGAAGATCGCGCGCTGACTACATCCGCCACTGGGCGAGGGACCGGAGCTAAAAAGAATAGTTACGTAGTAAAATCATTGCCTCGCACATGATAATATTTTTGGGCACATAACCTTATATGGCTCGTCTTTGTCCCGTATCAGTATTTCGCTTGTCCGCTTCAAATTCTATATAGAACGATAGCATTTACAAATGTGGATATGCACGCACACTTTTGAAAAAGTAGCAACAGAAAACGCACGTTTCCCAGCTGTCATACTCATAGAGCCATATCACGTGGTCGAATATAGAAAGTTATAGGGCCTTACTTCGCCATAAGTGTCTGTGATGCCTTGGTTTTCCTGAAATAGACACGTACGGTAGTAACGTTTAATGTCCATCGGATAGACATAGACCACTCTGCGTTTGACAGACCATAATCTTGAAACCAGGCTTGAAACGGCCTAGCTAGGACTTTAGAAGCTCTATATTAGTATCCCAAGCCAACAAAAGCCCAAACAAAGAACATACCAAATTTGCGCGCAGTGGAGTTTGTTACTTCCAACTGGGCCAGAACTGAACGCCATAGTTTTATTGTCATCCGCGGGCGGTTTTTAATTATTTTACAACCAAACATGTACCCTGATGACCAAAAGTGCCCCAGGAACCCAGGGAAAGAAGCCTATGGGCATATTAACTTGCTAGAATGTTGCCTGGATCATTTTAGTATCTTCTGAAATCTGTATAACTAACCTTCCTATCTTCAGTTCAGAGTAAAATGAAGAATAGTGATGAAAAATCATTATTAAAATAGCCATTTTCCATACATCTCTATGGGAATGTACTAATTCTTCTGAGGAACCCAGCAGAAGGGGCTTATAATTACACCAACCCAGTAGAGTGAAAGGTTTTTATGCTATCCAACATTTGAGTCCTGTAAACCTTTACTACCGGCTTTCTCTGTTATATGGCATTCAAAAATTAACTTCATCCCATACATTCCTATGGACGCGTGCGCGGGAAATGTGACGGACGTTTGCAAAATTGGCCAGGAATTGCTAATGAGCGTCCGAAATTTCTCGCAATGACATGTCAAGAAATTGTGGACATCAATGCATAACTCGGCTTACAATTGTGATTTTAAAAATCTGATTGCACCATTAAACTCACTAGGTACTTTAGAGATTTATCACGTTATTAAAACAGCTAATTAATTTATTAAAATATATTTTTGTTATTGTCTTGTAATACGTTAATTGTATGTCTGCATGGCAGGAAAGTTAGGAATAGCAATCGCTGTTACATAAAATCCTTCCGAACTAATGCTATCGTCGATTTTAGTGATCTAAGCATACGCATGCGCAACTTAGTTTTACTCGTGCCCCTGCCTCTGGATACATTCTGGAGGTCACGTGATATGTTATTTAACCATTTTGACATTTGTGCATAGCTTAGTCTCGTTCCCAGACCATATTTATTGAGAATCACTGTCAATAAATAGGGTCTGGGAACGAGACTTAGGCATGGCTAGCCTTTTGGCGGAGGGTTGGGTATCAAGCCTATATTTGTTAGTATTGTGGATATAATAGCACTACACTCGATCGCTATCAATAATTCTTGGTATACGCTAGTCTTGCTAGCCTGTATATCGTCGATCAATGGCTAGCCAAGGTTGCTCGCGCTCACTTCCATAGCAGTCTCGTTTCCAGACCCAATATACGCAGCTGCTCTGCTACGTATACGAGGTGAAGTCTGTCCTGTAGTATTTCTTTCCAACTCCGCCGGAATGTCGGCCAAGGTATACGACAAGGATGAACAGCCGTAAACGTACTTGGAGACTGGTTATAACTTATAAGTAGATCACATACATGCACCTGTCTGTGTAATTTGCCCCTACAAATACTAAGCAATGGCACAGAAAAGGATGCCATGATGATGCTCTGATATGTCATCAATGAACAGATCGATGGCATGAAGGCACAGCTAGGTAGAACTACACGTATGTATACTACCATGCATGTGAAACGTTTACACAAATCACCACATGCCACCACCCTAATTAAATAGGTGACCACAAAGATGTTGCATCAGCTACAATGTACATTCTGTTAATACCAGCCCTTCTAGAACCTTCCACAATTATCACACACAAACACAACCAATAGATAACCAAAAAAATACACCATAACTGTTACATCATCACCTACATGTATTACATACATCTGCAGAGCCATGTACATATAGCTGGACCACACAAAGCCTTCCATTTGAGTTGGGTGCTGAAGTGCTTTCACCAGGTGCATGTTGGAAGGGTGGCTGGCACAGTCCATGAAATACAAAACTTTGAGTCCAGTCCTCCCAGGTCCATACCAGGTGGTCACGTAGGTAAGCCTCCTCTCCTGGCAGACAACTGGTGACTGTCCTGTGTGTACAACCAAACCCTCAGCCTCAAAAGGTAAAGGTGGACAATTGTAGCCACTTTAAATTGGTCCTACATCTACATGCATGTAACACGTATTACTTTCTCAGTTTTATAGACATCTTCACTTAATTTGATTCATATATCCCAGTGGCTGCATCTGGGATGCGCTATCAAATTCCTTATCTCTAGGGAGAAGGGCTTGTATTATCTTTCCCTTAAAACTGTCCCAACCAAAGCTTACTCTTGTTCCACAAGGATATCTCCCATCCATGCATGCACCTTCACAAGGCTCTCTCCTCTACCTCCACAAGGCTATCTCACAAGCTGGCTACCTCCCTCCACCCAGAGCATTGCATAGCAGCAGGCTGTACTGCAATGATTAAATGATTAACAGAGAGATCACATGCTCAGTGTGTGTGTGTGTGTGTGTGTGTGTGTGTGTGTGTGTGTGTGTGTGTGTGTGTGTGTGAGCATGTGAGTGTGTGTGTGAGCGTGTGAGTGTTGTGTGTGTGTGTGTGTGTGTATGTGTGTGTGTGTGTGTGTGTGTGTGTGTGTATGTGTGTGTGTGTGTGTGTGTGTGTGTGTGTGTGTGTGTGTGTGTGTGTGTGTGTGTGTTTATATATGTATCACATGATACCTATATGGAATCACATGATCATGTGCTTTATGAGGTACTATAGGGAAATCCACACACCTGGGATATGAAGGCAGTTACAGCCAGTTAGTGGTGCATGGACCACGGAAAATGAGGAGGTGTTGCCATAGAGAGATTCCATCTGGAGGGTCGTTGTCAGCTCATACAGGAAACCACTCAGTAATCCGTACGCGAGAAGATCGCGCGCTGACTACATCCGCCACTGGGCGAGGGACCGGAGCTAAAAAGAATAGTTACGTAGTAAAATCATTGCCTCGCACATGATAATATTTTTGGGCACATAACCTTATATGGCTCGTCTTTGTCCCGTATCAGTATTTCGCTTGTCCGCTTCAAATTCTATATAGAACGATAGCATTTACAAATGTGGATATGCACGCACACTTTTGAAAAAGTAGCAACAGAAAACGCACGTTTCCCAGCTGTCATACTCATAGAGCCATATCACGTGGTCGAATATAGAAAGTTATAGGGCCTTACTTCGCCATAAGTGTCTGTGATGCCTTGGTTTTCCTGAAATAGACACGTACGGTAGTAACGTTTAATGTCCATCGGATAGACATAGACCACTCTGCGTTTGACAGACCATAATCTTGAAACCAGGCTTGAAACGGCCTAGCTAGGACTTTAGAAGCTCTATATTAGTATCCCAAGCCAACAAAAGCCCAAACAAAGAACATACCAAATTTGCGCGCAGTGGAGTTTGTTACTTCCAACTGGGCCAGAACTGAACGCCATAGTTTTATTGTCATCCGCGGGCGGTTTTTAATTATTTTACAACCAAACATGTACCCTGATGACCAAAAGTGCCCCAGGAACCCAGGGAAAGAAGCCTATGGGCATATTAACTTGCTAGAATGTTGCCTGGATCATTTTAGTATCTTCTGAAATCTGTATAACTAACCTTCCTATCTTCAGTTCAGAGTAAAATGAAGAATAGTGATGAAAAATCATTATTAAAATAGCCATTTTCCATACATCTCTATGGGAATGTACTAATTCTTCTGAGGAACCCAGCAGAAGGGGCTTATAATTACACCAACCCAGTAGAGTGAAAGGTTTTTATGCTATCCAACATTTGAGTCCTGTAAACCTTTACTACCGGCTTTCTCTGTTATATGGCATTCAAAAATTAACTTCATCCCATACATTCCTATGGACGCGTGCGCGGGAAATGTGACGGACGTTTGCAAAATTGGCCAGGAATTGCTAATGAGCGTCCGAAATTTCTCGCAATGACATGTCAAGAAATTGTGGACATCAATGCATAACTCGGCTTACAATTGTGATTTTAAAAATCTGATTGCACCATTAAACTCACTAGGTACTTTAGAGATTTATCACGTTATTAAAACAGCTAATTAATTTATTAAAATATATTTTTGTTATTGTCTTGTAATACGTTAATTGTATGTCTGCATGGCAGGAAAGTTAGGAATAGCAATCGCTGTTACATAAAATCCTTCCGAACTAATGCTATCGTCGATTTTAGTGATCTAAGCATACGCATGCGCAACTTAGTTTTACTCGTGCCCCTGCCTCTGGATACATTCTGGAGGTCACGTGATATGTTATTTAACCATTTTGACATTTGTGCATAGCTTAGTCTCGTTCCCAGACCATATTTATTGAGAATCACTGTCAATAAATAGGGTCTGGGAACGAGACTTAGGCATGGCTAGCCTTTTGGCGGAGGGTTGGGTATCAAGCCTATATTTGTTAGTATTGTGGATATAATAGCACTACACTCGATCGCTATCAATAATTCTTGGTATACGCTAGTCTTGCTAGCCTGTATATCGTCGATCAATGGCTAGCCAAGGTTGCTCGCGCTCACTTCCATAGCAGTCTCGTTTCCAGACCCAATATACGCAGCTGCTCTGCTACGTATACGAGGTGAAGTCTGTCCTGTAGTATTTCTTTCCAACTCCGCCGGAATGTCGGCCAAGGTATACGACAAGGATGAACAGCCGTAAACGTACTTGGAGACTGGTTATAACTTATAAGTAGATCACATACATGCACCTGTCTGTGTAATTTGCCCCTACAAATACTAAGCAATGGCACAGAAAAGGATGCCATGATGATGCTCTGATATGTCATCAATGAACAGATCGATGGCATGAAGGCACAGCTAGGTAGAACTACACGTATGTATACTACCATGCATGTGAAACGTTTACACAAATCACCACATGCCACCACCCTAATTAAATAGGTGACCACAAAGATGTTGCATCAGCTACAATGTACATTCTGTTAATACCAGCCCTTCTAGAACCTTCCACAATTATCACACACAAACACAACCAATAGATAACCAAAAAAATACACCATAACTGTTACATCATCACCTACATGTATTACATACATCTGCAGAGCCATGTACATATAGCTGGACCACACAAAGCCTTCCATTTGAGTTGGGTGCTGAAGTGCTTTCACCAGGTGCATGTTGGAAGGGTGGCTGGCACAGTCCATGAAATACAAAACTTTGAGTCCAGTCCTCCCAGGTCCATACCAGGTGGTCACGTAGGTAAGCCTCCTCTCCTGGCAGACAACTGGTGACTGTCCTGTGTGTACAACCAAACCCTCAGCCTCAAAAGGTAAAGGTGGACAATTGTAGCCACTTTAAATTGGTCCTACATCTACATGCATGTAACACGTATTACTTTCTCAGTTTTATAGACATCTTCACTTAATTTGATTCATATATCCCAGTGGCTGCATCTGGGATGCGCTATCAAATTCCTTATCTCTAGGGAGAAGGGCTTGTATTATCTTTCCCTTAAAACTGTCCCAACCAAAGCTTACTCTTGTTCCACAAGGATATCTCCCATCCATGCATGCACCTTCACAAGGCTCTCTCCTCTACCTCCACAAGGCTATCTCACAAGCTGGCTACCTCCCTCCACCCAGAGCATTGCATAGCAGCAGGCTGTACTGCAATGATTAAATGATTAACAGAGAGATCACATGCTCAGTGTGTGTGTGTGTGTGTGTGTGTGTGTGTGTGTGTGTGTGTGTGTGTGTGTGTGTGAGCATGTGAGTGTGTGTGTGAGCGTGTGAGTGTTGTGTGTGTGTGTGTGTGTGTATGTGTGTGTGTGTGTGTGTGTGTGTGTGTGTATGTGTGTGTGTGTGTGTGTGTGTGTGTGTGTGTGTGTGTGTGTGTGTGTGTGTGTGTGTGTTATATATGTATCACATGATACCTATATGGAATCACATGATCATGTGCTTTATGAGGTACTATAGGGAAATCCACACACCTGGGATATGAAGGCAGTTACAGCCAGTTAGTGGTGCATGGACCACGGAAAATGAGGAGGTGTTGCCATAGAGAGATTCCATCTGGAGGGTCGTTGTCAGCTCATACAGGAAACCACTCAGTAATCCGTACGCGAGAAGATCGCGCGCTGACTACATCCGCCACTGGGCGAGGGACCGGAGCTAAAAAGAATAGTTACGTAGTAAAATCATTGCCTCGCACATGATAATATTTTTGGGCACATAACCTTATATGGCTCGTCTTTGTCCCGTATCAGTATTTCGCTTGTCCGCTTCAAATTCTATATAGAACGATAGCATTTACAAATGTGGATATGCACGCACACTTTTGAAAAAGTAGCAACAGAAAACGCACGTTTCCCAGCTGTCATACTCATAGAGCCATATCACGTGGTCGAATATAGAAAGTTATAGGGCCTTACTTCGCCATAAGTGTCTGTGATGCCTTGGTTTTCCTGAAATAGACACGTACGGTAGTAACGTTTAATGTCCATCGGATAGACATAGACCACTCTGCGTTTGACAGACCATAATCTTGAAACCAGGCTTGAAACGGCCTAGCTAGGACTTTAGAAGCTCTATATTAGTATCCCAAGCCAACAAAAGCCCAAACAAAGAACATACCAAATTTGCGCGCAGTGGAGTTTGTTACTTCCAACTGGGCCAGAACTGAACGCCATAGTTTTATTGTCATCCGCGGGCGGTTTTTAATTATTTTACAACCAAACATGTACCCTGATGACCAAAAGTGCCCCAGGAACCCAGGGAAAGAAGCCTATGGGCATATTAACTTGCTAGAATGTTGCCTGGATCATTTTAGTATCTTCTGAAATCTGTATAACTAACCTTCCTATCTTCAGTTCAGAGTAAAATGAAGAATAGTGATGAAAAATCATTATTAAAATAGCCATTTTCCATACATCTCTATGGGAATGTACTAATTCTTCTGAGGAACCCAGCAGAAGGGGCTTATAATTACACCAACCCAGTAGAGTGAAAGGTTTTTATGCTATCCAACATTTGAGTCCTGTAAACCTTTACTACCGGCTTTCTCTGTTATATGGCATTCAAAAATTAACTTCATCCCATACATTCCTATGGACGCGTGCGCGGGAAATGTGACGGACGTTTGCAAAATTGGCCAGGAATTGCTAATGAGCGTCCGAAATTTCTCGCAATGATCAGTCCGAATCCGAATCCTGTCCGTTGTGGACGTGGTCGTGAATCTCTGTCGATGGCGTCCGCAGAGAGTAAACGCCTCTTGCGGAGTCGTAGGCGACGTCCACGGGGAAGACCAGCGAATCGTAGGATTCGACCCAAGCGTCTTTTCCAATGGTTAATTTGTAGGTGGGGCTGGACTTCTTACTCTTTTCCACGAGACGAAGATGGGCTAGTAATACCTCCTGGCTATCCTGGTACAGGCGTAGCACTTTGCCCAACATTACGACGGGCTCATCTCTTGTGGATCTCTCTTCGACGAGGGCGACAATATCGCCCACACAAGGGGGCAGCTTCTTCTTTTTCGAGTTCCAGCCGGACGTCGACGGCTCCACTTCGGAGACTCGATCGCCTAATGCAGATGCAGCCTCTTTCGAAGATAGTTGTACGGCGTGGGCAACTTTATCTGAAGAAGTTCTGCAGTCGTACGTCCTAGCCTGTTCCTCACGGTTGTATGCGGCTGGAAACTAAGTCAACAATTAGATCATTTACGGTATTACCATATATTTCTTAACTGATGGCTCATTATAGACATCTGATGTTTAAAAGCAAACTATAACTCACCAGAACTAGCAAATCAAAAAGTGAAAACGAACTCAAACACTGCATTCCTTTTCCTGTCATTTCCAGTCAATGCGCACAATTGAAATTCCACATAGATAGCATGCGCATACCGTTTAGCAAGGTCACGCGATACGTATTTAGAAGGAGGGCGTTACTAAATGCGACGACGTAGCCTTTGGTGACTGAACTGGAAGGTATGAGTACTACAGCGATGCTCAGGAGGCATGTGGCTACCAGAATTTAGTAACCTGAAGTGGCAACGCATTTTCTGTCACCACGAACAAGCTGAGCGTATTGCATGAATAATCGACGTACGTTGTGGTTTTGCCCTATACATTATAGGTATGGATTACAATTTCCATACATTGCAGAGTGTGTGGGCAGAGGCTAACGAAGTACAGGGCAAAGAAAAGAACCAGCTCTGAGTGCATAGCATTCTCAGCTGAGCTGAAAATAGCTTTTGACATTGACACATCTGGGGATGATGTAACCCTGAGATGTTCTGCATGCAATGTAAGCTGGGTATGTAGAGAACCATCTGTGCCATCACAAAGTGAGTGCATCACAAATGTGTAGTGATGCTATTTGAGTGGCAAAACAAGTAAACATATGACATCATAAGAGGTCATCTTGAGAAGATTGCCCCTCTAGTTCTCCATAGTGAGCCTAGCCCACCTTTGGCAAGAGATAACAACGTATCAATGCTAAAGGTGCTGAAGTGTGCACTGTGCTCCAACACCCTCTCACAGCCACTGGAACTGCTGTGTGGTGCACTGGTGTGCTCCAAATGCCTCCGGGAGTGGATAGCAGCATATGATGCTATGAACCGTCCATGCTGCTCAGAGGATGGATAGTCCTCTGCTGCCCAGAGGATGGTCCCATGCTGATCAGTAATGGTCCCATGCTGCCCAGAGGATGATCCCCTGCTGCCCAGAGGACGGATAGTCCTCTGCTGCTCAGAGATGGTCCCATGTTGCTCAGTAATGGTCCCATGCTGCCCAGAGGATGATCCCATGCTGCCCAGAGGATGATCCCCTGCTGCTCAGAGGATGGTTCCCTGCTGATCAGAGGATGATCCACTGCTACTCAGAGGATGATCTCCTGCTGCTCAGAGGATGGTTCCCTGCTGATCAGAGGATGATCCACTGCTACTCAGAGGATGATCTCCTGCTGCTCAGAGGATGATCCCCTGCTGCTCAGAGGACAGTCCCATGCTGCTCAGAGGATGGTCCCCTGCTGCTCAGAGGATGGTTCCCTGCTGATCAGAGGATGATCCACTGCTACTCAGAGGATGATCTCCTGCTGCTCAGAGGATGATCCCCTGCTGCTCAGAGGACAGTCCCATGCTGCTCAGAGGACGGTCCCCTGCTGCTCAGAGGACGGTCCCCTGCTGCTCAGAGGATGGTCCCATGCTGTCCAGAGGATGATCCCCTTTTGCTCAGAGGATGATCCCCTGTTGCTCAGAGGAAGATCCCCTGCTGCTCAGAGGACAGTCCCATGCTGCTCAGAGGACGGTCCCCTGCTGATCAGAGGATGGTCCCCTGCTGCTCAGAGGACGGTCCCCTGCTGCTCAGAGGATGGTCCCATGCTGCCCAGAGGATGATCCGCTGTTGCTCAGAGGATGATCCCCTGCTGCTCAGAGGACAGTCCCATGCTGCTCAGAGGACGGTCCCCTGCTGATCAGAGGATGGTCCCCTGCTGATCAGAGGATGGTCCCATGCTGCCCAGAGGATGATCCTCTGCTGCTCAGAGGATGATCCCCTGCTGCTCAGAGGATGATCTCCTGCTGCTCAGAGGATGATCCCCTGCCGCTCAGAGGACAGTCCCATGCTGCTCAGAGGACGGTCCCCTGCTGATCAGAGGATGGTCCCCTGCTGCTCAGAGGATGATCCCCTGCTGCTCCAAGGATGATCCCCTGCTACTCAGAGGATGGTCCCCTGCTGCTCAGAGGATGATCCCCTGCTGCCCAGAGGAAAATCCCCTGCTGCTCAGAGGACGGTCACCAGGATGGTCCCCTAGTCAGACTATCATCAAGTGTGATAATGCTGCTGTCAGATGTTCTGGAGCACTGTATACAGACTGCAGCAGGGATATTAAGGATGGTGACTATGAAGAGCATGAGTGTGCACCAACACTTACACCTGAGGAGGAGAAGCAAGCAGCGGGTTTGCTGAAGAGGGTAATCTCTACCAGCTAGTCCTGACAAAGCCATCATACAACTTGCTACAGGGGAAGCAGTTAAGTGAATGTCAATGACTTGTACAGAGGTTACATAATATATACACTCACTTCTGCCAATGACATTCGTGCATGTCACCAGAGCTAAACTACAGCTGCCTACTCATCATGGACTGAAGTTCAGGTACATGTATTGCCGGCGATTAAGGCTGGGCTTGCCATACCTTGGAATACACTGAGGCTTCTAAGGCGGTGTGTCACAACATACAGCAAAGGCTCAATTCTAACTCACTGGTGTTTCAGGTGGCTCAAATCATCAGGAATCTGTCTAGCTGGTGAGGAAAGGATGCACCACATATCCAGCCAAATTGTTGGCGATAACCCCAAAGGAGAAACAGCCCCCTTTTCAGGGGCCAAGTCAATTCATGCAAAATTCTTGGCTTGACATTTGCTCCAATCCACAACCACATGCAGAACCTGATGCGCATTGTGCAAGAACACTTACTAAGTATTGAGCCACAATTGGTAGCTGCCATACCCCCTCCAGCCAAGAGAGTAAAGAATAAATAATAATTCAGTTCAAGCTCAATCTATTTACATACGAGCATGGAGTCAAATTTAGACCAATAGAAATGTAAGGCTATATTTTAAACGCTCTGTTAAAACCCACTTCATTGCGCAAATTTTAATTCCCCCACCCCCAAAAAGACACCAAAATGGTGGATTTTCAAAGGCTAGGAATCTACTTCAGAAAATGCGTTGCCACTAACCTGTACCATAAAACGACAGTATAAACAACTAACTTTACCGTGATAGCTTTGGCATGTTCCAATTCAGTCACCGAGCGTCGTTGTAGTTTTTTGAACACATGTAGTAGGTGATCACCGTGCGTAAGTCGATTGGTTTGAAGTACCAGAGCCGCCAGTTGGCAACACCAGGCCACGTGATTTTTGCTTACAATATAGTTCAAAGGTGTTTATCACTGCTAGTGTGGCTTTTAGGTGTTGATTACGTTTTATGTACCCCGTGCACAGCTGGTTCTAAAAGGCATCGGTTGTCAGGTTCGTTGCTATGGGTGTACGTAACTATTTCAATTTTTCGGGGCGTAGGGCTTAGTTTCCACGCGTTCAATGAGAGCAGACCACCGTGTCCTTTCTAGAATGACGCATGGCCCTCGCAGCCTGAATCAAAATGTGGTCCGATAGTGGAGCTTCCCCGCTCAAGAGGTGTGTCACGTATGATGCTCTCATAGCGTTGGTGGAAATGGAGACGTCTTTGTGCTGCCTGAAGATAGCTTGTAAGTATTTGGTCCAGCTATCAGAAGTATCGTACTGTTGACCTTCCTGATTCTGTGAGAGAGAGATATTATATTAACGGCAATTGTTTATCAATTTTTATAATCTTACCACGAAGAGAGAGTCGTGCGTACGCCCTTGGAGGAGTACCGGCCTGTCTCGGCAGACAAAGGCAATCAACTGCTCTAGCAACAGCTTCGTCGAGCCTTCTGCGCACAGTTCAATCCTCTGCAGTCCAGTATGCCTGAATGTTTTATGCGATCCAATATACAGCAACGCGCGCGAATGGTCATTTCTTAACAGAAGCCAATTTGACTGTGCCGTCTCAGGAGGTACCCAGAGTTGCAGGTCCTCGTCGGTAAAAGTGTACCTGAGTTGTCGATATTCGCGACCCCTCGCCGGCGGAATAGCACAGTACAACAACAGGACAGTGAATTTTTGAGACTCCCACCCCCTGCTGAAAGTGGAGGCGGCGGATTCGTAGAGCTCTCTCTGTAGTTTTAAAACGTCAAGAACTTCGGACCACATGAGCCACTTCCCTGTGTATATAAATATATAAGTTATGGAAATTGAAACATGCACGTATCAGTATATATGAATGAAATTTACTTCACCTTTGGCTTTCAGCCTTTGCCAGGAAACGTCTCTAGCCCGGTGAGCAGCTTTCTGGTACGAGGTTAACCAGTTTCTGACGATATTACATGTAGCGGCACAGTCGCTGCTGGTCGCCATGAAGTTTATGGCGTGCAGAAAAGATTGGCAGTAGGTGCACAGGGTCCCTGGAGCTGACCTTCTCTCGTCCTATATATAAAATGAACGAATATAAGGCATCGTGCACGTTGCATGCGTACAACGTATAGAACATGCCTCCATGAATTTTAAAAATAGTCTCAACAGTTCAACATTTGAGACTTGAGTCATGTCGGGTTCAATACTAGGGTGTCGGCTGCGCACGTATCCCAAGAAAGCTGCATTGGGCGGGTGCATGTATAGAGATATCATTGCCATGCATGCATGCAAAGCAGTGAACAATAAATATATATCGACTTACTCAAAAGGCGTCGTTGAGTTGCCTGAACGCATATGGAGAAATGGCCCATACATAGGCGGTCATCATGCTTATATTTTTAAATTGAATTTTAAACACATTTCTAATTTACTATAAATCGGTCTGATTGTGAATCTGTGTTTTATATTATTATGACACGAACTATTCGTGTAGTAAAATCAAGACAAAAAATTAATTTCTACCGCGCATAATTTATTCATAAACAATATGTCATAACGTAATACCTTGCGTCATCTGGGATTAAGTTACAGTTATTGCGTACGTTGCAACTAGTTAACTGTTAATTGCAGATGAATTATTAACGATGATACACAATCGTAGCTTTGGAGATGTGGAGGCAGGATTGCCCTGCATGATTTCAACTTCTGAGATTCGGGTGTTTTGGTGAGTATACTGTGTGAATTTAGTATGTGCAGAACAGGCATATATTCGATGCAGTGAAGGGGGAGGAGATATGGCCTTCTCCCTATACTAGTACTGTATGGAATTCTCCCTGTACTGTTGGCCTTCTCCCGGACCGTTAATTGCCCGTCTCCTTATACTGTTGGTCTTCTTCCTGTAGTGTTAGACTGGTGGCCTTCTCGCTATACTGTTGGCCTGCTCCCTATACTGTTGGCCTTCTCGCTATACAGTTGGCCTTCTCCCTATACTGTTGGCCTGCTCCCTATACAGTTGGCCTTCTCCCTATATAGTTGGCCTTCTCCCTATACTGTTGGCCCTTCTCCCTATACATTGGCCTTCTCCCTATACATAGGCCTTCTCCCTATACTGTTAGCCTTCTCCCTATACATTGGCCTTCTCCCTATACTGTTAGCCTTCTCCCTATATACAGTTGGCCTTCTCCCTATACTGTTGGCCCTTCTCCCTACACATTGGCCTTCTCCCTATACATTGGCCTTCTCCCTATACTGTTAGCCTTCTCCCTATACATTGGCCTTCTCCCTATACATTGGCCTTCTCCCTATACTGTTAGCCTTCTCCCTATACATTGGCCTTCTCCCTATACATTGGCCTTCTCCCTATACATTGGTCTTCTCCCTATACATTGGCCTTCTCCCTATACATTGGCCTTCTCCCTATACTGTTAGCCTTCTCCCTATACATTGGCCTTCTCCCTATATACTCTTGGCCTTCTCCCTATACTGTTGGCCTTCTCCCTATACTGTTGGCCTTCTTCCTATGCTGGTGGCCTTCTCCCTATACTGTTGGCCTTCTCCCTATACTGTTGGCGTTCTCCCTATACTGTTGGCCTTCTCCCTATACTGTTGGTCTTCTCCCTATACTATTCCTATACAGTTGGCCTTCTCCCTATACTGTTGACCCTTCTCCCTATATGGTTGACCTTATCCCTATTCAGTTGGCCGTCTCCCTATACTGTTGACTTTCTACCTACATGTGTACTGTCGGCCTTATCCCTATACTATTTCATATACAGTTGGCCTTCTCCCTATACTGTTGGCTTTCACCCTATATGAACCACTGAGCATTGTCCATTTGTGTAGCATCTCTGTCCCTTTGTTTACCATGTGAATAGCTGACCTGTGGGACACACACACCACACACGTGCATGGACACTTCCAGCAAGTCACACATGCTCAGTTACAGTGTGGACACTCAATGTAGTAGCTCTACTGGTGGCGATGCACATATTCACAAGTGTCTCCATCATGTGCACACTACACACGCTGATGTAGAGCTGTGTATTGTGTGCTTCAAACATGGGCACACACACCAATGATGTCCACACATATACCTGTACACAGTGGTACTTACATGTACATCCATATACATCAGATATAAATAATAATAATTTGGACACAAACACACACATGCATGTACATGTACACACACACACACACACACACACACACACACACACACACACACACACACACACACACACACACACACACACACACACACACACACACACACACACACACACACACACAGATTGCTGTACAACCACAACAAGACACAACAATCTACCAGGAGAGAGCTACCATACTACTGGAGGAGCAGAGGATCAATGAAGACCTACTAACTGCAGTACTACAAACCAAAGTATTTACTGGTCTGGCTACTTCCCCAGTCCTTTGAACACAGTGACGACAGATAACAGGTGTGTGAATGGCTGTTTGGGGGCTATTGTGATGGTGGTTACATGCACTAGAGTACGCATGGTATTTTTGGACATGCTAATTTTTGTTTGCATGCATTGGTGCTGAGAACACTTCCTCACTTCCCTGGAGGGGTGTTGGTGGTGTCATTGGATCACCTCTCCAAATCCCCCAGAAAGGGGGAGGTGTCCTTTGTACACATACAATGCATCACTTGGGTGACGGCTCCATCAGAGGTCTTTGAACATGCATGTTAAAGTACTTTTGTTTAAGGGCCTGGAGAGGTACATTAACTTGTACATGTACTCTTTGTTACATGTACTATTGTCTATCTTTATAGACACCATCTACTGTTGCAAAATCCTGTACCTAGTATATGTACCCAGGACTAATTTCAAAAATGGTCTCATCTGGTGGCTACCAGATACAGGTATAAACCCTAACCCTGACTACCTACACAAAACTTCTGGTAAATTTAATATTACTACATTTGCATATGAGGCTGTGCTTTAAAAGGCTACCATGCGCTATATTCATTTGAGTTGCATGCAACATGTTACCTACATGTACGTGTGGTAACCTTAACCCTTCTATACATGTATGTAGCCAAGTCATCTTATGCCCTTCATGCAACTTTTTTGGCTGTAGGTCACTACATGTACATGTACATGCAGTGGTACTTCAAAGATAGGTAGTGATTTTAGTGGTTACCTAAGTTTTGCAAAGCAACCACATCCATTGTGTGGACAAGGAAACCACAAGCCAGCCCTAAGCTACTGGCCTAACAAGGGATAATGGTTCTGGGGCTATGCTAAAGCTTCATACATGTAGGTTGGCCCATGCCCATTTAGTGTTTGCATTAGTTATCACAAATAGAATAACCTTATGGGCCCACCTTCGTACATACATGTATGGACACACCTCCCTTGACAACTTACATGTACATGTACATGTTATATACTATACTGTTGGTCAGTTGGCCTTCTCCCTATACAGTGGCCTTCTCCCTATACTGTTGGCCTTCCCTAAAGGTTTTCATTCTTAGTATGCACGGCATTACATGTAGTACCTTGCTCTCATTACTGTCAACAGTAAGGCTCTCAACTGTAGTACTCCAAGCCTAGCTGGCAACAAGTAGACAGGCAATAGAATAACCCTGGGGCTCACCAAAAATGTACATACATGTATGGACACAAGTAGTAGTGCTGCACATCTGTTAACATACTATGAACTTCCACCAGCAAAACCAGTCCTAGGGGTTGTATTTGCACAAAGGTGCATGGCATTGTGCATGAGATTATTCACTGTATGTACAGACCTAGACCTTTTATCAGCACAGTCTGGCCACACAACAAAATTCATGACATTGGGCCTTTGTTACTTTGTACAAACATCGAAATATGATAGGATCAGCAGGTGTTACACACACATACATGTACTCACACACACACACACACACATGCACACACACACACGCACACACACGCGCACACACACACACACACGCACACACACGCACACACACACACACACACACATACACACACACACACACACACATACACATCAGCTGAATCTGCCAGTATCACTTACGGTTTCCAGTCATGCATTTGCTACAGATGTTACGTGTACAAGAAGCACACCAAAACATGCATGTACTTCCTATAACACCAGGGATTTACCTCACCTACCCCCTGGTGTACACGTGGCATGTCACTTGCTGTTCTGTCAATTAATCCAGGGTTCACAAACATGCCATTTAACTGTACATATAAAGGGAAGACTTCCTACAATAATACTGCAGCAATGGAAGTAGAACATCATAACACAAACTTTCATGAATCCCTCAATTGTATTTAGCCAGTCAGACACTCAATGTTTTGGCATATACAAACTGCCACCACAACCTGTACAAAAAAAAAACAAATAATACTTTCCTTTTCCTCCTCCCTTCAATTTCCTTACCTCCCCTTCCATCTCCCTCCCTCCTCATCCCGTCAATTTTCCTACCTCCCCCTCCCTCCCATCACTCTCGCTCCTCCTCTCTCCTTTCCTCCCCTTATCCCCATTCACCCCGCTGGCCCGGCTCTCATCTTATAGCGCATGTCAAATGAAGTACTATCCGGCTGAAAGGATTGTGTGTGAAAGGAAAAAGGTAAGCTATCTGGGTTTGTTTTTAAAAAACAAAATAAAACTGAATAATACCATGCTTTCCAGAATGGAAAAATAGTTGTAAAGTGGTTTTAAGAAGACACTTATATTGGGTTGAAGAAAAGGACGTAAGTTAACCTGTTCTCTTCTACAGTATGCAATATGTGTGTTCAGGTGTATTCTAGTAATCACTGCATTTTTATTTCAGAGAGTTCAAGTGTCACTGAGCTTAAATTGATTTTTCACATACAATGCTCACTAGCTGCAGGAACAATCAGAAGGAACAGTGCATGTGCATGGATGTCACTATGGATTTAATGTAGCGTTACTGTTGTGTTAATTTAACTGCAGGTGTCACAACAAAGCACTGTTGTACATGTGATCATGTTTCAAAAGATTCAACCACATGCAATGGCGTCCTAGGCTGGTTTGTTTTTCAGACACTCGATACCTCAGGATGCACTCGGATAGCTCACAACATCAACAACCATTCATTCATTATACTGAATCATACACGTAATCACATACACACACGTGATCCTATATATCTCTAATCACTGAATGTTTCCAGACATCACAGTTCCTCCCCATTTCACACTGGTGACAGACCACCATCCCTTGTTGTCCATTCTCAACCCTGAAAAGGGATTACCAGCAGTGACAGCAGCACGGTTGCATTGGTATATGCGGTAGGCTAGCCCTGTCTTGATATCAGGTGCAAGAGTACCTACCACTCAGCACACAAATGCTGATGCACTTTCACGTCTCCCAGTGGTAGATGGCACAAATGGACGAGGAGGAAGGAGGGACATTCCCAATTACAAACCCTCCTGGTCGAGGTGGCAGAATTAGGAAGAACAACAACAATTAAGGGACCTGGTGTTTCAGCCTATTCAGGAGGGATGGCCACCCAAAACTACAGAAGAGGTCCGGTTATAAAGCCATGCTTTGAGTAGAGACATGAACTATACATGTACAGCAGTACAATCCTGTGAAAGGGTACAGGGAGAGGTATAGGCCTGTACCACTGTTCACGGAGGGGTACAGGCCTGCTCAGGGATACAGGCATGTTCAAGGAGGGGTACAGGGATACAAGCCTGGACAGGGGTATAGGCCTGTACTGGCAGGGGGGGGGGGGGGGTGTACAGGACTGTACAGTGGGTACAGGCTTGTACAGGGGTAAAGGTGTGTACATGCAGGGAGGGGTACAAGCCTGGACAGGGGTACAGGCCTGTACTGGGGTGGGTGGGTGGGGGGGGGGGGTTGGGGGTACAGGACTGTACAAGGGTACAGGCTTGTACAGGGGTGCAGGCCTGTACAAGGGTATGGCGTGTACAGGGAGGGGTAGTGGCCTGTACAGTGGTACAGGCCTATAAAATTGTACAGGCCTGTACAATTTGGGTATTCTTTCCATTTCTCTTGTCTTTTGCTAGGCCATGTAGTGATCCCCATTTCAGTCTGTCCCATTCTTCTTTGCTTTCATCGTCCCCCTTTAGTTCCTTCACAGAGTGGTCTCTAGTGGGTACACCCTTTCCAACACCTGTTCCTTCTGCCCTTTTCTTTGCACAACATGCCCTCTCAATTTGCCCCCATTTCCTGCAAACTTTGTTTCTGAACCTGCACTGTTGTGTATGATGCGCACCTCCACACCTGTTGCAAGCCCCTAGGCCTGACGGTCTCCCCCTTCTTGGTGGTGCTGCCACTTGATGTACTTCCTGTTTTGTGACACTGCAACTGTTCTGCGCGTCTTTAGTCTCCCTTTCCGCTATTTCCGCTGTCTCCAGCACCTTGACAAAAGTGAGGTCTGCCTTTGTGAGGAGTCTCTTCTGTACCCCCTCGTCCCTCATACCAAAGAACACCCTGTCTCTCAGCGTCTCTGATAATGTCGCACCAAACGCACAGTTCTGCTTGCTGCATACCACATATCACACTTTCTCCCTCCTTTTGTCCCGTTTGTGGAACCGTACGTTCTGCGATGATTAGAGGTTTAGGCGCTACGTGTGTCGTTAAGATCTTTCAATTTCTGGGTTGCTACGAGCGCTCGGGGCAGGCCAAATGTAATACAGGCGAGGAAAGCGTCCTTTTTCTGCTCGGCTTCCACTTTATTTGCCAGGAAGAAATGTTCTAGCCGCTCGACGTATTAACTCAACTGACCAGTCTTCCGTTGACGCGTCACACTCCCCTGCCATCCTTCTTAGCTATCCCATGCACCCTCGTCGCCACTGTAGACCTCAGGATGCACTCGGATAGCTCAGATCCAGCTACAGCTACGTGTAGGCCTACATCTCTTGTCTGAGCAGCCGGTCGAGGTAAGCAGCCTAACATCATTTCAATACTATCTAGTAGTTACCCCGGCACGGGGCGGCACCTGGCCCACCACGCCCTCTGCTCGACTCCAGCTTTGCAAAATGCTGGCATGTCCTAGTCTCATTTCATTAACTATGGAATATCCTTGATTTTACTAAATATCTATGGCAACACATAGAAACGCCATTTAAAAATGGCGCCTTATTGCACCAAAACTGATTTACTATTTTTAAAAATGGTCCCCAAATTCTTCACGACAACATCCACTTTTTTTCATATATTATATTATTTGGATAGTTGTAGAATTGTTTCAGAGGGTGGCAAAAGTTCTAACCCCCCTCTGTTCATTAGTTATAACTAATGGAATATCTTAATTAGCATGATTTTTTTCCATTTTCTGTACAAGTCTATGGAATATCATATTTTCAGAAATGGTCCCAGAATTTTGGACGATACAAGGTATAAAATTTGAAATTGCCTACATTTAAACATCATTTAGAGTAGTATTAGAGGGTGGCAAAAGTTGCAGGTCCGTTAGTTAAGTAAATAATAATCAAGTTAGTAAAAACGCCATACATTCTCTATGGAACGTACCGCGGAATGAAATCCAAAAATTTACAAACCGCAACTTTCGTGTCCGTTGATTTCTCCATATGGGTTATATTGCTAAGCGGTTCAGTTCGACGCGTCTCCGACAGAGTTTCTTGCAGGAAGGCCTTTAGCAGTGTCATTTGACGCTGCGTTGCAGGAAAGTCAGCCAGGCGTAGCTGAAGCACTTCACGGCGGGGTCGTTTACGGACGGGAGGAGCCTCAGGTGGTCCGGCGCCTGCAGGCTCGACGTCGCTTCGTTCTGAACCACTTTCCATGCAGTATTGTGTAAACGCAGTGCAGAAGAATGCGTTTGTATAATGATGCTGGAAGCGTTCAACGCGCGACGCTATGAATTAAATTGGTTGATATATTTAAAAATTTCAGGAGAGGTAATGATGACGACATGTGTTGAAAAGGATATACGGCACAGTAACTTAGCCGCTGCAAAATTCGGAACACGTCTATCTAAGCAGGGGGCAATTGTGTGCAGGAGTATGCCACCGGTCTCGGCTCGTGCGGTTTTAAAACGGCTTGTCGACATACAGTACAAGGAATAGATTTGTTGAAATGGATATACGGTACGAGCGACATAGCCGGTGGTTTATAATCGAGAGAACTTTGAGACGGCGGGAGGGGAGAGGGCCAGCGCAACAGCCCAGGCATAAAGTTAGATATGTATATAGCACAACTGCAAAAAAAAAAATATGTTGCGTGTGTCGTAAGGAAGGGGGGGGGGGGGGGGGGGCGGATACACGGACACTAGGTTAGATAATACGCGGAGGTGCGCGGCCCGGCCGGATAGGTGCTCAATGATTAATAATTTCATACGACTCACGTGAGGATACTACATTACGTTTTCCATAGCCCAGCAGCTGAGTAATTAGTTAAAAATTATGCAGGAAAGCTACTGGTAATGACATTCATGACACCCTTTCAGTCACCACTGCAAGGCGCCCGAGTAGGGTAGAGCGACAAAATCGGGTGGGCTAGCTCATGTGTAGGTTCCACGTAGCCCGAAGGGTTCTTTTCGAGCGTGAGCTATACAGTCGCGGAGATCCAACATGGCCCAAGAATGTGGTTGGCGTTTAGAGACTGGAGGTCCCACGACCTCAAAAAACCCCTTGGCCGATAGATCTTTCACTGCCAAGTTCGACTGAGCCGACGACAAGCACCGGCTCTTCTCCAGTGTTGGACAGTGAAACGTTTTGGCTGCGTGACGTCATTTGACGTGGGGGCGGTGGCAGGCAGTGCTTACAGTACGCGCAATAAATAACTTGCCGGGAAGAGTCCCAATCCACGCTGAGCGGTCCAGCTTAAATGCATTTAAGCGAGTCTGAAGGGTTCCTAAACCCTAACCCTGAAACTAAACTCTGGTCGGACACACGACTTAATTAATTGGCAATTTTAATTAGGGGGGTTGGGTCAACACAATGTGCCACGTGACTTCGTTCCAGCAGGCAGCTGTCAGCTCGTTTGGGACCGCGTATATGCGTCAACGGATGGGCTAGTGGTGCATAGACCGTCGTGGCTACCACGTACAAACACGCGAACGTTCTGCCTACACTTGGGTGAGTATATGATTCTAATATGCGCACACCGTCTCTTTATGTGCGATTGTGTACTGCTGTCATTCAGGATGAATGGAGGATACTGACTACTAGTGCTGGAAGGTTGGCTCTCTGGATTACACAGTGAGTGTGTGATGCATACAAACGCACGCACACACACACGCCGCACACAGACACACGGCGCACACACGCGCGCGCGCACACATACACACACACACACACACACACACACACACACACACACACACACACACACAAACACACTCTGTGTACGCATAAGTGCAGGCAGGCACGCACAACTTGGTGTTTTATTTTATTATTTTCTTTCTTGCCAGCTACGTAATTTAGCAGCTACATGTACATGTATGTCAATCTATCTTCTGAACAAATCAAACGCAAATGGATTTGTGTGAGTATATGTAGGTAATTATGGACTTTCAAATTTCTGAGTGTCCACCCTTCATAGTGTATGTGTATGTATGTATAAGGTGTCTAGGTATACCACACACACACACACACACACACACACACACACACACACACAAACACTGTGTTGGATACTACGGGTTTCGTCTTTTACTAAAGCATCACAGTGGTGGATAGAATAGGAAGCAGTGGTTCATTGGTTTTGTGGTCCATTTGCATACCAGTTGCGGGGATTATTACTGTACACATGCAGCATCACATGGGCGAGTATTGTACACATGGGCGAGTATTGTACACATGGGCGAGTATTGTACACATGGGCGAGTATTGTACACTTAAAACTAGGGTTCATACTCTTTTTTCTCTTTTTTCTTCTTAAAAGCTACAGATCACAAGCCATCTAGGGCCATTTAATTTACCTGAAGGTGAGGATGCGGCCTGCATTGGTAAAAGAGACCTTCATTGCACCCAGATACGTAGGCCGAAACTGCTCCAAATGACATATTGGCACATGTATTCCACTATCCTGGACGCACAATCCGGGTAGGATGGTTTGTACGCCAGCTATAGTCTAAAGTATCCAGGTTAGACGCCCGGTGTCATAGGGATGGTTGTCCCCCCCACAAAATGTCCCCCCGCGGACATCCAGTGCTAGGCACCGCTGTCCCCCGGACACTCGTTCCGACGCACCATTGTACCCCGGACAATTATGCCTAGGCATATATGTCCGCAGGAGACATTTGTGCCTAGGCATAATTGTCCTACCCTTGGCACCAGTGTGGACATTGGTGCTTAGGATAGAATGTCCTATGCACTTGAAAAGTTAATTATACTTGAATAGTATGTTTATGTGCATGCACGGCATATGCATACATGTATGCGTTTATTCCGCTGTGAATCGAAGATGCATGCATGCCAGGGTCACAGGCAGCTGGGTCCCCGCCCCCCCCCCTCCCTGGACCCAAATTAATCATTTGTACTTCCAGGCATCTTGGTCCGGGTAGGGGGCGCGGAGGGGGAAGGGACCGAGTTTCCTGTTGCATTTTAAATATTTATTGGCACCGGCCGGTTTTAATACGATAGACCATATTTTACGGTATCTGCATGTGCCTTGTTGAGTATGCAGGTGTACGCATGGGTTATTTTGAAGTAATACACAACTGTTCCTTCATTGCATAGAGGACTTAATGATCGACCTGTCGATCACAATACATTTTTTTCAGTTAATTAAGGTACGGTAGGACTCAGTCACTCGATACTTTCTTCAGCGCAATAGGCGCCCGCTCAATTGTATCCAGGGGGAGGCAATGTACTGTAGATTAAGAACTCAACTAGGGGGAGAGGGGATATGTGTCCTCTCCCACGCGAGTCGCGGAAGCTTTCGGTTGAAAGCACAGTTTCAGATCAAAATCCGTGCTTGCGAGCGGACGCCTATAGTCACGAAGCATATATGATTTCTCTGTAAAGTATTTTAAAAAGTATATATTTTTGCTGACAGGCAGCTGGGTCCGAAAAAAAGGGGGGGGGGGGGGAGGGGTTTGCTTAGGCATTTAGCATTTGGGTCTGGCATAATTTATATAGGCATCTAGGTCTGGGGGGACCCAAAATGGTGGTTTGGGGGGGGGGGGGGGGGAGAGGGCCTGTGACACCAGCAAGTGATCTAGTAATCTAGTACAAGTGTACAAGATATATGTTTATTGCCATTTGGGGTCACGTGCAGTGTAATTACTTTATGTGCAAAGCAACTTAAGCTTATTGCTGTAGATCTGGAGCCTCATGCTTGTTGAAACGATCAGTATCCCATAACCATGCATGCTTCATGTGTCAGAATTTGCTGCATGCATACAGTGCAAAGCTATTTATCAGCATCCATCATGCACAAACAGATATTTCATTCATCCGAGCCCATATATAGCACAAGTCACTCCTGCCCTTCACACACATATATTCTAGACAAACAAAATGGTGGTGTATTTCTGTGACAGTACATGGTTGTGGGACTGGTAATATCTCCGAAATAAAAACTAAAGACAGTTATCCATAAAGACAATGACTCGATGCCATGTACAATTAAATTTAATGTGTGGCCAAAGTCAAGACCATTGGTCACTGGATGATATGGAGCTGAGGTGTGATGTAATATGTGATGGCTTGTTAGAAATGCAGCAAATTCGGCACTTGAAAATTGTGGGCCATTGTCAGAGACAAAAATCCTTGGAAATCCATGCATTGCAAAAATCTCTGCAAGAATTTCCACTGTTTGCCGACTTGTTGTTGTTGACACTTGACAGACTTCTGGCCATTTACTATAAGCATCAACTAACACTAAAAAATGAATCCCTATATGCTCCCCATAGTCTATATGAACCCTGTCCCAGGGAGAGCTCAGGTATTGCCATGGATGATGTGGGGCCAGCTGTGGCATTGAAGACACCATCCTACATTTTTCACAATGTGCCACCAATCTCTCTATGTCTCAATCTAGATAAGGCCACCAAATATACCTTCTCGCAAGTTCCTTCATCCGAACTACATGTACACCTAAGTGCCCATCATGTAACTCATCCAGTAATGGTGACTGTAACTTGGCTGGAATAATGCCTCCCTGTCCTCACAGCACACAACCATCATGGCAACTAAGTTCATCTCACCTTCTATAGAATGGATTCAAGTTGTGACTGAACATATTCCATCGGCCATGAAGCACTGATTGTAACACCACTGCTAACATCTTATCTCGTCGAGTGGCTTTGGCAATATCACGTGCTGTGACTGGCAAGGTACAACACTCCACAGCTAAAATGCTTGCCTCCTTAGTGTCTTTATCCTCACCACCACCTATCTAACACAATCTCTATTGAACGGGCCTTATCCAGCGCTTGCTCTAGGTTGACATCTACACACAATAGCTCCCGTTGTATACGTGAACCTTGCATGCAATCCGCACACAAATTGATCCCTCAATGCTATTTCTAAATAATTCCCGAAATTATAAGTTTTGGCCAATGCTCTTAACTGTGACATATAGTCTACGACACTCTCTTCCCCCTTTTGCGCACACTTGGAAAACCTATATCGTTCAGCGATCTCTACTGTCTGTGGTACTGTTCGCGCTCTCAATCTTGTAATTATATATCATCCTGACTAAGGTCACTCAGTGATGTGGGACTCACCCAAACCTTCAAAATAGCGAACATCCTCTGTCCAATCTTCGTCAGAAACAACGCCTTCTTGCGGTCGTTCCCAATTCCATTGACAGTAAAAGTCAAACCTTTCTTTGTAATCGTCAATTCGTTCTACCAAACCAATATGACAAGTTTCCAAATTAAGGCTTTTCTGAACACGTATAGGCTTCTTCTCTATGATGATGCATACTGACCTTAATGGAAAATTGTTGAGCGTCCGTGTCATTGACCTGAAATAACCCCTCCCCTGTGACACGATCGAAGATTGGTGCAAAAATCAGCTGCGCGGTTACATAGGGTTAGCGAGGGAAATATTTTCTCGTCAGTATGTTGGACTTATAATATGGCTCGTTATAAATACCGTATATATAATGAGGCTCGCACGTGTATTTCCTTGCGATTTACGGAATACATCTAATTGTCAAACCTAATGCCGCGAATAAATGAATTAATTATTGGTTATCAAGAAATTGCCGCCCCCCTCCCTCCATACACACACACACACATGCACACACACGCGCACACACAAACGCTTTCTATATGCGCGTGCGTTACGCACGGTAGGTACTAGGTAGTCGCGCGAGCGTCGTGTGTGTGGGGGCGGCATGCAATTCCATGACAGGGGCGGCATTTAATATGAATGGGGGGAGAGGGGTGGAGCCGCCCTCCCAAGGCTGTGCTAGATCTGCCACTGGAGTCAACGAAAGACCTCTGGATCGTTTCGGTGCAGCATGATAAGCGTGTACTCACAATAGTCACGTAACCAAACAATTCACCATCCCATCAGTGCGCAGTGGTCTGTGCAAACCTCTGGGTGCAAACCTCAACTAGTGCTGGGTGCAAACCTCAATTAGTACTGGGTGCAAACCTCAACTAGTACACTGTGGAAATCTCAATTAGTGCGCTGTACAAATCTTAACTAGTACGCTGTGCAAATCTCCACTAGTGCGCTGTGCACGGTGCAAACCTCAATTATAGTGCGCGGTGCAAACTTCCAAGTTGTGCGTGGCGCAACTGTCTTAGCGCGCGACCTGTCACGAATATTTCGGTCCGCGTCTAATTTTGGTCCGCCCGGACCTAAATAGGCAACAGGAAATGGTACGGGCGGTCTAAAATTGATCGCCTGATTTCGTCCCGCCTGTCACTTTTTGGTCCCATCTCTGTCTATCGTAAATGTGAAACGAATACACATTATATGAGCCAGACGACGATCTTCTGGAGGTATCGTACAATCATAAGTTGAACGGCAGCTACCCAGAAGGATGTACGCTGAACAAGAAGAGATCTATAAAGCAAAAGCAGAAGCGTTTTTGAACAAAGAAGAGGAATCGGAAATGGTAAGCAATAAACTAAATCTGTTAGTTATATAGCCTATGGTGAGAGAAAGGATGTGTTGACCAGTTGAGTTGCTATCTAGTAGTAGTCACTATAAGACCAGCTGCTTACTGTGTTTTCTTTTACAATTCTTAAGCCTGGCCGGATTAGTTGCACGTAGCTCGACCTTCGCGTACTGGCGGAAGGTCAGGTACCAAACCCGCCCAGTTTTTGTACAGTACTAGGAGTCACAAACAAGACCACATGGTATAATAAGATAATTGTGGTCTTATCTGTAAACGGTCCTAAATGTGAATTACCACAAGTGCATGGGCTTTACTAGTAATTCATACTGATAAATAACCGTGTGCATTGCACAATGAACAATAATACTAGTAACTACATGTAGTTTCCAGTACTCTATAAGCTTTGAAAGTGTTTAGCTTATAGTGTGGCTTTGGCTCAGGCATGCATGCACACTGCAAGGTCATGAAGTACAGGATCATCTAATTTGCCAGCAATTGGATGGACCTTCAGTGACGAAGCTACAATTTGTGCCACTGACAAACAAGCATAATAGAGGCTTTTACCAAAACCTGTGGGTAGAATCCCTGCCTTCAATTATAGAGCCACAGCTGCTTCTACCTGTTCAAGCTTCATTGAAGAGTAGCTCCATGGCAACCTTGATCACACAACTCCCTTGCAACAGCAGTACATTGAATGAATAAGCACTTGCCTATGTTGATTACATGTAGGTGATGATTGCTTGTATCAAAATGCTGGACTGCGGTCTCAGTTGCATTTGTGTGGGTTTGACCTGATCTTCCAGCAGTATGCAATTAGGTTGCACTATGCCCAACTACATGGTTTCATTAACTATATAGACACAGATAGTAAAGCTGATTTGTGTACTACCCTGCCTTGGACTTTGGGACATAAATTCATGAGAATAATAGAATTATGCACATGGAAAGGGCTTAAAAAGAAATCATTAAAATAAACTGGTAGTCTCTTTCTGGTTGCAATTTATATTTTCTAAAGGTATCATCCTGCATGTGAATGTGTCAAAGAATTCTGCAAGACTGGTATAGCTACTAATGGACTGCATCCTATTCCTGTGTATACAACATGGTATCATATAGCAATACAACAATTTCATTAACAAAAATGGGTATGTTTGTATGTGAGTGTTACCTTAAAGTGCCATGAATAAGCTTCCCCTCCACCCCCACAAAAAAAAAAGTCTCTTGTATAAACGAGCGTATTGGTATTTTACGGTAAATGTTGTATACTTAATGCTGTAACTTAAATTGTTTAAGCATTCATTCTGATGTATGTTGTCACCCTTTTTTTTTACTTTGAATGACCATTTCTCTAGGTCAGTTGAAGCTATGAATCTTACACCGAGTAAAGAGAGGCCCATCAAGTAGCCAATGCACTCCACAAGGCTATATATGGTAGATATATGGATTTGAAAGCTGATTCACCTGACTATTTCGCTAACTGATTTCCAGCTTCTTAGTTGTTCATGTCAGTGGAAAATGTACCTGGGCACATAACAGCATTGTGCAGTGAGAGGCATGAAATATTGCAAAATGTCAAGAAATAAATTTTTTCACAGGTACAATCAAAATTGTTGGTACACTTAACTTGTTTTATTTGCTCTTTTATTGTCTTTAGAAAACGTAAAAGCAGCAGAATGATGCTAAACATGCCAGGGCCGCAAGGTGATAAAAGGCAGCCCACTCCACTATCGCTATTCTATATATATGGACTCCACTCAACAGGCTACTCTCCGCAACAGTCCACTCCATGCATCAGCCTATTTATTGTAGTGTCATACTTCCACAAATCTTTGTCATACGGGTTGGGGTACATGCTTTGTATGCAGCTTAAAAGTACGTTTGTAAAAAGGACCTTCTGCTCCGCTCCGTCCAGCAATTACTTTTGCGTAAAGTAATAAGTTTGAATTAGTCTGAATTTGTCCGCCTGTATAACAGCAGCGTAGGACCAAATTAGGCAGTCTGTTTCGGTCCTAGGACAAAATTAGGCTGCTTACTTTAGTCCGCCTGTATAGGACCAAAATGAGCAGCGTAGGACCAAATTAGGCAGCCTGTTTTGGTCCTAGGACCAAATTAAGCAAAGCCTGTTTTAGTCCGCCAGACCAAAACAGGCTGCCTGAAACGGTCCTAGAACCATTTCAGGATAGGACAAAATCAGCCGTGACAGACCTACCGGGCCACCGTACAAGGAGGCCTTGGTCACTGGGGTCATCGTCTCCCGTATAGATCCCTATATAATACCGTAAAGTACCGCCAATAAGCTCCCCCCCCCCCCCCCTTACCCCCGAAAGAAAAATGTGTCGTGTCTAAACGAGCGTATCGACATAATCATGAACGCAGCTGCGCGCTATTCTTTGAAGTCCTGTTGGCATACCAGTTCTTTTTAAACAGGTACGCGGAAGTGTATACGGTAAACCCATGCAATTTTGTACACCCGTACGGACCTATGTCTATCCAACTAACCTCCAGAATCCAACATAACTTCAATCCACAATAATCCTACGTCATTTTATTCCCATAAAAGGACATTCTGTTAGTTGATCGAGGCCTGGGCATTCTCGGGGGGGGGGGGGGGGGGGTGTCAATACACGCGGTCCAGCAAAGCATTTAACGCGCTGATAGCAACCGGGTGCAAGTAGTTTCTTGGCTGCCTCAAATTCACCCAAAAAAAGGTTCCTTTTCATCTTGAGAGGAAATGGACTCTTGCAGATGCCTGTACCTAGAATACGTATCTTCTGGCGAAGAGGTCGATCGACAGTTTGCTAACTGTTATTAACTTGAACGTCAGACCGTATATATCGCTAATGACATGATATATGGCATTCAAAATATGTATATAAGTGCTTGTGCGCTGTAACTGTAGTGAGGTTGCCAAGCCTCTAGCTCTATACATAAATATGGAGCCACCATCTTAAATTTAAACAGCTGCATGCACAGCTGGTTGAAATTTTTGGATCCAAGCTCCAGCTTTTACACGGAAACTCCTAGCCGCGGTTAACCGCGGTTACATACATTTCTATGGGCGGTTAACTATTAACCGCCCTAGAAATGTGCGGTTAACCGCGGCGCAAACCTGGCAAGCGGGTCAGCCGGCCGTGCGGCCAAATTGAGAATCTGAAAATGGCGTCTGTTCAATGCTGTGAAACATGGGGCCTCTAAGGTTCCTTCAAACCAATACTCAGCAGTGCTGCGCAAGCCCGTAACCAGACCTTTCTCTGGGGTGGTGCTCATAAGCCATTACTACCCAACTCGGAGATAATAAAAACTCCAACCATAGGAACTGCGTGAACATGTGTCTACCAACACGTCTATAAAAGACGACGTGGAGAACCAATGAACCATGTAGCGTGTCAGTTACGCTATTTTTTAAAGCACTCCATATATAGCTACCATGCATGCACATTGTTACTTATTCTTATTACACCGCAACTCCAGATCGCCACAAGAAAGAATTGTGGATATACAAATCGAACAAAAATCGAACCACTGGCAGAAGTGATAGGTCGCAAGTTTCATTCAATAAACCCTTCTCGCCTATAGAGATGAGGAATTTGACAGCACTTCCGGAGGCAACAACAACCAAGCGGAAACAGCATCTGGAGGCAGCCACAGCGATAAGAGTTACGCGAGAAGGTGTTTGAGGCTGGACTCTAGGTTCATAATCAGATGATACCGTATAAGCCATAAAAGCTAGCTGTAATGTTCGTACCTTACTATATTTGGCAAGCCATGCATATACCGCACCACGCACTCTGCAACGCTCTTTGACTTTCGTCATGACGAAAGTCAAAGAGCGTTGCAGAGTGTGTGGTCGCTTCTTGGTGGGAGGCTATAAGGAAAAGAAACAAGGAGCTCAAACTGCCAAGAGTTTGCAGCTCATCATTTGTACCACTGTATTTTCTATTAACACCATGCATGCAGCAATAAAATTGTGCTGCATGAAAAAAAATGATGCCTGCTTCGAGTAGCACAAGATCAGCAGCACATAGCATTTACAAGCATAGTCCCTTTTGAGTGGAAGCCACACATGCACTGCAGTTGGCTGTGAGGTATATAAATACACATTTAAAAAAAGGATTGTGATCATCACTGTCTTTTTTTTATTTACATTCAGATCTTTCATCCTAAACCTATACCACCAAGTGCTAAAACATCACCACCCTGAGATTGTCCTGCCAAACACAGCCCACAGAAGATCATTGCAGGCATTCATGCTCCCACTGAGCACTTGCCAGATGGCTGCTTACTGGCGAGCTCCAACAATCCAGTAATCCTGAAGCAGTAACAGTGTCCCATACGCTTGCATGAGGATTTTACACCAGCCTCTGGAGCTCCCATGGACACTGGTGTCTGGTCGAGTGGTTCAAAATGTTCCATTGTAGTTGGGTAAAGTGCCCTTACTGCTTCCATGACACTCCAATAACTGCACTGCAGCTTATGGCAGCACAACAACTGATCCACACACTATTGATGGACATAGCTTTCCAATGCCATTGGAACCTGAAGAGGGACATTAAGTACGGCAAATACCAGTGTGATAAAGCCTGAAGTGAGACAGCATCTCGTCTGCCCCAAAGATTGGCTTTAACATGATTTCAGCCAATTGTAACTCACTGTTAAGTTTATGAACAATTTAATTTTTTATGAGACCCTAGCTGACATTTATGCATATATCACCCAGGCCCACACTCCTACCAGGATAGCAAAGTTGCAGAACATATAGTGCTATGGGAACAAAATTAAAAGGCATGTTGGATTTGCATGGCTTCCTGGGACAACAGCTGGAGCAGAATCCATATACATGCCTGGTTCAAAGGACGTACCATTCAGCGGATGTACTATTCAGGGCTTCCATTCCGTACCAGACAAAGTTCAGCAATTGCTACTGAGCATCTAACCTCCGTGGCTCTACCCTACCAAATGATCGCTTTTCACGCGTAACTTCGGTACTATACATAGCACATACCATTATCAGCTAGTTTCTTCTATCTACTTCAAGATTCAGCTTTGATTTCGACTTTCTATGGGTTGGATACGTAGATAACTCACTTCCAACAGGAGAAGTACATCGCGGGTTAACCGCTTTCATGAGCTATAACGCAGCGTTGCACGAAACTGTAGCATGAGGTAAGGATTGTAAATAGAAAAATGATGCTGGCTTTATTTTGTGTTTGCGACAATGACCTACCTGTTTTGTGCTGGCTGACGTTTTTTATTCTACCCTGTGGTTGCCATGGGCGTTGCTAAGGCACGACGTAATCATTTCAATATTTCGGATAAATATCCTAACAGCGGTGGCATTTACTCCTTTTTGCGGTTACAATTACCTAACAAGGTTTGAGCGCGCGCCGGTATACATCAAACAGATTCCACGCCACCGATCATGCAGCGCAGCCAGAATATAAGAACAGCTTCTCTACTGCACATCCAACAGATGCGATATCAATCTGTTCCCATTTCATTGACAATGGGTGATCTACGTCTTTTTCTTCTAGCGTGTTTGCCAGCTCTTGCGTTTGCTGGTCTGGACTTGGAACGTAACGAAAATGGTGCGCTCACGTTATTTGAATCGGAAGAGGAAGGTGATTCGGATGCAGTGCGAAAATTATTTTCGATTCAACAGAACGTCACGGCCAGACAAGCTCCTTTGTTGTGGGTTTCAGCAAGCAACGGCAATATTCCTCCAAATGCAGTGTCCGGTGGAAGCGACTTTCAGGGAGAACAGCTTTACGTGGCTAGGATATATCTTCCGTCTGGACCTACCCCCGGAAAACTTCCTCCCTCTCACGGGGGTGCATTTGCAAGCTACGGTGGAGTGGAGATCGCTCGAACCACGTACGATGTTCTGACAAATCTATCCGGCAGGGCGTTGAATTGGCAGCCATTTGGTGTTGCTCCTCCAAACGGTGCCATTCTGGGAGGAAACGATAATGTTGCCGGCGCTCTGTACGTCGGGAGAGCTCGACGTCCAGATGGAATGTACGCTTCAGGAAAAGTAAGCTACAAATATCGCCTCTGCTACGTACCGTATGGCGGAGTGGAAGAATCATACCCAAGCTGCGACATCCTCACATTTGGTTAGAATTTCATTTATTGTGCTATGACATGATGCATCATTCAATGGCATGCTGCATGTAGATCTATTATAGTGCTTTTATAAAGTTTGCGCGAAACATTGAGTCAAAGTGAAGCGACTTTCAGGGGAATGCTATCATTGCACGAAGCAACAAGAATTAAAGATTGTTATATAGAACTTCTAAAGTGGTATCTTCGGAGAATTGGTCATCCCTAAAATCTAGAAATTAAAGATTTGGGACCTGTCATTCACTCATCCTTGATTTGGGTAAAAAGTGAAGAAGGGAAATTTTCGGTCTGGGGGATGAATTTCCTTAAGGAAGGGAATATACGGTCCCTCCCTGGACCCATGCAATTGCATGCATCTGTCCATAATATACCTACTATACCGTAAAGTACCACGAATAAGCTCCCTCCCCCCCCCCCCCCCCCACATATGGAGAAATGGCCCATACATAGGCGGTCATCTTGCTAATATTTTCAAACTCAATTTCAAACACAGTTTTAAATTACTATAAATCGGACAGATTGTCGATCTGTGCTTTATATAATTATACCATGATCCGTTCGTAAACTAAAATCAAGACAAAAATTTAATTTCTCCTGCGCATAATTTATTCATAAACGAAGTCGGTAGTCATTACGTAGTACCTTTCGTCATCTTCGAGTTTCCGTGTAAAAGCTGGAGCTTGGATCCAAAAATTTCAACCAGCTGTGCATGCAGCTGTTTAAATTTAAGATGGTGACTCCATATTTATGTATAGAGCTAGAGGCTTGGCAACCTCACTACAGTTACAGCCCACAAGCACTTATACATATTTTGAATGCCATATATCATGTCATTAGCGGTGTATACGGTCTGACGTTCAAGTTAATAACAGTTAGCAAACTGTCAATCGACCTCTTCGCCAGAAGATACGTATTCTAGGTACAGGCATCTGCAAGAGTCCATTTCCTCTCAAGATGAAAAGGAAGCATTTTTGGGTGAATTTGAGGCAGCCAAGCAACTACTTGCACCCGGTTGCTATCAGCGCGTTAAATGCTTTGCTGGA
Source organism: Spongilla lacustris (assembly GCA_949361645.1). Taxonomy (NCBI): domain Eukaryota; kingdom Metazoa; phylum Porifera; class Demospongiae; order Spongillida; family Spongillidae; genus Spongilla; species Spongilla lacustris. Next base: position 6,793,481 of record OX442416.1, on the reverse strand, counting down.
CCGCGTGTATTGACACACACCCCCCCCCCACACCCCCCCCCCCCCCCCGAGAATGCCCAGGCCTCGATCAACTAACAGAATGTCCTTTTATGGGAATAAAATGACGTAGGATTATTGTGGATTGAAGTTATGTTGGATTCTGGAGGTTAGTTGGATAGACATATGTCCGTACGGGTGTACAAAATTGCATGGGTTTACCGTACACTTCCGCGTACCTGTTTAAAAAGAACTGATACGCCAACAGGACTTCAAAGAATAGCGCGCAGCTGCGTTCATGATTATGAACACGACACATTTTTCTTTCGGGGGTAAGGGTACGGTGGCCCGGTAGGTCGCGCGCTAAGACAGTTGCGCCACGCACAACTTGGAAGTTTGCACCGCGCACTATAATTGAGGTTTGCACCGTGCACAGCGCACTAGTGGAGATTTGCACAGCGTACTAGTTAAGATTTGTACAGCGCACTAATTGAGATTTCCACAGTGTACTAGTTGAGGTTTGCACCCAGTACTAATTGAGGTTTGCACCCAGCACTAATTGAGGTTTGCACCCAGAGGTTTGCACAGACCACTGCGCACTGATGGGATGGTGAATTGTTTGGTTACGTGACTATTGTGAGTACACGCTTATCATGCTGCACCGAAACGATCCAGAGGTCTTTCGTTGACTCCAGTGGCGGATCTAGCACAGCCTTGGGAGGGCGGCTCCACCCCTCTCCCCCCATTCATATTAAATGCCGCCCCTGTCATGGAATTGCATGCCGCCCCCACACACATGACGCTCGCGCAAATACCTAGTATCTACCGTGCGTAACGCACGCGCATCTAGAAAGCGTTTGTGTGTGTGCGTGTGTGCATGTGTGTGTGTGTGTATGGAGGGAGGGGGGCGGCAATTTCTTGATAACCAATGATTACACGTGCGAGCCTCATTATATATACGGTATTTGTAACGAGCCTTATTTATAAGTCCAGCATACTGACAAGAAAATATTTCCCTCGTTAACCCTATGCATGCACGTAGTTACTAATAGTCCATATACGCAATCGGCGTTTCCTATAACCGCGCAGCTGATTTTTGCACCAATCTTCGATCGTGTCACAGGGGAGGGGTTATTTCAGGTCAATGACACGGACGCTCAACAATTTTCCATTAAGGTCAGTATGCATCATCATAGAGAAGAAGCCTATACGTGTTCAGAAAAGCCTTAATTTGGAAACTTGTCATATTGGTTTGGTAGAACGAATTGACGATTACAAAGAAAGGTTTGACTTTTACTGTCAATGGAATTGGGAACGACCGCAAGAAGGCGTTGTTTCTGACGAAGATTGGACAGAGGATGTTCGCTATTTTGAAGGTTTGGGTGAGTCCCACATCACTGAGTGACCTTAGTCAGGATGATATATAATTACAAGATTGAGAGCGCGAACAGTACCACAGACAGTAGAGATCGCTGAACGATATAGGTTTTCCAAGTGTGCGCAAAAGGGGGAAGAGAGTGTCGTAGACTATATTTCACAGTTAAGAGCATTGGCCAAAACTTATAATTTCGGGAATTATTTAGAAATAGCATTGAGGGATCAATTTGTGTGCGGATTGCATGCAAGGTTTGCGTATACAACGGGAGCTATTGTGTGTAGACGTCACCCTAGAGCAAGTGCTGGATAAGGCCCGTTCAATAGAGATTGTGTTAAAAGAGACAGCAAGTCTTCAGCAGCGAAGTACGAAGGTAGAGGGTGGTAAGCGTGAAGAAGTTGTAGATGTGCTCAGAGTAACCACAAAACAAGGTCCTAGGAAGGGATGTTTTAGATGTGGAGGGAATAATCATATAGCAGATCATTGTTGAGAAAGAATGTAACAGTTGTGGGAAGGTGGGGCATCTCGTGAGAGTATGCCGGATGAAGAAAAGCAAGAAGGGCATGATGACACACATGGTGGGAGCAATGGAAGAACAGGATAGAAAGAGTGAAGACAGTGAAACTGATGATGAGATGTATGTACATAAAATTGGTAGCAATGTTAGGCACAAAAAGTTAGTGACTAAATTACTAGTGAATAAAGTTTGAAGTAGACACGGGAGCGGAGTTGCTTCTTATTCCCTTTAAGACATACAAGGAAAAATTGGCAATTAATGATAACATTGCACCCATCCCCCAGTACTCTTGAGATTGTATGATGGGAGCGTATTGCCTATCAAGGGAGAAGGTTTGGTGGAAGAATGCAGGGTTTCCAGCAGGCTACAGGCCGATTTGTAGTGGTTGAAAATGCTGATTTTCAGTTACCCTTATTGGGGCGTGACTGGTTAGGGAAGTTGCGTCTAAATTGGCAAGAGTTATTCCAGTCTTGCAAGACTGGAGATCCAAGGGTTAATGCATTATACACAGCTGACTGGATAAATAAGTTCTCAGATGTTAAGGATGGGTTAAGCTGGCTGAAAGGAATTGTGGCTGACATTGAGCTCAAAGGCAAGGTAAAACTAGTGTTTTGTAAGTGCAGGGCAGTACCATTTGCATTGAGGAAGCAAGTGGAAGAGATATTACAACATGCAGCAGGTACAAGATGAGAATTACAACCAGTTGAGCAGAGTGAGTGGGCAGCCCCCATCGTAATTATCAAGAAGAAGGACGGGGGAATGAGAGTGTGTGCTGATTTTTAAATGACCATCTTACAGCACAAAACCTTTCCTTTGCCTACTCCAGAAGAAATATTTGCAACACTATAGCAGGGGAGAGTCCTTTACAAAGTTAGACTTGGCGAGAGCGTATAAACAACCATTGTTGACAGTAACAACTCATATGGGGTTGTTCAGGTATCAAAGGTTACCCTTCGGGTTGCAACAGCACCTGCTATATGTGGCAGTGGGCAATGTCAATCATATTTCAATGGTGCAAAAGAACTGTTTATTATATGGATGATATACTGGTGACAGGTGCTACAAGAAAGGAACATAAAGCTAACCTCAGTCAGGTTTTTGAGAGGTTGCAGCAATATGGACTGAAAGTGAATTTATCAAAATGTCGATTTTTTCAACACACAGTGGAATTTTTAGGGCATAGTATCTCACCAATTGGCATTCAACCAACAGATGAAAGAGTGAAAGGAGTAGTAGAAGCACCCATACTGACCAACAAAGTGGAATTGAAGTCCTTTTTGGGTTAGATGACATACAATGCAAAGTTTCTTCCTCAGTTAGCAACAGTTTTACACCCTTTGTATCAACTTTTATGCAAGGATGTGAAATGGAAATGGACTAAAGTACATGGCTTTGCAGTTAAGGAAGCAAAGGCAATAGTGTGTAAGCCACCCATTCTAGCTCATTTTGACACATCAAAGCCTATTAAACTTTAGTGTGACGCATCTGCAGCTAGTATTGGGGCATGTTTAATGCATGTCTTTGGAGGTCAGGAGCAACCTGTGATGTATGCATCCAGATCATTGAGCAAAACAGAATCCAAGTATTCACAGATAGAGCGGGAAGCCTTGGCTATAATTTTTGCAATCAAGAAGTTCCATCAGTATTTGTATGGGAAAAAGTTTATCTTAGTAACAGACCATAAACCCCTGTGCAAGCTGTTTGGTCACATGGACGGGATTCCTTCCTTAGCTGCTGCCAGGATTCAAAGATGGGCACTTCTGTTGGGTGCATACCAATACCGTATTGAATATATCCCTGGATCTGAAAATTATTATGCAGATTGTATGTCAAGGTTGCCTCTGTTCATAGGTGGTGGTGAGGATATAGACACTAAGGAGGCAAGCATTTTAGCTGTGGAGTGTTGTACCTTGCCAGTCACAGCACGTGATATTGCCAAGGCCACTCGACGAGATAAGATGTTAGCAGTGGTGTTACAATCAGTGCTTCATGGCCGATGGAATATGTTCAGTCACAACTTGAATCCATTCTATAGAGGGTGAGATGAACTTAGTTGCCATGATGGTTGTGTGCTGTGAGGACAGGGAGGCATTATTCCAGCCAAGTTACAGTCACCATTACTGGATGAGTTACATGATGGGCACTTAGGTGTACATGTAGTTCGGATGAAGGAACTTGCGAGAAGGTATATATGGTGGCCTTATCTGGATTGAGACATAGAGAGATTGGTGGCACATTGTGAAAAATGTAGGATGGTGTCTTCTATGCCACAGCTGGCCCCACATCATCCATGGCAATACCTGAGCTCTCCTAGGGACAGGGTTCATATAGACTATGGGGAGCATAAAGGGATTCATTTTTTAGTGTTAGTTGATGCTTATAGTAAATGGCCAGAAGTCTGTCAAGTGTCAACAACAACAAGTCGGCAAACAGTGGAAATTCTTGCAGAGATTTTTGCAATGCATGGATTTCCAAGGATTTTTGTCTCTGACAATGGCCCACAATTTTCAAGTGCCGAATTTGCTGCATTTCTAACAAGCCATCACATATTACATCACACCTCAGCTCCATATCATCCAGTGACCAATGGTCTTGACTTTGGCCACACATTAAATTTAATTGTACATGGCATCGAGTCATTGTCTTTATGGATAACTGTCTTTAGTTTTTATTTCGGAGATATTACCAGTCCCACAACCATGTACTGTCACAGAAATACACCACCATTTTTTTTGTCTAGAATATATGTGTGTGAAGGGCAGGAGTGACTTGTGCTATATATGGGCTCCGATGAATGAAATATCTGTTTGTGCATGATGGATGCTGATAAATAGCTTTGCACTGTATGCGTGCAGCAAATTCTGACACATGAAGCATGCATGGTTATGGGATACTGATCGTTTCAACAAGCATGAGGCTCCAGATCTACAGCAATAAGCTTAAGTTGCTTTGCACATAAAGTAATTACACTGCACGTGACCCCAAATGGCAATAAACATATATCTTGTACACTTGTACTAGATTACTAGATCACTTGCTGGTGTCACAGGCCCTCTCCCCCCCCCCCCCCCAAACCACCATTTTGGGTCCCCCCAGACCTAGATGCCTATATAAATTATGCCAGACCCAAATGCTAAATGCCTAAGCAAACTCCTCCCCCCCCCCCCCCCTTTTTTTCGGACCCAGCTGCCTGTCAGCAAAAATATATACTTTTTAAAATACTTTACAGAGAAATCATATATGCTTCGTGACTATAGGCGTCCGCTCGCAAGCACGGATTTTGATCTGAAACTGTGCTTTCAACCGAAAGCTTCCGCCACTCGCGTGGGAGAGGACACATATCCCCTCTCCCCCTAGTTGAGTTCTTAATCTACAGTACATTGTCTCCCCCTGGATACAATTGAGCGGGCGCCTATTGCGCTGAAGAAAGTATCGAGTGACTGAGTCCTACCGTACCTTAATTAACTGAAAAAAATGTATTGTGATCGACAGGTCGATCATTAAGTCCTCTATGCAATGAAGGAACAGTTGTGTATTACTTCAAAATAACCCATGCGTACACCTGCATACTCAACAAGGCACATGCAGACGTGGGTTTTTGTGCTCCAAAGTGTAACGGCTGGTGGACGCTAACTTACCGTAAAATATGGTCTATCGTATTAAAACCGGCCGGTGCCAATAAATATTTAAAATGCAACAGGAAACTCGGTCCCTTCCCCCTCCGCGCCCCCTACCCGGACCAAGATGCCTGGAAGTACAAATGATTAATTTGGGTCCAAGGGAGGGGGGGGGGGCGGGGACCCAGCTGCCTGTGACCCTGGCATGCATGCATCTTCGATTCACAGCGGAATAAACGCATACATGTATGCATATGCCGTGCATGCACGTAAATATACTATCCAAGTATAATTAACTTTTCAAGTGCATAGGACATTCTATCCTAAGCACCAATGTCCACACTGGTGCCAAGGGTAGGACAATTATGCCTAGGCACAAATGTCTCCTGCGGACATATATGCCTAGGCATAATTGTCCGGGGGACAATGGTGCGTAGGAACGAGTGTCCGGGGGACAGCGGTGCCTAGCACTGGATGTCCGCGGGGGGACATTTTGTGGGGGGGACAACCATCCCTATGACACCGGGCGTCTAACCTGGATACTTTAGACTGGCAAAAACCCGTCCTTATATATAGCTGGCGTACAAACCATCCTACCCGGATTGTGCGTCCAGGATAGTGGAATACATGTGGTTCTACCTTACTGGTTCTGTCGAACAAAAACCATGTTGAAGCAATAATTCAATTCATATACGTCAACATGGGTTTTGCTCGACAAAACCGGGGTAGAATCATATCTATTCCCACCCTGGATGCTCAATCCCAGTAAGCTTTTTTTTTTAAACACTATTCCCACTCTGGACGCAGGATGGTTTTTATGCTATTTAGGATGGGTTTTAGTCAGGGTGCCCGACTGATCGGTTGTACTGTCTGCCACGCAACCACGGAAAGGATATTTTAATTCTAAAATTCTAAATGTTCGTGTATGTGTGTATATGTCAGTATTGATTTCAAGGAGCATTTCAAGTGGCGGAACGAAATGCAACTGACTGAGTAATGGCATCAACGCGATCCCGTGTACAATAAATTTGAAAATACCACGCTTTTGTACACTGCAAGTCCATATTAGGATTGCATGAAATGTTTCCCAGCCTTATCATATAGATGAAATAAAATGTTATGAGGGGAGACATTTTACCTTGGAGAGTGTAGATTGTTCGGGGGGGGGGGGGGGGGGGGGGGGGGACATTGTACACTGGTGCAGAATGTCCGGGGGACATTGTACACTAGTGCAAAACGTCCGAGGTGACAAATTTTAGAGGGGGACATTGTACACTACGACACCGGGAATATATGTAGCATTACAGCTACTTGTAGCAATTGTACATGTGGAGCCACCTTTTGAATGTGGATCTGATTTTTTATTTCTTTTTCCTCTTTGGAAGGCATATCTATAGGTGTGCTGTCAGGTATGCATGCATGCACATATCCGCTATATATGATTTTACGTTCACTTCTACCGGCCGACTTAGAAAAGCCACTGTTGACCATTTAAAAAGCATACTATCATAAACCCACAAGTATATATAACTGAAGGAATTTAAGCACTTTACACATGCCTTAATCGTTTACAATAAAATTGATGTAATTTTGTGTCATGATTGCGGTACAAAGAAATAATCAAATGATGCAGAAAGACAAACAATGAACACAAGTAAAACTTAATACATGCAAAACATGCACCAATGTACATCAATTCAACATTTTCAATCATAATTCTTCCAAATCAGAATAGTTCAGTTTAGTTCAGACATTGTTTATACCAGTATGGCAGCATCTCTTCTGCATGTGCTGTCCACTGAAAGATAATGGTGGACATCTTGTATACAAAAAGGTAATCTTGAGCTTGTAGGATGTATGAATAACAAAATGATGAAGGGTGGGGTGCAAGGTACATCATTATGTATGTAGTGCTGAATACAGAAAGTGCTGTGCTGCAAACACTCAGAGCCTTTATAAAATGCCCAGTTTCATTTTACCTGTACCTACCAATAGGTTCACAGATACTCTGCGCGCTTTTGAATCATCTCAATGGGGTGATCCATTGAGCCTATGGGGTCGGATACGGACGAGCAGCACAGATTATTCATAAGATACAAAAGCGTACAGTGTTGTGATAAACCAATATGACAAGCTTCCAGATTAAGGCTGTCGAACACGTACGTATAGGCCTCTTCTCTATGATAATGCATACTGACCTTAATGGAAAATTGTTGGGCGTCCGTGTCATCGACCTGAAGTAACCCAGATTGGTGCAAAAATCAGCTGCGCGATTATAGGAAACGTAAATTCCGATTGCGTATATGGACTATTAGTAACTACGTGCAAGTACTTTCTCGTATGTTGGGCTTAATATGGTTCACTAAAAATACCGTATTTATACATCTATAGTTGTCAAACCTAACGCCTGGTCCGTGCAGGCAAGCGAATAGATGAATTACTCATTGGTTATCAAGAAATTGCCGCCCCCCTCCCCCATACACACACACACACACGCACACACACGCACACACACACGCACACACACGCACACACACACGCACACACACGCACACACACACACACACACACGCAAACGCTTTCTAGATGCTCGTGCGTTACGTACGGTAGGTACTAGGTAGTGCGCGATCGCATCGTTTGTGTGAGGGCGGCAATTCCATAACAGGGGCTGGAGCCGCCCTCCCAAGGCTATGCTAGATCCGCCACTGGAGGCAGCGAAAGATCTCTGGATCATTTCGGTGCAGCATGAGAACTTAGAATTTCAAACTGTTTATTAATAGCGTGTACTCACGATAGTGACGTACTAAACAATTCACCATCCTATCAGTGCGCAGTGGTCTGTGCAAACCTCTGGGTGCAAACCTCAATTAGTGCTGGGTGCAAACCGCAATTAGTACTGAGTACAAACCTCAACTAGTGCGGCTAGTACGCTGTGCAAATCTCCACTAGTGCGCTGTGCACGGTGCAAATCTCAATTATAGTGCGCGGTGCAAACTTCCAAGTTGTGCGTGGCGCAACTGTCTTAGCGCGCGACCTACCGTAATCATGAACGCAGCTGCGCGCTATTCTTTGAAGTCCTGTTGGAGTACCAGTTATTTTTAAACAGGTACGCGGAAGTGTACGGTAAACCCAATTTTGTACACCCGTACGGACATATGTCTATCCAACTAACCTCCAGAATCCAACATAATTTCAATTCACAATCTAACGTCATTTTATTCCCATAAAACGACATTCTGTTAGTTGAGGCCTGGGCATTCTCGGGGGGGGGGGGGGGGAGGGGTGTCAATACACGGTCCAGCAAAGCATTCAACACGCTGATAGTATAGCAACCGGGTGCAAGTAGTTGTTTCGCTGCACAGAGGAAATGGACTCTTGCAGATGCGTATACCTAGAATACGTATCTTTTGCATGGCGAAGAGGTCGCCATTGTGATCGACAGTGTGCTAACTAAGTGTTATTAACGTGAACGTCAGACCGTACAACGCTAATGACATGATATATGGCATGCATTCAAAATATGTATGAGTGATTGTGCGCTGTAACTGTAGTGAGGTTGCCAAGCCTCTAGATCTATACATACAGCCGGTTGAAATTTTTGGATCCAAGCTCCAGCTTTTACACGGAAACTCCTAGCCGCAGTTAACCGCGGTTACATACATTTCTATGGGCGGTTAACTGTTAACCGCCCTAGAAATGTGCGGTTAACCGCGGCGCAAGCGTGCATGGCAAGCGGTCATTCATCGATTTTCACCGTACATGGTGATAGGTGATACCATGTACGGTGAAATTCAATGAATAATATGACTTTGGCCCCCCCCCCCCCCCCCCCCCCCCCTATTAAGGCTGTTCCTACGCCTATGCACTCCCATGGTTTCAACTTCTCAGTCAATGCATGTAGAGGAGCAGCAATGTGTGCAACCCTTTTATAAACTTTCGGTAGTATGAGGCAATTCCCAAAAAATGTCTCAGTTCTTCAAGGTTCACTGGGGTAGGCCATTCCACCCACAATGCACTTAATTTTATCGTCATCCACTTTCACACCATCTGCTGATACTATGTGACCCAGGTAATGCGCACATTTTTTAAAAATATGGCACTTGCTTGGTTTTAGTTTCAACCCTACATCTCTAAATCTGCTCAGATGCTGTTCAACTGTTGTACTAAAAATGACAATGTCATCAAGGTAGACTAAACACGTTGTCCAATGGAGTCCAGCTAGAACCATTTCCGTAAGTTTTTGAAAGGTACTGGGTGCATTAGAAAGCCCGAATGGCATAACCTTGAACTAGTAAGTCCCAAAAGGTGTGCTAAAAGCTGTCTTCTTTTTATGCTCTGGCTCCATTTCCACTTGCCAGTAGCCACTTGTAAGGTCTAAGGTAGAAACCATTTTGCTTCCACCCAGCATGTCAAGAGCCTCATCTATTCTAGGTAAGGGGTGAACCTCTTTCTTGGTTACATCATTAACACGGTGAAAGTCTACACAAAACCTTAATGTACCATCCTTCTTTCTAGCTAGAACAATGGGAGATGACCATGGGCCACTGCTTGCCTCAATCATACCTTGTTGCAGCATGTCATCCAACATTTTCTTTACTGTCTCTCTTTGATGGTAGGGCATACGTCTAGCCTGATGATGGATGGAAGGGGCATCCCCTGTGTTGACCTTATACTTCAGCACATTCGTTCGTCCCAGGTCCTTCTCACCTACAGAGATGACATCAGAAAACTCACACAACAACAATTTCAATTTCTCTCAATCTGCACATGAAATCTCATCTATTCGAGTTGCCATGCATGGAGTCAATTGCCCTAGCAACATCCTCAGACAAATGCGTTTTGTGAGCTGAACATGTGACACCAGTGACAGTGTCTACTGATTCCAGGCTAACTACATCCACCTGTGACCCACAAAAAAAAAACAGCCTATGGCTTCTTCTGCTTGAAGTGTTGCTGGGAATGGCAGTGGGTGAAGTATTTGAACAACTATCTGACCTGATTGGATAGGTGAAACTGATCGAGCAATCAACACACCATGGGTTTCAACCATCTCTGAATGTGGTTCAAAAATTCCAACTGCAGCACTACCATCAGTTGGAGTTACTCTAACAGGCAGCCTGACTTGATGATAACCTGGAATCACTACCTTCTCTCCCATAACAACATGACATGTGGATGACTGGGCACCAAAAGACAATGGAATACAATTACCAGGTTTGTCTACCGTCAAAGTCCTTTTCCCTAGATCAACCACACATTTCTGCTTCTCCAAATAATCAGTTCCCAGTAGGCACTGTTGCAACATTTGCTCAACTACAAGAACCTTGTGCTTCCCTTGATGTGTACCAATCTGCAAGTGAAGATCAATCTCCCCGGCCACCTTAAGCTGTTCACCATTTACAGCCATAACTGGAACAGTGCATGGGGAAAGTGAACTTTTGACCTTTATTTTCACCTTATTCCACACTGCTTCACGTATAAGTGTTACTGAAGAACCAGTATCTACTAACATGCTGACACTGAATCCCTCTATATGCCCTTGTATGGTTAATGTACATGCAACAGCTGATGTATGCTCCACTGACTTATTGTATGATGGCTTCCTCTGTACACCTTGTCATCTGCCTGGACAATCCCGTCTTAAATGCCCTGTCTCACCACAATGCCAGCAAGTCTGCTTCCTTTTAGGCCAATTTCTTTTTCCTGGTTCACGTTCCGCCATCAGTTTGGTCAATTGCTCAGTCAACCGCTCAACCTGTTGAGAAAGCTTGTGTACCTGGCCGTCACTCCTTCCAATAGCACAGCTACTTCCGCCTCCTCTGCATGGTATCGTCAATTGTAGCTTCCGCTTTTAGATGCTCTTGGGCTAACTCAGCTGTCTGCAGCCTGTAAGCCAGTTTCACCGCGTCGTCCAGCGTCTTTGGTGAATCTGTGAGGAGTTTGAGCTGGGTGGTAGAGGAGAGAATACCCTGGATAAATTGGTTACGAGCAACCTCCAAGCGCCTCGCTGATTACCATGAGGGATATCCTTTGTCAGCCAAGAGAATACCCTGGATAAATTGGTTACGAGCAACCTCCAAGCGCCTCGCCGATTACCATGAGGGATATCCTTTGTCAGCCAAGAGAATACCCTGGATAAATTGGTTACGAGCAACCTCCAAGCGCCTCGCCGATGACCATGAGGGATATCCTTTGTCAGCCAAGAGAGTACCCTCGATAAATTGGTTACGAGCAACCTCCAAGCGCCTCGCCGATGACCATGAGGGATATCCTTTGTCAGCCAGAACACGCAACCTGCCGGCGAATTCGAGGACAGACTCACCTGCTTTCTGCCTCGCCACGTGCGTCTTAGCCTGCCACTCTAACTCCACCCCGTCAGGAGAAAAGTGACGCGCGAGGCATGCTCGCTTTCACCGCACCGTACTCAACTGTTTCGCTCACCAACCCCAGCTGACTTACAATCCTAAAAGGCTCGTCTTCAAGCAGCGAAACCAACTCTGCTCCTCTCTTCTCTTCAGGTAAGCCCGCTTCTTGGAAATATAGTTCCACTCGCTTTATCATAGATTGAAGTCGGTACCAGTTGCGAAGCGAGGGGGAGGACGCGCGCGCTGAAAACCTAGTGGGCCTCCTCTCGCGTTCGGGTTCTGTCATCCCACTTCTGACACAAATGTAGCGTCGGTTACAGGAGTGGCAAAAGGAGCATCATATACAACAACATACGTGCTTATATAAATACAAGTACAAAAGTACAGTCATAGCGCATGCGCTACACAACCATGCCTCTAAAGCAATTAATAAACTGAGACACACATCCGAACGACAATATATAGAAGTGCGGTTTGCGCACGCGAGCATATCAAATATTCTCAGCTTGTCGATCATAAGCCAGTACCATATCGTTACCTAGACTTGTTCAATGTCTGTGTTTACATGTAGGTGAATTGCATATCTTACATGCCCCTACATGAGCGTACTCATTTCACCTCTGATATTGGGTGGACTGGGAACAGGGAATACGCCCACTGCCCATAATTTCCCTTTCTCACCTGTGTTAAGTTGTTAGACATGTGCTGTATTGTGATTGGCATGCAGAGAGTGGTACACTAGATGATATGCCATGCCCTTTATAACAGGATGGACAGACTGCACTAATACATGCATCAACCTGGGGAAAGATGGAGTGTGTACAAATGTCGCGAGAGTGGGGCGCCCATGCCAACACACAGAGCAAGGTAAATTAAGTTTCAGTCCATGCAGTCTGTGGTGGGTGTGTGCATGTGTCAGTTTTGTGAGAGTGATCTACAGTGTATGAATGGAATATTGGTGGTGTGTAAGACATGGGAGATGTGAGCCCTGAGAAGGCTGAGAGCAGCAAATAATAGGTGAAAGTACATGTGGAACTGTGAATCAATCTGTCTTGTGTCATAAATAATATATTATCTCTGGTTGTGTCAGTCCTATTTATTGGTATTGTCCAAAATCACACACTTATAGGTGTATGAAATATTAATTTAAAACTGACACTATTTGAAACAACTTGCCATTCATGCGCATGTGTTTCTGCAATGTCAATGGAGTTCAAGCACTGTACACACACCTCCCCTTGTACTTCACTGCCTCCTGCATCTGTCCTTCAGGTGCTTGTTGCCTTAATTTCCCATTATAATACTCTGAATTACAGGCTTTGTTTGCCTTATGAGGATGCAGGTATTGGGTTACATAATTTTCCCACTGTAGGATGGTAATACTGCATTGCATATGGCATCACAAAGTGATCATCTTGATTGTGTCAACCTTCTCCTATCCACACCTGGAATTGATGTGAACATACAAAACTTCAAACACCACACTTCTGCTACTGCAGATTACAGAGTACTTACCATGCTACACAAGTATACTTTAAATGAGAAATAATATCAATACTATTACCAGTTGCATGGCCTGTTGAATGCAATAATATCATCAAAACTTCCCCCCAAGATGGTGATTCAGTGATTATATATTAGAATTAATTGAGATGTACCTAAAGAATGATATTGTTCCATTGAGGAATTAAACCACTGCTTAACAGAATTTGTATTCTCGCGAACAAAATTGTTATCTTCATCAAAACAAAACATTTTTCATATCTTAGAACAAGTGCATTTTGTTTTATCAGGATTGAATATTGAGGGTTGTCTATACGATTTGAATTAATTATATTATACACCAATGAATAGTGTATGTAGTTCACAAAAATGTTTTGCATAAAAAGTTGTACTATAATTTCCTTGCATTCAACCTGATATCACATTAAATAAAATTTGTTCTTTCTGATCTCTGATTATTCCTGTCTGAATGGGTTCAAGGAACTGTACCCACATATACTGAGAAATCTGTCCTGTTATATCAGATTTATCACAACCATGGTATAGGCAAAGATAGTGTTTCTATATTTCATAACAGTGACACCCTGCAGGTAATAAATAACAACCAAGCACAAAACACTAAACAAACTATGAAGGCATAGTTTATCAGCCATGGTTAGAAGAAGCAATTGAATACAACACAGTCGTTGAGCTAGTTTGCCTATAATCGTTACCAACTGGATGAGAATATGCACTCACTGCCTTATTAACCATGCCCACTACAATTTAGTGTCATGCAAGTTTAATAAATTAACTCTTATGTGCAAACAATGTTATCCAGTTTACAAAAACATTTGTAAACTTATAACAACATTTGTAAACTTACAACATTTGTAAACATTTAATCACAGCCAGCTAGATTTCAGCACAAATTCGTACCATTGTTTGTGGATTTTATGTTGCTATAGGTCTTAAGGCAAAGGAGATAAGGATGAGCAAAAGTTACATGTGTGCATCTGTCATGCCCTCTTCCAGTAATAGCAGTTAAGGATCGTTTGATCTTATCCCATAGCAAAACTAAGATTATATTCTTATTTCAACATTGTGAAAGCAAATGCATCAGCTTATTGGATCAATTCACCCTGATATATTACAGGTGTTTGTTAAAACTAAAACACAACATGCAGATGTGGAGATTATTATATACAATATTCAATATACTTGGAGATGATGTAGGTGGAGTTAGTGATGGTGCATACTGACATGGCAATAGGGTGGAGTCGGAGGACTGTCAGATATATGGAGATTGTGTATTCAATGGAACATCCATGGTGTGAGTGGGAGTTAGTGATGGTTCAGTGCTTTACATTTGGTGATTTGCAGTAGACCAGACTTCATGATGGGGTGTTTGCTAGCTGAACTGAAGTGTTGTGTTTGCAATTGGAAAAAAAGAGTTAATGAAATTGTTTAGAATGTGTTTGAGATAGCAATGAAAGGAAGATGAGGACAATAAAAGCCAGTTAGACAAAGAAGAGCAACAGAACAAAGAGAAGACCAAGAAGAAATTGCCATATGCAAAGGAGGAGATCCTGTTGATGGAGGAGTAAATGCCTGTAGTAGAGATGTGTATTAAGCTCAGTGAAGTGACAGTAGAGGCTATGGTCGCAAAGGGAGAATGGGGCCATGCCATTTTCAATTATTATTAATTAAAGTGTGTACAATTCTTGTGCTCTAAGCTCTGGGAGCGATGTTTTGAACAAAAATCTATTAAACAAGTAAATAAAACCATTTTCTATGAGAAAGGCATGGCAGTACTGGTATTTTGTTTATTTTATCTCCAACTACTTGTTCTATTCCTTGTATTACCATGCAGTGACTGGATTGGAAAGAGGAGGCAATTATAACACGATAGCAAGCAGCATATTCAACTGGTTTGTGGCGATGGATAAAAGGGTGAAAATGGAGAGATATTGTGCATTTTTCTGGGGACCAGACCATTATATGAGAGTATGGTTGCATATTTGGTCAAGCACCATAAAAGGATAATCAAATCAATTTGCACAGTCACAGCTGTTACACACAGTACTAGTTATCAGCATATTTTTGAAAGGTCAAATCATTAAGGGTCACAAATTAATGATATACATATATAATATTGTATCAATTTGCATAATTCTCAAGATTTTGTATTTTGGCAGGATGGCAACCCTGATATAGTATGCATTCCAAGTTTGGGATAAACATACACGAAGACATAGTAGAAAACCTTAGGACTCCAGGAAAATCTGGGAAGGTTGGCACCCTGCTATACAGTGATCATAGCATGGTGCTGAATAGAAAACTATACTAACAACTAAATAAAAACATTCTCTTTGCCAGAGAATGTAAGTGGTAGACTAAACTGTTATTAAACATGTTCATGTGGAAGTTTTGATTTGCCAAGTCCTTAAACGGTCTGGGATATGGTCATTTGATAGGTCTGGGGTTAGGACTAGTTTGTCCAAAGTATTGAGGAGCTGCTGGTATATACATGTAGTACACGTCTCTCGTGGCATGAGAGTAATATACGTGTACTCTATACATCACGTCATGGCACGAGTGTCTATAGTAACTTGAGCATCTTGTGACTTCCTAATACTTTGTCACAACCAGTACCATAGAAGAGGATGTGTAGGTGTTAATTGTGTGTTAATTTGCTCGTTGGATAGTTTGGCAACCTCGGCCATAAACATCAACTCCATGAATTTTTTGACGGTAAGAAGAATTATCATCTGTGATCATAGAGTAGTGCAAGGTAAATTTTCTCGGCTATGCAAGTAGATGGCGTTTTTTTTTCTTTTAGCATGCATACCCAGAAAACAAGATATACTAGATATAGCCGCACATATGTACAGCACCGCGACCTGCCCTGCTGGAGAACTTCTACACCAAGCAAGTAAAGGTGTACCAGATGTACACTTGTTAGTTTAATTAACTGCAGCCGCTGAGGCATATACATCTAGCATGTGGGATAAATTTTATTGGAATTTGTTGTCGTTTAACGCGTTCAATATTGCACTGCAATACTCTATATTGTATAATATGCGCCTGTGCCAAAGGGGTTTGATAGTAGGATTCAACCAGGTTACGCAAACCAAGCCAAGTTTGCATTATTGGAACACTGTTCAGTAGTCCATGCAGCTGCTTCTGTAGCTACACTCACTTCCAATAAAGTGGGGATGTGACTGACATATTAAAAGCTGCTGGCTTGTCTGAGACAGCTTTATGGTGGAGCATAGGAACATAACCGTCAATTTGAAGGAGAAGTTGCCACATAAACAGTTACGATTGCACTGCGCGAATCGATGCGCAGAACCCACTATAAAAGGCTCCCGAATACATCATGACTAAATGGCGAAAGGTCACTCATTTTGTACTTGCGTTTTCAATCGGTTATCTTGTTCCTGTTACTGTTGTGGGTGGAGTGGTATGAGTCACAAACAATTCCATTCTTGATGAAAGAATTAACAATGCTCTGTTGATGAAGGATGGCATGTGTCTCTAATAAAAGCCTCGTGGGGCCATGAAGTGGAGCTCATTGTAGAAGGTGTGGTGCAAGACAAGTAGTAAACACATGTAAACAAAAACACGCACATACGTAGATGTATATATGTATATTCTCAGATAGTCAGCAGGTCTTGTGTTTGTCGGCTGCCACTCTCTTTAGCTATGGTTTAAGGTCCAAATGCAGGCAGTTTTGTGCAATGTGCTCACATTACTAGGTGATAGGTTGGTAACTGAGAGAGTTGTGACCAATGACAGGACGAATACCTGGCTTCAATCAATTATCAATACTGTAAGCCTGGTGTTGATGTATCTGGGGAAGGGGGGAACAATGCATTAATGTCAAAACCTAGTGAGGATAGGGTGAGATACCAATGTATGGTACACATGTACATGTGAACATATTCTTGGAGCAGTACAGCTATTATATATTATCATACAGATATAGGATAGCATCTAGAATTTCACAATACCTATCCATACCTTACAACTTCAAGCATTATTATCATCATCCTATTGGTATTCTTCGCTTTCAATATCCACATACTCTCCATCTAACAAATATGAATCATCACGTGATATCAGCTTGTTAATTGCATCATCCTCCTCCTCAAGTGACCTAGTATAAGGGAGAATTGTACAAGGATTGGTTGCCATCATTTATTAGCTAAAGCTACTGTAAATATGAGACATTAATCAGGATGTACGCATTCCAGATGTTATGTACGAATTGAAAGGTTTATTTTCTTTAATACATTGTACGTGCTACGATGGTCCAGTCAGCAAACATCTAGGTATTTACCATGACTTTTTGATGCTCGCTGTGTGTTTTCATTCTAAAAAAAAGCAGTAATATTGTTCACAACCCATGCACAATACACACCCAATCCATCACAGCAAAATTCATCCACATTAAAGGTGTTAGTGTGGAAGTGCATCCTCTTGGGCAGGTAGTTTAGCAGCTGGTGGTTAAATGCCTCCTCCACTGAGAAATGTTTCAGGAGGTGACTTTGTGATCGTTAATGAAGAATTGCACGAGGAGTTTGATGAGTTTAGAAGCAAAGTGTATGCATATGTGGATAAAGAATACAGCATTGTTGAAGCTGTGGAACTGCTTCAAGTTTGGTGTAGAGCAAGTAAGGTAATTCTACGCAGAGTTCAATTGCTTGGAAGGCAATATTTTATGATGTCTTCAACACATCTGGATGAATTCTGTGAGTGGTTTAATGATAAAAGGCGCTTGTGCTGTGATGAGGCGGAGTTTAGAGTGACAATGTTAACTGATCCTTGCAATGATTCCTCACATGTTAAATACAGTATGGATGCAATCACATACAACCCAGTATGTAGAGATTGGCAAATTTCCAGGTGTAACTCACTTGGAGTGAATTTTCATTATGGCAATAACCCTCATCATGGTGCAGCACGTAATGAAATGATCGGGATTACTCAAAGACCCATTAGAACTGGAAGAATATCTGCAGATGGAAATTGCTTTTTTCGGTGCATCTCATTCATCATCACTGGATTACAAGACTACCATGAAGAATTGAGATTACTAGTAACAACATACATGGCTCACAATTCATCAAATGGCAAGCTATCGATCCTTCTTCCCCCAAACATGTCAATGCAATCGTATATTACACATTCAAAGATGCAGTCCCCTGGAGAATGGGCTACAGAAATCGAAATCACTACAACTTCCTGCTTGCTGAACACAGTAATATGTGTGTTTGCCTATACTGGAAAGATTTTTGAGTGGGTGCAATATTCTCCACATGAAGCAAAGAGCGACACACATCAAGAAGAGTGTATCTACATTACCAATGTGCATAATCATTTTGAACCTGTCAAAAAGATGATGTAGTGAATTGATGTATTGTCAATTTTAACATGACATTATAAAGTTATTCCACAACTATCACGGTTTTTAACAATCCAATAGTCTCTGACCACGCATGCCGCAGGGGAATTGGGGGGTGGGTCGGACAGGGGGGTTCCTTATTTGTTGGCACAGACTATCTATTCATATAGACACCTGAAAACTCTTACGACGCGATACACTATGAAACCATGCAGAGATAATCATCACGCTTCTCCAAGCGATTATTATTTCTTCCATGTGTATACAAGTATGTCAACGAAGCAATAGTGGAACCTGGACAGATAATCACATTGCTTGTCCAGGAATAATTTGGGGGTAGGACCAATTTGCACAGAATAGGACCAAATTAGGCAGTCACTTTTGGTCCTAGGACAGTTTCAAGCATTGCCTGGTTTTGTCCGCCGGACTATTTCAGGCTGCCTGAAACGGTCCTAGGACAATTTTGGAATAGGACAAAATTGCGCGTGACAGGCCACGTAGTCGACCTTAGTAACGCCCTCCCGCTAAATACGTGTCGCGTAACCCGTCACGCAAATATTGTACCGGGTGAAAATTGTACTGCCCGGAACAATTTTCGCAACCAAAATTGTACCGGGCCGGCGGTGTACAATTTTGGCTGCGAAAAGTGTAAGGGCCTTGCCAAAAGTATACTGGGTAGTGAGAATGGACCGTTAGCTATATAGGATGTCGGATTAAGTGTTCTGGTAGTTTAATACATGACGTATGTGTTGTGCACAGTTTGCTGAATAGAAACTAAATCACTTGAACCTACAGTTGTATGTACAGTGTAGTTGGTAATTCTTACCCTATGATCATAACACTACATGTATATCAGTTTACTTTCAATCTCCATTTCTGTACATTGTATGCTTCGTCAACATGCAATGCTTAATGACATCCCACATAGGGTTTTATCTTCTGCTAATGTTCCTTCTCGGCTAGAGCCCACTGGTCTTGATCGAGCAGATGAATGGCAGATTATTGGCTTGGGATACATGCAACCTGCGTAGACACTTTTGCCCCTCCCCCCATCTATCCAGCTCAGCCTCTGAAGTGTGTGCAGCAGCGAACCAGGAGGAGCAGACCAAGATGAAGAAGTAAAATTACATGCGGCATTCCCGCTCTGAATGGGAACAGAAAACTTTTGCAGAAGGTATGCCAGAGAGCTTTTGTCACCTGTGGTGTTCACAATGTGGTGACCTAAGTCCGTCATAAAAGACATTGAGCGAGGGCCGCAGGTTTCGAAGGCAATAGGAGTGAAGGAATGGTACGCATCCGTTTTGGTAACTTTGCCTCCAACCCTCGTTTAGGGGTAGTATGTTTTGTGCACGATTTAAGATACACTTTTTCTTTATTAAAAGATTGAATTAATAATACAAAATAAAAAAACAATTCTTACATGCCTATATTATCAAGCTAGGTGATCAGAGAGTTATTACCTAATTACGCCACGTGCATGGTTGAAGAGTGTATAATATATAAATAATCACCACTGTATATAAAAAGTACTAGATACACAGCGTTACACTATATAAATTGCATGCTACTTGAGTTGCCCAATACAGAGGCTGCTGTAGCGCAATGGACACTCTAGAGAAGAAATGAGAGGGACTGCATGGTGATCATGTGTGATGCATGCTCTGCTGATGCCTGCTGATATCAGTGAGCAAACTGAGAGCCAAGGGCACCTTAGGTCTCATTTGCAATTAGGACAAAATGGCCCGTTGGGAATCAGTTGGGTTTTGGGCAGCAGAGCATATTTCTCCCTCTTTCTGGCTTTCGCAGCCGGCTGTTGTTAGGCAAATGTATTAGTATAAACAATGTATATGCATCGTGTCTGAATCACTTTTTTTTTGCTGATTTTGACTTGTAACAGATATCGTGAATTTTTACCTATATAGCTGTATGATAAAAATTATATTTTCACAAAAAAAAAATCACATTCTGCATGTTAAGCGTTAAATGATATTTTTATATGAAATGTAGAAAGTGTCATTTGAACTAACTGATGAGTTGCATTCAAATGCAGCAGACATGCTTTCTCAGTTAAAAAGCCGATTTTCTTTTTTTACAATAATACATGTATAGCACAACTAAATAGATATGCAACTGAGCCAGGGCATCAAATATCTCTTTGCCAGGTCTAACCGACAACTTACTTCTAGCTGGTTAAAGCTGACGGTACTTTCTCACTACCCGGTACACTTTTGGCAAGGCCGGTGTCATGGGATAATCGGCACCAATAATTGGCACCCCCGTTCCAAATATCCTAGGATTTTTGGCATCCATATTCCAAATTTCCGGCGGGATTTTTGGCATCCTTTAGGATTTTCGGTACCCTCGTGTTCAATTGAGGCGACAAAAGTTGAATAGTGTGCTTGTGAAGTTACGATGGAAAAGAGGGCAGATCGCGAAGACGAAAAGGATGTATGCGATATAGCTCTAAACTACAGCGCACATGGAAGCTACCCTCAGGATGCAACAAAAAAAAAAAAGACAAGTGTGCCATTCGCAAAAGAGCAAAGCAGTACCGAGTGCAAGGTGGGCAGCTGTATCGAGTTATTCTATATATAAGAAAGGGGATGCGTTTTCTCTTTATATCAAAGACGCGAAAACAAGAAAGCGGATATTTAATGGTTGCCATGCATATCGGACCAGCGGGAAACCACGAAGGTCGCGATAGAACGCATGCGAAGAATGCACAAAAATATTTTGGCCATGCAGGGTTATCAAAAGATGTGAGAATTTGGGTAAGTATATATCCTGCCCTTTAAACGTACTGTCACTGTCTGTCAGCATCTCCTCTATATTCTCTTTTATTTATTAATTAATTATATCTATGTATATAAGGTACAGCATTGTGATCAATGTCAGAAGACGAAAAGAAAGTTTGATCATCCAGCTGAAGAGCTGCATCCGGTACCAGTTCCCAACAGTAGCTGGAAGCAGATAGGAATAGCGGACCTCATTGGGCCTCTGCCAAATGGTAACAAGTATGTGATAGCTGTGACACTACTTTTTTAAGTGGCCAGATGCACAGACATCTCCAAAGAAAGAAGTCTTTAATGCTGCTAAATGACCTTGTTTTTCCGCGTCATGGGTGCCCTGATACAGCAATTTCCAATCAAGAGACAGAGTTTTGTTATCAGGTATGTCCGTCCACATATAAATTTGCAGTACAAATGTAAAACTTTAGCTGAAACATAATGCATGTACAACATGTATGGCTAATTAAAAATTCAGTTAAAGCCTTGCATCTGCGCATAAGAACTACTGTGAAAATGGCATTTACATAAAATTCGTAATCTTAAAAACAATGTTCGGTCCTTTAGGATTCCATATAATAATATTACATTACAATGAATTTTATACTTGTGAAACATATCATTTGTATGTTATCCTCTCAGATGACTCTATTGAAAGCTATATGAAATGATCAAAGATGCAGACTCTGGGCACTTGGGCTACGGAGTTGGAGGTCATTGCAGCAGCATCATTGCTTAATACAAGCATTTATATATATGCCAAATGTGGAGAAGCATTCAAATGGCTAAGTATTCACCACAGGAAACTAAATCAGGCTTGCATCAAGATGAAGGCATATATATATATAGCTAACTTCAACAAACATTTTCAAACAGTTAAAAAGATGTAATATTCATTGTGTGTATACATGTATGTGTGTTGTGTTTATGAGCTGCTCATTCTTAATGCATCAGATCATGAATTCAATATTTACTAAAGATGTGTTTTTGAAAACGTTACATTTCCACACCCATATATCCGTTTCTTGCCAAATTCGAGAAACGTATTGCCCCATCCCTTACGTACATATAGTACGATATTGCTGTTATACATGTAGATTCCACTGTGCTACAAACGTGTTTTACGCCAGCGTATATTCTAATGTATAGCACCAATTTACGCTAGTTATACACCTATCGTATATTAATAGAATCTCTGGCGTAAAACTAGTGGATAGGAACAGTATACACTTCAGTTATACGCTGAGTGTATATTTTTCTCTTAGGCACTTTAGTATACTATTCTCGCTTATGGATTGAATATCAGCCGGATATTGTCTAATGTCAATGACGCAATTCTTATCTCATCCTCCTGGTCCCCTGCCCTTCACGCCCCCTCCCCCCCCCCCCCCCCCCCCCCCCCCCCCGGCCTCGCCCATTGATCACCTTTTTAAAAAAAAGAAATATAATGTTTCTTACATACATGAACACATATATACACACACGTTCGAAACGCTGCAACGGCGTGACCCGCGTCAGAAACTGAAATGAGAGAGCGTAGGTAAAACTTTGCCCTATTAATAGACCAAGGCTTACCATATATCCATTCCATACTGCACAGTCTAAGTGAAACTGGCAAAAGAGACCAGTATAATAGCATGCGCAACTATCTACAACAGCTTACTATGAATTCAAGTATTCAGCCAAGTGCACACTACGCGTACGGTGCTCTAGATAGGAAATAAAAACACAGCACAATGGGACAGATAAAAAGATATGCGCACTTGGCCCACCTTCACTTCACCAGCGTGCCGGCGTAATGGGAAAGAAAACAACGTACTGAACTTACACTTTGTTGCAGATCTAGAAACACTTGCACGCTACTACACATTTTGACTAAAAGAGCATGATAAAGGTACATAATTTACATACCGACAGTCCGACACGACTTCCTATGCCTATGGGATACTGAGGGAAAGAAGTTGCAACGTAGGAAAACACAAACGGCGCAAGATAAGGTCATACCTGCTGAGGGCCGGGATTCATCGCAGCTATACAATAACACCTGCCTACGGCGCTAATATTATGATCCTGCAGCAGCTGCCAAGATTTGCGCGTCATATCACGTGACGTAAGTATACGTATGTATGCATGGGGCTCAATGCATCAAATGGTTCAACGATCGATATGCATTTGGATGTGTTTAATTGATTATACGCTGAAGACGCAAATTTACGTTCAATAATTATTACGCTACTCATTCGGAATGCCTAGATCGGCCCTCAATCCTGCTTTCAGTGCTTTGGAGTCAGCCTCTTTGACTACCCGGTATTGGTTCACGTACAACCTGACTCCATACTTGAGCAGCCATATCCCCAAGACAGTCCCGAACTTCGTTATGTTGATGGATGACAAGACCACCTGTCTTACAGTCTAATACATGTTGCAGCGTGAAATTTGCACTACATCCATCACACTAGGTAAACAATCAATGATCCGCGGAGTAATAAACGGAGGCTCGCTTACGTGCGCGTCATCAGGCAAATGGTCCATTGCTATGATGACAACATAAATGGATAGAGAATGGCAAAGCGCTCGCGAAGGTGTCATAAGAACATAAGGATGATGATGCCCTGGAGAGCTATTGTTGTGACCCTGACCAGCCTTTTATGTCAGGGAGTGATGATAAATTCAGTGACCTTGGTAGACTATTATACATGTAAGTGCATGCAGTACATATAAAAATACATGTAGATGCACAGCATATTGCTGAACGCAAAAGGAAGCACAGACCAGAGAATGACAGCACATCACTCCTGACAGTCAGTGCTAAAGCACGGCTATCTACATGACACACTCATGCTACTTCCCACAGTAGGCCATATCTGCAGAGACACAGATCCCTTGACCCAGGGAGCCTGTGGCCACATCCACGTAGTTCCGACACTGGAGGAGAAAGGGGATGGGGAGGGAGGGAGGGAGGGATGGGGGGGAGAGGGAGGAGGGGACGAAGGAGGGAGGAGGGAGGAGAGGACAGAGTGGATGGGAGGAGAGGACAGAGTGGATGGAAGGGAGGAGAGGACAGAGTGGATGGAAGGGAGGGGATGATAGTACGAGAGTGAGGTAAGAGGAACACAAGTGGTCAGTGAATATCCATCACAAACGTACATAGCAAACAGGGAGAGGGAGGAAGGTAGCTGAGGTGCTTACAGGTGTGGGGTGTCCCTCTAAGATGGAGTCCACCTTGCGCAGGGTGAGCAGATGTTCTTAGGTGATGAGCCTCACACCATGCTGCATACAGGATGGGGCAGGCATGACCCTGTGAGGGTGTGAGGGGGTAGTGACATCACTACCCACACATCTACAATGTACACAATAAATTTTAAAATGCCAACAGTATGTATGCAGGTTTCCACACCTACATGTATGTTTTCACTTTAATGACAGGAAGTGCAGACATATACATGTATGTAGCTTACCTTGGAGAGTACAACTCTGTCACTGGACGGATCCTTGGGGACGTCATCTGTGCGGAGAGGGGGGAGGTAACCATATCTCAGTTAATACTAATCATGGACACCCATATGGACGACATTCAATATCAAAATAGCTACATGTATCTATCCCTAGATAAATGAACATACATGTATATAACCCCCCTCCTCTTCTCTCAGACTCCACCTCCTTAAACAACCCTCCTTCACCTGGCACAATGCCCCCCTCCCTCCTCCCCCCATGACCTTCCTCCTATGCCCTCTCTCCAGAGGACAAACCTACTGGTGTAGTGCAGCTCATAGAAGAACAGCACAGCTAAGATCTCCGCAGCTGATGCACTCGAGGTAGGATGGCTGCAGATATAGAAGAGGAAAGACATATAATCTTAGTCCAATGGAGGAGGAGGAGGGAGGGGGAGATAGGGAGGAGGAGGTTGGAAGGGAGGGTCATAGCGATGACGGAATTGAAACTATAAAAACCGAGTCACTCAAAATCTTTTCACTTTGCACCAGCACGGCTATCTGCATCACTCCTGATACACTTAGCATACCAGCATGACACTCCCCTTGTGCGCACCAGTGACACTCCCCTTGTGCACACCAGTGACACTCCCCTTGTGCGCATAAGTGACACTCCACTTGAGCGCACCAGTGACACTTCCCTTGTGCGCACCAGTGACACTCCCCTTGTGCGCACTAGTGACACTCCCCTTGTGCGCATAAGTGACACCCCACTTGTGCGCACCAGTGACACTCCCCTTGTGCGCACCAGTGACACTCCCCTTGTGTGCATAAGTGACACTCCACTCGTGCGCATAAGTGACACTCCACTTGTGCGCACCAGTGACACTCCCCTTGTGCGCACCAGTGACACTCCCCTTGTGTGCACCAGTGACACTCCCCTTATGCGCACCAGTGACACTCCCCTCGTGCGCACTAGTGACACTCCCCTTGTGCGCACCAGTGACACTCCCCTTGTGCGCACTAGTGACACACCCCTTGCGCACACCAGTGACACTCCCCTTGTGCGCACCAGTGACACTCCCCTTGTGCGCACCAGTGACACTCCCCTTGTGCGCACCAGTGACACTCCCCTCATGCGCACCAGTGACACTCCCCTTGTGCACATAAGAGACACAGCATGTGACCTACATGTACAATCTCTTTGGAGAGGTGTGCAGCGACCTTGACACGATATTCCTGATGGGCAGCAATAGGGTTACCTGCCAACTGCAGCTGAGGGAGCATGGGAGGGGCAGAGGATGAGGAGAGTAGGGTGGGTGGGGCACTGATAAATGGAGGGAGGGAAACAGAAAGAAAGAGGGAGGGGAACATCTGTTTCCCTACCTCTACCTGTAAACATTAGAGCCACCACATCCACCCTCCCTACCATTACAATTGGGGATCAGATCACTATAGCACACCCAGGATCAGCTCAGTGCCCTATAGCATGTGAACATATCAAGGTGACCACATTACCCAAATTTTACTGTACATGTCTTATAAATATGCTTATGCCACATGCAAGCATAATGGCCTTAGCACCTGTCCATTGAATGTTTATAGACATGAACATATGTAAGCATCCTAATATGGTCAAAGTGAAGGCATTGAACCAAATTTATTCCATTCCAGAAATTCAGTTCCAGCATTAGAGGCCTGTATATCTAACACGAGTTATTCTGCTGTACCTGCCTATCCGGTGATCGGATAACATCAAATTCCCACACAAACTCAACAGAGATGTGCTTACATATGCCTTTAATGAGTATAAATGGAATGGTGACTACCATGGTGAGAAATACACCCACTTGAACACGCGCACTCATGGGGACAAATGTCCATCACAGGTTGTGTGAGTGTCAGAGTCTACACAACATCACATCCAATGTTCTGATGGATTTTACAAATAATATTTTAATCAGTTTTCAACGGTCTACTTCGTTAAAATGTATTGCGTGTGCGCTACATGTAGGCCTATGCACACGCCTGTGCAGCCTCTCTAGCAAGTGCTAATGCTACGCCGCTGCTGCAATTGGAATTGCTATGTGTACAGGATATCTAGAGTGTTGATATTCACTACTATACACAAAATAGTTTCTACACCTCTCACTTCACTAGCTTACACACGTATCAACAAAACTCTTCACATGTACAGTCCTAGACACGCACATCAATTAACGCACTCCTTTATATCACTCCTAGACACAAGTTTTTTACGTTTCGTACATGGGATTGTACTATACTCAGACACACGAATTAAGAGCTGACAAAGGGCTACCCATTTGTTAAATAACGGAGCCCAATTCTATGGTATTTGGCAGGAGCCAACCTAGCGGAATGCACCACGTACATGTATGGGCCACATGGATTCTTACCAATTTACGAGCATGATCAGATGAAAGTAGCCGTCATGGAACATACTGTACTCAGTACGGAGTATTTAACGATCGGAGCGATCAACACACACCAATATGTAGCTGCTAACAGTTACATTGCTGTCCCAGACTCCTCCAAGGCTTGAGAAAAGGCGATTCGTATCTGTTCAAAAGTTTGCTCACGCGCATACTGTTGTACATAGTCTCGTACCCAGATTATTAATACGTCTGGGTACGAGACTACACAATGCCGTCATGTTGGGTCTGGTAACGAGAGTGTTGTATAACAGTAGTACACTCGCAGTGCATCTTTGGTAGTGGTATAACAGCAGAATACGCCAGCGGATGTTGCCGTTATACGCTCTAATTGTATAACACTTGTATTCTAGAATAATACAACTTAATATACTCTGCAGTATAACATTGTTTTAGCACAGTGTTCACTCCGCTGTCTGTATCCGAACCCTGATAGGTCCCGGAGGTAAAACGTATCATAACTCAAACACCGAAAATATTTCTAATGCCAAAATTGAATCACTGATAGGAAAATGGTGTCCAATAATACAGTGACTTTTCGCAATACCTTTATAGCGATGGTTCAGGCGAGGCTTAGTGTCAAACGTGAATCATTTTGTAAATTTACACACACCCATTTCTACGTGACGTCACGCGGAATAAACACGGAAGACTTGAAGAGTTCAGGAAGCAAATCAGAAGATAACTTTGATGAGGGATCTGAACTTAATGAAGATGGCACCGAATCAGACGACGATGGAGCGGGAATATAATCGTGACTTTATTGTCTGCCGTTTTGTTTTCATTAAATTAAGCTTTACCCGAACTTGGCAATGTCAGCCTTTATTTTATGAAGCGTCTTTTCTACCTAAACGCTGACAAATACACATTTCTTTTACGTGGAATCGTGCCTTAGCCGTCAATTTAATTAATAAGCAATAAATGTTTGACGTCACGTAGAAATGAAGGTGTGGCACGTATATAAATTTCATAAAAGGTTCACCGCTGCACTAAGTTTGACACTAAGCCTCGCCTGAACCAACGTTATAAAGGTATTGCGAAAAGTCGCTGTATGATTGGCATTTTCCTACCAGTGATTCAAATTTGGCATTAGAAATATTTTCGGTGTTTGAGTTATGATACGTTTTACCTCCGGGACCTATCAGGCTTCGGATACAGCCAGTGGAGTGAATCTATAACATCAATATCGTACTATATGTACGTAAGGGGTGGGGCAATAAATTTCTCGAATTTGGCAAGAAACGGATATATGGGTGTGGAAATATAACGTTTCAAAAACACCTTAAAAGTCATCATTAAAAACGGTACCGAGTTCATATGTGCCACATCTTTAATACTGGGTGCATACATTTACTAACAGTGCATTAAAAAAAGCCTTGAAATGGTTCCCCACTTTCTTATGCGTCAGTGAATATATAGCTTTTTAACCGGGGCATTTATTCCATTATTATTGCATAGGAATGCGGAATGAGGGTTCCAAAATTCCTAGGAGAAAAGGCTATGCAAAGGAATGCCTGTTTTCCTGAAGGGATGCCTTCCTAGTTTCCTAGGAAAATTGGAGTGGGGGTGCCAAAATTCCCGGCTAGAAAGAATGGAACGCGGGGGTGCCAATTTTCCGGGGGTGCCAATTTTCCTGTGACACCGGTACACTTTTCGCATCTAAAATTGTACCGGGCGGTACAATTTTGGTTGCGAAGTGTACCGGCCGGTATAATTTTCGCCCGGTACAAATTTTGCGTGACAGACCGTACAAAACGGTATGCATGCGCATGCTATCTACTTGGTATTTCAATTGTGCGCATTGTGCCAAGAAAAAGAATGTAGTGCTTTATATCGTTTAAATTTTTGAGTTCTGCTGAGTCATGGTTAGCTTTTAAACATCAGGTGTCTATATAATGACTGAGCCATCATTTTAGAAATATCGTAAATGATTTAATTGTTGACTTATTTCCTGCCGCATATAACCATGAATTAAGTAGGTCTGTTAAAGTTGTCAGCATTATGGCTTCTGCTAAAGAGGACATTTGGCGTGTGTTGCATGGCTAGCCTACAGGAGCGAGTGTAGTAACTCGAATTACGAAAACTCTACGTATACAATGGTCTGTATGGTATGAGGAAGGATTTACGCTGAGAATGAGAGGGTGAACGAAAATATTTACAAATAAAAAAATTAAACCTATGGAGCCTGGGGTGAAGAGGCATGTAATGCTTTCTTCTGCGTAGCCATGCGTGAAGCCATTCTCACAAACTGCAGCAAATCCCAAGTTTTGGGGGATCTATATGGCAGACTGAGCATTGTGCTTGTGAGAGCAAACGCCAGGGCTATCCTTGCAAGATCCTTGCAGATGGCAGACATACAGGTCGATGCAATGGACTACTGATATGTTAAATCTATCTGTGTGATATATACATAATTATATATTTGCTATTTGTATACAGTTACAATAATAATACATAGGTAATGGCTAGCGCATGCGCACAAAGACTTTGCATGTCCGTCGATTACCAGGCCTCGTTTTTTGCCATTGACTAACTTTAATATAAAAAGGGCCTGGATACTAGGTTAGTTCATAGACTGAAGCCATACCATTGTAAAATGCATATGTTCACTAGAATCACTACATAGCAAATTCCGTACATTTCAGGTTATTGTGTTTGCAGCATTACACCACTTGAACCTTAGCAGAGCTTCCCAGCAGGGATGGTTCTACAAGAACGGTCACGGGAGAAGTAAGGGGGAGGCGGTACTTATACGAAATGAAGTGGTCTCCATTCACTGCAGTTTCGTACTGCTCCTGCTGCAAGAATATAGCGACCTTGAAAGCTGCATTAGGTGTGAAGGGCATTCCACCTGCGATTTCCTCTGGTCCCCAGCCGCCATTAGTGAATGTATTACGGACCACGTAATTAAGGTAGAATCTTGGATTGAAATGAAGAGCAAAGTCGGGAGACGAGGCCGATGGTAGAGATACAGCCAGAAGGGAAGGCGGAGCGTGGTATAAATTGATGGCACAAACTCCAGCCCCACATGCACTACTTGCAGGAGTCGCACCATTAACGTAGATGACTTTTCCTATGTTTTCTTCCTTGCACCCCTTCGATGAAACGACCTAAAATTAAATGGTAATGCAATTGCTTATGTCACAGTAGTTACACGGTGGTCTTGCTAATACATGCACCATTATATATAGTGCAGTGCAATTAAGCGGTACAATCGTACTAATGAAATTAAGTATACATGTAAGTACTCCCACTGCATGCACAGATGCACTGTCGACTTACAGCGCCATACTGGACATAGTCTAAGTCTGTATTTATTGAGATGACCAAATCGGATGTGAGGGTTCGGCGGTGCTTGTAGAGATATTGAAAGACACCTCCATTGGCTGTAATTCGGTACCCACTTTCTTCAACTGCGATGACTACGTATACAGTACCACTAAAAAACGGATACCCAGATGGTCTCTCCTCTGTTCCCCAGCCGCAGCCCAGGAAACTATTGAGAACTAACACAGGACCAGAGACGTAGGGCCTCGGGTTGAAGTGGAGTAGAATATCGCCGGAACTGCTGAGCACATTGAGGGTCCCTGCTATTGGGCCGGGAGAGGGGTAAATGAATCTCAAAACTGTACCAATTCCAAAATTCTGCAAAGAGATGTTTTTCTTTTCTCTCGAGGGTTGCGCTGGAATGTGTGCATAAGGAGAAAATCCATTCGTGAGGCATAAGAGTTTTGTATAGTAACGCATGCACGTATGTATTTATACTGGTATGTTACAAACTGTTACTAAATTCTATTTGAGTGTACAATTAGATGAACAGAATTTCAATTATACATATATGTACATGTACATGAACATATAATGAATAATTTTATGCATATGCATATATTTTCGTTAGTATAATCATGACACCATCATTAATTCAACATGCATGCATATACGCGTTGTAAGAATAATAGATCATAAACCAAAGGAATCACCTAAAACACTGTAGGGGACCGTGTATAGGGCCACAAATGGTCCGTGAATGAGGATTCAAATTTACAGCAAGTATAATGATCAATTGAACCTCTGCACCAACATGATAGGCGAAAGTATATACGAACGTAGAAAGTACATAAAGACATACCGACATGTTATGCAACTTGAATGGTTACTACTTCAATCAAGTTGCTGTTTGCGGTACATCATTTAAACAATGGACCATTTACCGCTGACGTCACACACGAATTAGGGGGGTCAACTTTTAAAATGGTATAACTCCACCATAATAGCTCCTACATGCTTTTACTTTTAAAGTTTCGCAAAGAAGAAAATTATCACACGTTTCATTTTTGTTATATTTACGATGGAACTTTTGTAAGGGATTTCTATACAACGAAACATGGCGGAAGTTGCTAATGAGGCATGCGTAGTCGTGTTTTTCAATGTCTGGGGGTCAACTTCCAGTAACTTGTGAGCGCTATAACGTTTGTACCATCATTGGCGAAGGTACATCAATTTGGAATATAGTTTGGCATTCATTTACCATTCATTCTACATTTGCTGTGTTTCTTCGGGGCGTTTCTATAAGGACTTATGTTTTGTCAAACATATAGTGAATAAATTAGTGACGTCAGCGGTAAAAGGTCTATTCTGTGCTGATTATTTTTGTGCCATCACCACAGAAACTGTATCCAGATATGTTATAGCCCTGCTGACAGCTGCAGAAGAATGAGCCATTGGTATTGGTACAGTTCTGTTCACAGGGTCCCAGACCATTATTAGGTGCACACTCATTAATATCTGCAATAATAGTAAATAATAATGCAAAACAAAATATTCAATTACAATCTCATTAGCCAGTGCAGTAAATTGCTATTAGATCTGATCCAACCAAACAATGTTCTAAAGCAAGAGCAGCATGTATAAATACAAATGCCAGTATTTATAACAATAAATGGACTTTGCATATACCATTACAGCTGTATCAAGACAAAGAATAGCCATTCTGGCAGCTGCAGTAATAACTTCCATTAGTGTTTGTGCACATCTGCTGACATGGACCACGGCCTCCATTTGGAGCACATTCATTTATATCTGTACGCACACTGTTTGTGAGCAAAGATATTTATATTTTAATACAGTTTGTATTCTACCATAATTTTTAATGTTGCAATATTCCACTACAAATTCTGAGTACGTATACAGTTTTAACTTTAATTTGCATGGCACTTGGTGGAACACAAAATTTGCGATCACTTACAGTAGTTTATAAAGCAGTATTTTTTTGCATTTATAAATATCATGAAGTTGATTGATTAATGATATACATGTAGATCTACATTCAGAATACCTTACATGGTTTATATAAAGCATGCAGTGGTAAACTAAGCACATTAATCCTTTCAGTGATGCCTAAAACAGACCAGTAGAGGTGCCTCTCTGCCATAGTTGCTGTGCAGTGCATTAAAAAAAAACAGAATAGCAATTTTAGTTGAACAGCAAATACAATCATAAGCATAGTGGCATTACGGGTGTCTTAAAATGGCATGGAGTCAGTTATCACAGTCAACTTGTATTGAGAGTTATCAAACTCAAACTCTTTTCATTATTTCAGTTCCTTGACGTGAAGCACAATCACACAAGCAACTTATTTAGCAACAGAATGAAACCTATTGAAATTTAAGTAACTAAATTGCGCTAAAAAGCAAAATCAAAAATAAAACAAAAAGCTCATTCAATTCTTTAATTCAGTCTCCTACACAAAGGCACTTGAAAATTTATATATTGTGCTGTCCTCACTTATGATGGATGCATCTGTACCACATGTAGGACTTACCATTACATGTTCTGTTGTCAGAAGATAACATATATCCAGTCATACAGCTGCAGATATAGCTACCAATTGTGTTGAAACAAATCTGAGAGCAGTTATCAGTTCCAGTCATACATTCATCAATATCTATAAACGAAAAGGCAAAGTCATATTTAGTACATTCATGTATGCCAAATGAACTAAGTTACACTGATGTTGAATTGAAAGAAATTAGTAACTGCTACTTACAATACTAGCACAATTAACAAGTGTTAATCAATAACCCTTCATGGTGTTTAAGATGAAATTAATATACAGCAATGATTCAAACCTGTTCATTGTGTAGAAACTGTGTGTGGGTATTGCGATTTAAATACAATAGTACATACGAGAATAACTTCAACATTAAGGTATTCTCACACTTGATGTATGCATTTAGTGACATAACAAAGCTGACACAAGGGTAACTCCGTTTTTTATGGTGACTCAATCATTTGTGTATTTAGACACCAAAAACACTAATATTATGCACACACATTTATTTACAATCAAATATATTGGATTGCAAAATACATTAAAATTCACGGATCACTTCCAAAAGATAGGTTGAAACTGGCTAAGATAGGTTCCAATTCCAATGATCATACTTTTCGACCTCTGTAAAATCTCACATCATTGATATACATGTACACTATTTAATTTTGTTTCACATGTGTTAAGCGCACCAGCACACAATCATCAATGTTCCTATTTTGGTTTCTCACCAGTGCAGTTATATCCTGAGGTAGTGAAGCCAGATTGGCAACTGCAGTGAAAGGATCCAGGAGTATTGATGCAAATCTGTCCACAAGGGCCCATTCCTCCATTTGGCAAGCACTCATTTATATCTGTTGAGAAAACACGCATATCTCAAATTAAGTAACTTAGCACATGTTGTATGCAAACTAACCTGAGCATGTACTGTTGTCCACTGATAGCGCATAGCCAGTATAGCATGAACAAAAGTAGCTGCCAATTGTGTTGTTACAAATTTGGGTACAGCTGTGGTTTCCAGTGATACACTCATCAATATCTGTGTAATGGAGTACAGTTAGTCTAGTATAAATGCATGCCTCACAACTAACACTGCACATTGTGTGTAACTATCTTCATATGGCATATGTACATGTGTTAAAGTGCACATTTGTCTTTATATGAACATAATAGCAAGTACCCCACAATGCAAGAATTGGTAACTCTATGCAGTGAACATGAATGCAGTGTATTGATGTTGGTGCAAGTCTAATTACAGGGATCTTGTCCTCCATTGGGCAAGCATTCATCACAAACATTACATCGTTTATAGAAAAAAATGAATACACCAAATTTTATGTTTTGTTTGTAACTTTTGAACCATTCAGTCATAAGAGGTGCAAACTTTATTTTCAGAATCTGCAATCATTTCTACATGCTTTTGATCGTAGTTATTATGAGTAAACAATGCATGGTAATCAGGTAAACAATTTTAGTTTTTGCTCTTTACTATGCCCTACAGGAGCTCAGGGGTGTTAAGGCAGCCTATAGATGTCTCGTACCCAGACCATACATACGTAACCTTTCATAAGCTGTAAAAACCCTAGTAAATGATGCACTGCAGTCAAACTTGGCTTAAGAACGCTATGTATAAATGCCCATCTAATAATGTTGTTCGATTGTTCAGGTTTGCTTGCATGCGTACGTTTTGATGTTGATTAGTAATTCAGCGATAGAGGCGGAGATCTAGCAATGCGCGGATCGAGCAATAAATGCGATATTATGTTACAACTCTATTCAGTACACAAAGTTACGCTTAGGTTTTGTAAGATTTATACCAGCCTTCGTGGCAATCCTGCCTAGTATGTATTCAAAATGGCGGCGTATTTACATAAACATGCGCGCGCACGACAAAATTTTGCGAACCAAGAACGTTTCAATCACATCCTAAGCATAGACGAGCAATAGAAACATCGTTTAACATACCAGGCACAAAATTCCTCTTATCCGCTCTCGTCTTCATCTCCGCCTTTTTACTTTTCACAAACAACCCTCCTAAGGGCATTAAATATGACGCAACTGAACTTTCCCGCCCGACAGCTGCAACTTATATATGTTTAAGTCTAATTTTCTACGCGCCATATACGAAATCTAAGCGCTAGAGTACCCTAGCATGATAATAGGAATGAGTGCTTTACAATAGTATCTTCCGTACGTTAGCACTGCATTATTAAATAGTTATTTGCATACTGTCATAATGATGTAATCATGAACATTCTTGTCGACATATTGTCAACAGCATGTAAATATGTTTTCTTGTATAGGCTGCCTTAACCTCCCTGAGAGTGTAGTTAAGAGCCCAAATTTATTTTATGTATACTGCTGTATGGTCCCTATGTACATTCAAGTAATACAGGTAATTATAATCAGTGCAGTGATATTTGTTTCTGAGATTGCTTCACCCTTTGCAAATGAATTAAAGATGAGATCTTCTGGTATAATACAAATGTCCCTGGGGTATGCATATAATTTGTAATACTTTATTGGTGTCTTTGTATCTGTTTTAAATAAGTAACCAGCTAAAGGCTCAAAAGTAGGATTGCTCCGTATATCATATTAAAACTGTATCTTTGTTTCATGATTTTGGGTTCTCAAGCCATTATGTGTTCTAAATGTAGAACAACATAGATCAACTAACCAGACTAAAAAAAAAAATGAAAGTTTTACTATAATATATGAAGAAATCCTAATAACGGGTGCAATTTTCGTACATTTGAGCCTTTAATTACTTAACCATTTGTCCATTGTAACCTATGCTTTAAACATAGTTGTGTCCAAAAATACCAATGCGTCATGCAGTATTGCTGTATTTCTTTACAATCAAATACATTGGATTGTAAAATACATTAAAATTCATGGATCACTTCCACAAACAGCACGATAGGTTGAAACTGGCTAAGATATGTTCCAATTCCAATGATCATACTTTTCGGCCTCTGTAAAATCGCACATCATTAATATGATTTTGTTTCACTTGTGTTAACCCCACCAGCACATAAGCATCAATATTCCTATTTTGGTTTGAATGTCAGTTTTGTCAAGTACATGTAGACTATTAACTTCCTGAATGCAGTGGATTGTGAACAGAGTTTAAATCTCACCAGTGCAGTTATATCCTGAGGTAGTGAAGCCAGATTGGCAACTGCAGTGAAAGGATCCAGGAGTATTGGTGCAAATCTGTGCACAAGGGCCCATTCCTCCATTTGGCAAGCACTCATTTATATCTGTTGAGAAGACACACATATCTCAAATTAAGTAACTTAGCACATGTTGTATGCAAACTAACCTGTGCATGTACTGTTGTCCACTAATAGTGCATAGCCAGTATAGCACGAACAAAAGTAGCTGCCAATTGTGTTGTTACAAATTTGAGAACAGCTGTTGTTTCCAGTGATACACTCATCAATATCTGTGCAATAGAGTGTTAACGCATGCCCCACAACTAACACTGCACATTGTATGTGACTATCTTCATATGGCATATGTACATGTGTTAAAGTGCACATTTGTCTTTATATGGACATAATAGCAAGTACCCCACAATGCAAGAATTGGTAACTCTATGCAGTGAATGTGAATGCAGTGTATTGATGTTGGTGCAAGTCTAATTACAGGGATCTTGTCCTCCATTGGCCAAACATTCATCACAAACATTACATCGTTGTATACACCTCCAAATTTTAAGTTTTGCTTGTAACTTTTGAACCATATAGTAATAGAGATGCAACCTTTATTTTCAGAATCTTCAATCATTTCTACATAAGGATTATGCTTTGATGGTAGTTATTATGTGTAAACAATGCATGGTAATCAGGTAAATAACTTCGGTTTTTACTCATCTCTGTGCCATGCAGGAATGTAGTTTAAGTTAAGAGCCCAAATTTATTTTATGGATACTACTGCATGGTCAAGTAATCAGTAGTGATTATGATCGGTACCGTTATATTTATTTCTGAGGTTGCTTCATGCTTTGCAATTATTCAGATTAATTAAAAATGAGATCTTCTGGTATACGATAGAAATGTCCCTAAGGTATACATATAGTTTATTGGTGCCTTTGTATCAGTTTCTAAAGGCTCAAAAGTAGGCTTTCTCTGTATATAATATTAAAACTGTGGCTTTGTTTCATAATTTTGGGGCTTGTCTTTAAGCCATAATGTGTTCTAAATGTAGAACAACATAGATCAACTAACCAGACTAATTTTTTAAAAATCATGAAACAGAGCTGCAGTTTTAGTATAATATGTGGAGAAATTCTAAAAACGGGTGTAATTTCGCCTTTAATTACTTATTTAGTGCTGATATGAAGGCACCAATACGATATTGTAAATTACATGAGTACCCTAGGGACTATTTCATCATATTCCTCATCTTATATGTAAGTCAAATTAAATCGTTTGAATTATTGTGAAGCATGAACCAACCCCAGAAACGCATATAAAGGGACCAATCTTAATAATCAGTAATAGTTAATGAATGCACGTAGGAACCATACAGTAGTATCCATAAAAACTACAATCCTGCCGAGCAGAATAAATTTTTCAAACAACAAAGTTGTTTATTTATATGATTACCATGCATTGTTTGCATTTAATGACTAACATCAAAAGCATAATCCTTATATTGCATATTTTGAAATTAAAGTTTGCACCTTTTATGACTGTATGGTTCAAAAGTTGCAAATAACTAAGAATTTGGTTTTATCGTTTGCAGCACTGTTAGTGAAATGTAGGCAATGATGTTGTGTGCTGAACACAATAAAATTTATAAAACAATTACAATTATTGGTTTTGCTACTTTTACTGTGGTACATAATTCTTTGTTCCCAATATTGGCAGTTATGTTTCAATCATACTACAGCATTGAATATGGTAGTAGGAAGCTTTATATACATGGGCTTGCATAAAATAAAAAAAGAAATAGCAATTTTAGTTGAATAGCAAATATGTCGATTATAAATACATTGGCATTACAGGAATGTTTGTCTCAAAATGGCATGGGGTCAGTTGTCACAGACAACGTTTATTGAGAGTTATTGAACTCAAATTGTTTTAATAATTTCAGTTGCTTGAAATGAAATACAATCATACGAGCAACATAATTCATTGCTGATACTACAATTATTTAGAAAAATGGGGATAACAAATTCGAACCTGAGGAATTTGGTTAATTTTACATAATGATTAAATGAAAACTTTCAGCATATGACTAAAATCAAAATCTAAAAGATAACTCAATTCTTTAATTCAGTCTGTTCTGCATGCGTGGCCATGAAGCCACTTGAAATTGTATATAATTATAGTAATTATAGTTATATATATATAGTCCTGTTCCAATGCATGCATCTGTACCACATGTAGGGCTTACCATTACATGTTCTGTTGTCAGAAGATAACATATATCCAGTCATACAGCTGCAGATATAGCTACCAATTGTGTTGACACAAATCTGAGAGCAGTTACTAGTTCCAGTCATACATTCATCAATATCTATAAACGAAAAGGCTACTTAAAATTCCATTTTGATGGTGGCTTAAACATTTTTCAATTGTAACCTATGCTTTAATAATAAATGCATGTGTCCATAAATACTAATATTATGCACATACATGTACAAGTCTAGACTGATGTATTGCTGTATATCTTTACAACAAAATATATTGGATTGCGAAATACATTAAAATTCATGGATCACAGTAAGATAGGTTGAAACTGGCTAAGATAGGTTCCAATTCCAATGACCATATTTTTGGCCTCTGTAAAACCCACATCATTAATTGATGTACACTATT
The DNA here is from genome assembly GCA_949361645.1 of Spongilla lacustris. Lineage (NCBI taxonomy): Eukaryota > Metazoa > Porifera > Demospongiae > Spongillida > Spongillidae > Spongilla > Spongilla lacustris. The sequence continues at coordinate 6,754,405 of OX442416.1, read as the reverse complement.
TAATTTTGTTTCACATGTGTTAACCCCACCAGCACACAAGCATTAATGTTCCTATTTTGGTTTGATTGTCAAGTACATGTAGACATATTAATTTCCTGAATGCAGTGGATTGTGATCAATGTATAACTCTCACCAGTGCAGTTATATCCTGAGGTAGTGAAGCCAGATTGGCAACTGCAGTAAAAGGATCCAGGAGTATTGGTGCAAATCTGTGCACAAGGACCCATTCCTTCATTTGGCAAGCACTCTGTTGAGAAAGCATACATTTCTTATCTCTAATTATGTAACTGCAAACTACCACCTACATGTTGTATGCCTGTCCTGCAAACTAACCTGAGCATGTGCTGTTGTCCACTGATAGTGCGTGGCCAGTATAGCAGCACTGGACATAGTCTAAGTCTGTATTTATTGAGATTACCAAATCGGATGTGAGGGTTCGGCGGTGCTTGTAGAGATATTGGAAGACACCTCCATTGGCTGTAATTCGGTACCCACTTTCTTCAACTGCAATGACTACGTATACAGTACCACTAAAAAACGTATACCCAGATGGTCTCTCCTCTGCTCCCCAGCCGCAGCCAAGGAAACTATTGAGGACTAACACAGGACCAGTGACGTAGGGCCTCGGGTTGAAGTGGAGTAGAATATCGCCGGAGCTGCTGAGCACATTGAGGGTCACTGCTATTGGGCCAGGAGAGGTGTAAATGAATTTCAAAACTGTGCCAATTCCAAAATTCTGCAAAGAGATGCTATTCTTTCCTGTCGAGGGTTGCGCACTTCCTGGAATATGTGCATATAAGGATCGAGAAACCACTGAGTTATTCGTGAGGCGTAAGAGTTTTGACGAAATGATATAGTATATAACGCATGCACAGAATTGTAATTATACATGTGCACGTACAGGAACATATATTCATATGTATATCATTCCGTTCGTACATGTATATCCATGACAGTGATGACACCATCCTTCAACATCCTATACATGCATGCATACATGTATACGCGAGTACAACACGCTTATATATAATTCATTAATTAATATACTAATAGATTAAAAACCAAAAAGATCACCTAAAGCACGATAGGGGACCGTGTATATATAGGGCCACAAATAGTCCGTGCATGGGGACCAGCTGACCAGGCATACGCTATAATTATAACTGCATGACGTATTAATTGGTGAGGTAAAATGCGGGGACTTAAAATCCTACGTTCAGTACAAAATTCTAATAGCGCCAAGAAATCAAAGTGACATACGCACGTGTATCGGTGTGAATAGTACATACCACAATCTTGATGATTTAGTTCGTCCGTATTCTCAGTGTTCGGTTCATCAGCTGCACAATATACAAGCAGGTGATGATCGCCGGAGTGGCACGATCGCCGGCATATATAAAATGCAAATTTAAATCGGGCACATAATAATAAATATTATCATGTACCTTCTGATTTGTAAGTATCCGAGGATAGCAGCTCTATGCCATCATCGCTCTCGCTACTACTGATCGGATCGGATACAATATGATTCGTTTCATCCAGTCCAAGCTCAAGATTCCCGTCGATGTTAACATTGATCATATCTTTCGGGAATTATTTTTAGTCGAATAGACCAAATCAAAAAGAAAGAAAAAAAAAAAAATAGACATGTATGAGACAATGCATGGTACATCTGGCAGTGTGCATCAAGCTGGTAATTTAAAAATAACATTTTAATAATGATACCTATACCTTTACTGACAAACGCTGCGGTGCAGGTCATTGCAATAACAGCGAGCACTGTCTGAGTTAAAAGAAGCATTGTTTACCCTCAGCTGTGTTGTATACGTGGCTGGCTCTGTAAACTTGCGATCAGGAAACTCTGTAACCCTTTTAAAATACTTTATGTGTATGCGGAAGTGCATTAATTGCATGACTCTGGCGCCTCGATGCATAGCAACCACAAAAAGCACGTTAATTGGTTTACATGTTCAGTGAAAAACCACTAAGTGACTTAGACAGGCGATTAAGGGTGGCGCGCAGTACGTCACCGAAGGCGCCTCGTCCGCGAAGCGGACTGGGGACGAACCGGATTCAAATTTTTTTTTGTGCGATCCGTTTGGTCTAATGAAGAGTGATTGGAGAGCACCGCGGGTGCAATTTGACCCCGATGTTGGATGCATGGATGTCCTCCATGAAAAATTGTCCCCCTGGAAAAATTGTCCCCCCGGACATTCATTCTTAGGCACGATTGTCCCCCCCGGACATTGGTGCCTATAGGAATGAATGTCGCCTCTAGGAATTTATTGTCTCCCTATGCCGGACATTTTTTTCCTAGGCACTGATGTTATCCCCCACTCCCTCCCTCCGAATACTTTTGCAATACAAGCTCACCGAATCATGTAGCCTTCAAATCCTAGTTAACCCGCACGCGTTGTATTAATGAGCACACGTGGACAATCAGTTTACGAGGTAAGGTAAGACGTGGAACATGATGGCGTTTCAAAATCTAATATAATCCTGTGTTGCGTAATCACATACAAAAAGTAGGAGGTCCCTAGCCAGATGGCCTTGGAGATCAATCCGAGCAGTGTTATGCTCAACACTCTGTATGTCTACAGCAAAATGGTGAGAAGCCAATGTTGATAAGGTGTCCTAGCTGGGCCCCAACACCCTAATTCCCCTATCTTTTTTTTTTTTTAAATCTAAGCTTTTGTACTGAGCAATGAAAATCTTAAACCCCTTCATAACCGGGCTAAATATGATCTCAGCATTTGTTGTTTACAATTCCAGCAGCAATTTGTCTAGCAAGCCGTATAAGGCAATAGTCTGCACCCATAGAACAGATTCATATCAGTATAGGTGTGGATGAATCGTCAAGTCTAGTTTTGGCTATTCTTCTTTTATAAAGATAATTACAATTTCCCTTGCAAAAGTATTAAATACTAAACATTACTGATACAAGGTTAACGATTTACTTCGGTACGTTTATGCATGCATGTAAATGCACACGAAGAAGACTACACTGTAGTAAGACTATTCGCAATCCAAACAGGTCCCTACAAAGCTACAAGGCTGACTTTTTACCAAAATATTATAGTGCGCATGCAGTTAGCTCATCCATGATATAGCTAGTCGTATAGTTTTATGTATATTAGGTAGGTTACAATATATTGTGCCACGCCCCCATCGCCACCACGATGGCGATCCAGGAATGGAGCATCCTGCAGGAATCAAGCTTTCTAACGGTAATCTTATAAGCTGCGGCTTAGCTTTAAGGAGGCATAACCTTATATTATGATATTTGTGAATTGAATGATTGATTATAGCTTATCACGAGCAAGTGTTTGGTTGTCAGTCACCACTCATGTAAAACCATGCATAGCTGTTGGCCTAGTGTATCAGCACACTGAGCAAGTGGTCATGACATCGGGAGATATGTAGTTTTCACTTAGGTTGATATCTAGCCGCTTCCTCCACTAGTCTCAGCCAATCAGTGTTCATAATTGTAATAAGAGATGCAAATGAGAAAAAATAGTGAATCAGAAAATAAGTCAGACATGTATTCTTTCTTTCCTTGGTCTCTTGCAGACCGGCCCAATAGAGTCTTAATGTTAGGGACTCCTACGTTGTATATAGGTGTGGGACTGCAGTTATAGGGGCTCACTATGTAGGGCACATGCACACACAGGTGGCTCTCTCAGTAGTAGAACTTAGGTTTCACCAATCTATCATAATCAAACTTGTTTGCGTACGATATTACAACAAAATCTCTTTTTAAAAAGTCGAATTTAACACTTTGGACAGCTGGGCTGGCGGAACCGGTCCGGCAAGTCCGGCGGCCGTCGGACCAATATTTTTACCCAACCACACCCATTTTTAATTTATTACAATATGAATATTATGTACTATAGTCTAATAGTTGCAATACCGTTCTATTTATGACAGCTGCAATACTATTGAGTCTATTTATTGTAATCATTGGCTGCCAACGTTCCCGAACGCTTCATCCTCTCATGGAATTTGTCTTTCCAAAGCGTGTATTTGGTAGTGCAAAGAAAGAAGAAAGGTTCTTTAAGGCAGATTGGTGTCTTCACAGTAAATACCCATGATTGTATTACAATTTGGAATTTTGCCACGTGTGTTTAAAGGCGTACAAAGAAAGCCTCTTGAGCAATATCAAACGCGCGACCCATGCAGTATCAGTTCAAATTTGTTTGCATTCAGTAACATCAACCAAGCATCGAGGCGGTAAATACATTTATGTCTTGTCGTACATCAGGGCCACTGTCTATACCATCAGGTATTATGTGGTTTAGAGCAGCCACTGCAGCAGCACAGTTCGGTGTGGCAAGAAAGAAGAAATATTTCGTGGCAAGAAAGAACTTCTTACAAGACAAACTGAAGCCATGTTCATGAAGAAGAGAAAATTGCAAAGCTACAAGTCCACAAATTGGCATAATGTATACCAAAACTACATACATGGTCAGAGATTGGTATAATGTTTTAAAGCTACAAAACGACAAATTGGTATAACGTTTCAAAGGTATACGTGGTCATGTTCCAAACAAAATACTTTGGTTACTATAAACTCCTATATTGACACAACTCTTGGATGCATGGGTTGGCGAGTTTGAATGCATGTTCACATAGAAGAGCAAATTGTAGAGCTACATGCATGCACTGGTACAATACATGTACGTCCATGGTCACTGATTGGTATAATGTTTTCAGTAAGTTCCAAATAAAATACCTTGGTCGTGTCCAAAATACATGTAAATACCTATTTGACGCGAATTTATATAGGGTTGATGAGATTGAATGCCTTTAGGTTGGTTTTGAATCCTTAAGCCTTTGCCTGTAATTCCAAGGAATGAGCGGTATTAATAAACTGTGTGCACATTACACCGTTCGTTAAGATAGATATTTAAATGGTGCATTGGCTGAGTTGATGCTCTGCATGGCAGGGTTCCTTATACCACTATATCGCTAGCTTAACCAGTAAACTAAACCTTAAACCAATGTAGTTTGCACATTTTAAAGCATGAAACAATTTAACCAAATTTGGTTTACACTATGTAGTCGACACCTGGGACCAAATTTTGGGTTGATATAGCAACCAACCTATCTTACGCATTAGCTGGATTACCTGTATTTACTTTGTACCATATTTCTATGCAATTATGCTATGTTTTGTAACTTAAAAAGTGCGAAAATTGCTCCGCCCCAGACACCGGCCCGATAAAAAAGCTTTTCCCGCTCCCTCGCTGGTCCAATCCTTAAAGGTTTCCACCAGCCCTGGTCTAATACAACTGTAATAACAAAAGCATCATCACAAGGAGGCAACATGAATCAAAGTACACTTTTTCAGAATAGTTTCACAAGTGTTGGTATTAACACTTGTGAAACTATTCTGAAAAGTGTACATGTATATAACTTCATATCAATGTACCCAATGGATTAACTTAGTCAAAGAGTAAGTTCCTATAAAGGAACTCAATGGCCCCTACTGCCAACATAACAGTAACTGTCACAACCCCCCCCACACACACACACACCCAAAGGCACACCCACAACAAGCTGGGGCCTGTAGCCAGACCAGGATGCATCATTTGACTGCCAAATACGACTATGGGGGAGGGGGGGAGCCATGGGGGGCTGGATCAGACTATTAATAATAGGCTAGCCAGACAGAATGGATCCCTGTTTAGCCACATTTAAAGATAAGCCCATTTAGGCATAGCCAAAATATAATTTCTCCAAAGTAGCGTATAATTCATACAAGTGCATAGTGTGAGCTGGGAGCAGGGGTCATCATAAATCATTTATAGGTGGTAGGACTATCATAAACGTTATGATACCTGAAAAACAAAAGCTATATGCAGTACCGGCTCGCTAGAGTGGAAAGTAACACCTTGCTACAGTAGAAAATAAGGATCATTTATAGTTTTCTCTGTACCCCATGCATAATTGCATTAGCAGGTAACTGCATGCATGCCGGCATGTAGCTATATGCAGCTGCAAGATGACGGAGAAGGTTCAGTGCAACCATGTACGTACTTCGCCGCTATCTGAAGCTCATTGCGATCTAAAGAGAGCCCAAGACTCACAGAAGGCACAACTGCGAGCCCCGAGGGCAACGTCATGCAGTAAGGAACGTCATGCTGTGCTATTCCAGCCACGTGACGATAGCGCGCCATCCAGGGCCACTGGTAGAGGCGATATACTTAGATTTCATTCCATAACGATATATACTGTAATCTGCGTGCAGTGGTTGATCGAGATACAAGTACGCTGTCGTATAATATTTCATTTCATTTTAACGAGTAACCGCATCGTCGTACACTAATTTCATTGCGAAGCAGGAATTGCGGGTGAATAACTTTTAAATGAAGTGTCTTTTGTACACGAAAAGAAACCTTGTCCCGTTGCTAGCATCATATACATATGCATGAGGTTGCGGCTATAGCGCGCGCCGTTACATCAAACAAATTATGTGGGTTCCGCCGATCATGCTACCGGCAGTATATAAGAACAGCTTCTCTACCACATATTCATCACATGCGATATCAAGCTGCTTACATTTCATTAACGATGGGTGATCTACGCCACTTTCTTCTAGCGTGTTTGCCAGCTTTTGCGTGTGCTGGTCTGGCCTTGGAGCGTAACGAAAATGGTGCACTCACATTGTTTGAATCGGAAAAGGAAGGTGATTCGGATGCAGTGCGAAAATTATTTTCGATTCAACAGAACGTCACGGCCAGACAAGCTCCTCAAGCTCGAGATCTGGTATGGGTTTCAGCAAGCAACGGCAATGTTCCTCCAAATGCAGTGTCTGGTGGAAGCGACTTTCAAGGAGAACAGCTTTACGTCGCTAGGATAAATCTTCCATCTGGACCTACTCCCGGAAAACTTCCTCCCTCTCACGGGGGTGCATTTGCAAGCTACGGTGGAGTGGAGATCATTCAAACCACGTATGAAGTTCTGACAAATCCATCTCGCATAGCGTTGTATTGGCGACCAATTTGTGGTGCTGCTCCAAACGGTGCCATTCTGGGAGGAAATGATCAAGGTGCAGGCGCTCTGTATATAGGAAGAGCTCGACGTCCAGATGGAATGTACGTTTCCGGAAAAGTAGCCTTCAAATATGGCTACTGCTACATACCGTATGGTGGACGTGAAGAATCATACTCAAGCTGCGATATCCTCACTCTTGGTTAGAGTGCCTTTTTTATGCCATGAACATGATATAGAATTGGTGCATGCTGCTGATAGCGGGACAAGTAGACTATATACTGCTTTTATAAAGTTTGTGCAAAATATTGAGTCAGAATAATGTTAACATTGCATGGGGCAACAGTACAAAATAAAATTGTACATGATTGTTTGAGATGAATTTACCATTCAAATTGGCATTGCCATATACAAATATGCATGCGTGCCATTATCTATAGACTCAACTGATGAGGTTTGCCCACTATGACGGACCAATATGTGAACAATCAGATTCCGGAAAATTCCAGGACCCAGCCTGTATCAGTATGGATCCTTCGCAAGTTCAATCAAAACCACAGTGTGATCGCAAAGTTTACCGAGTCATGCATAGGCCAAACGATTATGGTATTCTGCCAATACTAAAATATACTTTGTACAAACGTGCAACCGGCATGTATGATGCATTATGGAATAAAAGTTTATTTCAATTTATTATATCAGTGACACATTTGCATGGCACAATGATAGAATTATAAAATTACCCTGAAATGTACTATTGTATATCGTCTTTTACAATTGTATACGAACACGTAATAGAGCAGTCCTATACCTGTCTATAGACACGAATAACGAAAGCCCTTGCATTTGCCCTGACCAGAGCAATGCTTAACCAGGAGAAAGGAGGTTGTCAACACCAAATAGACAAGGGTTATGGATATGGTCTGTCACTGATGACCTTTGCAGCATCACCCTGAGCATAGACATATGAATGGACCGAGTGCATTGTATTATCATTTAAGTTTAGCTGTAGGTCAGCAGTGGTGCTGATATGTTGTGTTTAAAGATGGCGTGCATGGATCAAGTGATGTGGATGGTCACTGGGTGTGTGCATGCGGCGGGAGTACAATTTGATAATTAACTCATGCGCACACGTAAGAACGACGCCTATACAACTAATGGACTGAGTTTACAGTCGTCTTACTTCACCTTTGTGAATCTATAATCTTTGTCATCACGTTCTTGATTCATTTAACAAAACCACATATGAATTAAATTACAGAATTACGGGAACTTATTTCAGTTTTTTCAATAGCATATTGCTTGCTCAGTGAAAAACGTGCATTCTCACATCAGTATCAGTGGATGCGTATAATAGTATACATGTAGTTGCTAATTTCCGTTGACATGTATACAGGTTGGCCTAGAATAATACAACAGGCTAGTGAAGAAACCCGCCACAAACAATTTTCCACTCTCCCAGTAGATGTAGTTCAAGTTGCATGGTGTAAGGTCATAAGTTATTATTCTATAAAGTTATAAAAATGAACACAACTTGAACGTTTATGCATAGCCTAACAGAGCTAATTGAATGCCTCAAAAATATGCCTTTGCCAAGGAAAACAGATTACTATATCAAAAGTTATAACGTTTCAAACATCTAACAATGTACACAATTTGAATGGTCAGCACTGACCGCTTGACTTCTCCATGCAGCTACTGTAAAAGTATTCAAGTTAGTGACACCATAATTGCATAAAATACAACACAGGTACTCTTTATAAGGTTAACAAGGTCAAATACACATTACATCCAAATTATCATTATATAATCTGCCTATAGCTGTATAGTGATATTGCAATGTTCTCCCCCTTCTTCTTCGCATCCATCATTCTTCCAATATTTAATAATTACTTTAGGAATTTGAGTCTTCTTTGATTGCTTTACACATATTATACATGTATGTGTGTAGAGATTCACATACCATAGCTGTTCAAAATACAGATCATTAATAACAGACACATTGAATAAAAAGCTTAATATTACATTCCTTTTACATACTGAGATATCTGGAAACTGTTTTGATAATTCCACTTCCTTTTCTGCCACACATTGCAATGTATTTTCTATCTTACTCCTTAAACTGTTCTTCTTCTTTCAACTCTTATCGTTAAAGTAATTATTATTATTTTTTACATTTACATTGAAGCTCACATTAATAGAGCATTTATCAACAATTTTGATGGCTTGTTGACATGTCTGGACATAGGGTTTGCAGCTGCCTCTGATCTTGAGGTTACTGAAAGCATGAATATGATTAGGTGTGTGTGTATGTAAAGTGTAAATGTTTATAAGAGATTGAGATAGCCATAGGAGTTTCAGTTTGGAATAGGAATACACCTATTGAGTATCATACCCCAATACATAGTGTACTGTATACATAGCTTGGATTGTTAAGTCTTTTTTAAAAAGATCTCTTCAGAGCTATATTCTGATACTCCCTACAATTTAAATAAAATTAAACAACCCCCTCCAAATAAAGTAGAGGGCCCATATAGACTGGCCAGTCAGTATCTGGGTGGTGGATCCCTCCATCCCCTCTTCCACCAAGAGGATCACAAGAGATAAAGCTTTGACCGTTCTTCATAGCCCTGGCTGGTATAATGTACCGGCCAATAATAGCATGCTGTTGGTGCCATGCATGTCGTGTGCAATTAAAATATTTTTATAAGCCTTGAAATTGATTCATTAAGCACCTGTATAAGAATGCATAACATATTCTGTTTCAGTTTGTTAGGATGGAAGTCTTGATCCTTCATCCCTACACATGTTCAGCTCCAACCTGATGAATGACCAAAGCACTTTGCACAATAACACACACAAGCACATATCACACAACAAGCACACATCACACAACAAGCATACATCACACAGATGCACAAGCACACAGACACAAATCACGCCATAGACATACAGTTTCATTAGCCCGAGAGGAAGGGGGGTTGTAGCCCCTTGAAATATGACTATGGCAGGGTCACCCTCACATAGGTCAAATACAATAACATGGGGGGGGGGGGGGGGGGGGGAGCAGATGGAAGGCCCCTCGCATTTGGCCAAATGTACTAATGCCTTTGCTAAGACCACAGCAGTGTTATACGCCACTTAATTTTGATTTTTTTCCCCACCATTGCAATTATACTCCTCCACCCACCATCACCACTATACCAAGGCACCATCCACCCACCACCACAACTGTAATCCCTTCACCCACCCTCCAACACAAACTGTATAGCTCCACCTGCCCAGAATCTTCACTGCACCCACCATCACCACATATAAGTCCGGGGGGAAAGTGGCAATAGCCACACCCCCTATATCAAATGTTTAGGGAAAGGGGAAAGGCATGAAAGCCTATGACCTGACAAGTCAAAAAAGGTGTACATATACGTATGTGTTAATATAGCAAATGATAAAACCCATTGACTAGTGAGGACATATCTATTTCATGCCCACTTAGAAACCCTCAGTGAGGTAGCAAACAAAACATACAAAAGAGAATGGCACTATAGATTTACCACAGTGTATGAAAAAACTAACACATGGACTAGTGACAGAGCTAATTAGTGCCCACTTAGCAACATTAACACAGACATCAAGGCGGTTTTTTCTTTAAATATGAATCACCTTGAGTGACAATATCATGTATGTTGAAATGACCATATAAATGAAAGGCCCTCCCACCTTGGATAGTGCACTGTGTGTCATAAGTATCACATGGCAGTCCAACCCAGCAGCCGTACTATTTTTCAATTGTGTTACTATCCATTTTTATCATCCGTTTGATAAATGATGTGATCCTTGTGTCTGAATCAGTCCATAGCTACAGTGGGAGGTGAGAAATGGGAGGGGGAAGGCACATAAAGGAAAGTAACAAACGTTCCAATCTACTGCAAGATGGTTTTTATAAAGTGCATTTTTAAGCACTCAGAAAGAACGTAACATGAAAAGACACTTATAAAAGGTCACACAGTTCCTACGTAACATATAGGTGTTGAATGGTGAACACGTGTACTTTTATGCTCATTTGGAGGTTTGGCGCTGGGCTGAGATTACCAATGTACATGTACCCCCCCCTCTAACAGTATTAGGTGAGGCTCCCACTGTAGCCGCTTTACTTCATACAACTGCTTCACCCATACGGGCCATACCTATTCCATAACAACCCCAAATGCAATTGCGTCCCCACACAGCTGCCTTCCACACTCACCAACATCCAACACCTCCCCTATACAATTGCCACACACACTGACAATTCACTGCTACACATGCATATATCAACACAACATATTACAGAATTCACAACAGAGTATCACACACACACAACATTGCATTCTTCTGCACAACTCTCCTATATATATCACATACTGCTTATATGAACCCCTTCCATGCACCTGACATGCACACCTATCTCCCTCTTCTCAATCCTCATACCCCTAGACCTGTTGGGTTAGGTCAATGCTTCCTCACAATATAACACTCAGCCACTCTCAACCCTGGAGCATTTTCCCCATGCAGTACGTGACAGTACTCAACACCAATGACTCTCCACTCCTTGATCGCAGCTGAACTCTCCTCCATGGTAGATGGCACTCATCAAACCTTATCCAGTGTTTGGCACTCTCCTCCCCAGAACGTTATCCAGGGCTTGCATTACCTCCAATATTTATGCCAACTTCTGAAATACTTAGTATTCACAGACCAGAAAAAAATTACAAAAAAAGCACTTATTCATGCCACAGTGGAAGCTATGAACAATGTATGCAAGCAAAACTTTAATCACAGTTTCATAGACTCTTTGATTAAGTGTAAAAGCATTCCGAAGGAGGCAAAAGCAGACCAGAAAAAGGAGATACGACAGATCTTGAAGAAGTGTAGGGATGCATGCAATGAGGAACTTTTGAAAACAACACCTACATGTATTACTATCTTAAAGGAAAAAGAGTCTATGGCAAGTTACAACAGCAAACGGTTGGCAATGTACTTTGATAATGAGCCTAGTGCAAAGTGCACTAAAAAATCCCATGCTCCAGACTTCGAAAAGGCGAAATGAGATAAAACTAAGGTACTGGAGGACTTTAAAAAATGTAGTTGCAGAGAATAAGAAAAATAGTGTGGACAAGCTTAGAACATGAAATTATGAAGGTCAGATTATTAAAGAGTTTGCAGCTCGGAATGGTCTTGACACAACAACACTTAGCAAATACAAAAGGAAGAAAACAAGACACTCAAGCAAAACAAAAATTCACTGGTAAGGAATATTCAATTCCTACTATGTATACCACCATCTGCACACCAAGTTAAGGCAAGATGGAATCAAATGATAGAACAGGGAGATATACAGTTGGGGGTAGCTTGTTCCCCATATACAATTCACAAATATGTGGTAAAACAGGGAAAAGTACATGCTGAAACATTCAAGTGGAGGGATGGAAAATCCATCTGTATGACATTCGTAAAAAGTTGCTTCTGAAAAATTGAAAGTTTATGCATTTGTACTCTGATGCTAAAATTAATGCATGCAATGGATATAGATGAAGTGCAACGTACAATAAAGGTAAACAAGAAAGATGTAGGTATCGAGGCATCCTTTGATGAATTGAGAATGACACTCAAACAACTCCAGTGCACACGTACACTTGCAATGTGGCATGACCATGCAACAAAAGGCTACATCATGCTCACGGTTCATACATTATATAACCCAGCTGTTTACATGGCATCCACTGAAAACTCGATTCCAACTGTGCAAACAATGGTTGAAGAGCCAGAACTGTACATGATCTCACTGAACTCATCTACAATTGAGGACCAAGCAGCACTGATTGCAGACAGGGTTTCTTCTATGCTCTCCTGATCCCAGGGTTAGGGGGGGACGAAGGGGTCAAACGGGTCAAACAACTCCCGTTTCATAATGAAGGTCACAAGTGACGTGACCCGCTATGTTCCAATAATGAATAAATATTTGGCGCATGATTTCAATGGTACCACTGGCTGCTTTAAGTACAGTTCATCTGCATTTAGAATAGGGTCTCTGTAACTACTCACTCACACATATCCGACCCCTCCTCCTCATAAATCTGGTTATTCAGACAGGAATAATCAGAGATCAGAAAGAACAAATTTTATTTAATGTGATATCAGATTAAATGCAAGGAAATTATAGCATAACCTTTTAGTAATTGATATGCAAAACATTTTTGTGAACTACATACATTATTCATTGGTGTATAATATAATTAATTCATATCGTACAGACAACCCACAATATTCAATTCTGATACTGAAGCTGAAATGCAATATGAAAAATGTTTTGTTTTGATCAAGATATGTCTTCAAATTTTGCTTGCGAGAACACAATTTCTGTTAAGCAGGCAATGAGTGGTTTAATTCCTCGATGTGACATTTATAAGCAAAATCATTCTTTTAGGTACATCATGAATAATATATAATTACTGAATCACTGGAATTTTTGATAATGTTTGATATTATATTGTTCACTGAGTGTAATGACTTCTGGGGTATCAATAAATCAGGCACCATTTAGTCTTTAATAAATTAAGAGCCACATGTAGAAAATCGTTCCACAATCATGAAGTGTAATGATAATAGAAGAGGGAGGAAGAGCATTATTCAAACTCACACAGTTTTTGTTTTATAGACAATAATTATAATAAGCATATGCAGTCACAACAACATGCACATGTAGATATTTTAGCTCAATGGAGAGGTACATGTAGATCATGTGTGAGACAGCGAGTCAGTGTGACTAGACATTCATTGAGTTGCAGTAAAAGCTAAGCGAAATATAGAGCTCTCTAGCCATCATGACATGTCATCACGTGCATGTCACTAGATGAGTCCCGGCCTGTGGTAGGTACTATACCCTCGCTGGACGTGATACATATATGTGGTGGAGATTAAATTTTAAAGAACAATCTACAAGAAGGTTGGTGGTGTATAGGATTTGAATGCATGGCAATAATGATGTAAAATGTTAAATATTTTTAATTTTTGTAGCACTGTTTGTACATGTAAAAGACAAGTACATTAGTTACACAAAGTATGCATATGTTCCCAATTAAAAAGTGCATAAGGTCTCACCATGACAGTATGAGTTGGTTATTTTTGCTTTCCCCTATTGCATCCAACATATGCTCTACTGTCCAATTATCACTGACATCCATTTACAGTCAGTGTACACAACACACTCGTACTGGAGTCATATATAGCGAAACATGTGCATGTGGCGCCAATTAAACTAGCTTATAAATACTAGTTACTTTTTACAACGGTACATGATGTATAGCCTATAGCCCTTATTCGCCATGAATTTGATAATAGAGGTATATTACAAATGGACTACTGCTGCAGTATAACCTCACACAAAATATGTAAAAAAATAATATTACTACCGTTAGTCCAATTCAAGGCAAATAAATGAAATTCTGTTAGGTGAACAAGATATGTATGTTTCGGCTTTGATTGCATACTGCAGGTGTATTCGCTTTTAAAAGCATACAATACTATAATATTTATATGTGCATGATGTGGGCTAATTATATACATCAATGGCTCCAAGGGGGGTGTCCGGACCTCACCCCCCCCACCCCCCCCCCACCCTGTATCTGCCTCTGCATGCAGCCAGTTGTCAGGATTATGAATACGTGAAATGCATTAATGATGATAGCAAAAAATAAATAAATGCAGAAAGACATAAATAACTGACGTGTATCCTTTCACTGGAAGCTCCTAAAAGAGAATCCAACAGATAGGATCAATTCATGTACACATACATGTATACACATTTACCTGATGGTGGCACTGTGACAGGTGAGGGAATACACGTAGGTGTCACTTGGTAGTTGGTAAAGCCAGGTGCACTTCTACCAGCACAGTTGACAGCCTGGACCTCAAAGGTAAGGTTGGTGGTAAGGGGAAAATCTTCCACATCAAACACCTTCATAGTAACATTGCAGCCCACTGTGAAAGTCTTGTTAGCTCCACCCATTATGGAGACAGTAGTGTAGTCACAGGGATGTGCTGTTTGCTGCCATTGGAGGGTCAGATTACTGCAGTGAAAGACAACACCAACTGGAGCCTGAGGTTGGTCTATTGGGTGGACAAAGGACAAAACCAGTGTCAGTGTACTGCAATCATATTGATGATCATCAACCATGAATTTCCTCTACCAATCTACATGTACAATTAAATGCTAGCTAACCTAGAACCAAAATCGTCGCCCATGCTTCGCTGCTTGCATCTTCCGAATAGCATTCCAGTGCTGTCCCGTTGAGGGAAGAGGATGCCATTAATGTTAGGATCATCTCGATCGTTGTGTCGTTATGGACCACGACAGTAGGCCAAGCTTCCTTGTTGTTGCAAAGCTTCAAATTCGTCTGGACAGGAAATCTTTCGACATAGGACACCGATCGCAAGCTACCATTGCACGTAGTGCTCCATGTCAGCGAAGCAGACTTTGAGATGCACGTGAGCGTCACGTTGGAGTTCGGGCAGGCAGGGGCTCCTCCACTATCAATCGATGGAAGTGCGCGATGGTTAGAAAAAAGACATAGGGGCCTGCGTAACACGTTAATCCACTTACGCGAGCTACCGAGGACTACAAGGTAGTACAACAGAACCTTAACTTGTATTCCACAAGCCAGCACCATAACCTCTGCTATCGTGTCCTGGATAACTGAGATTGGCCAGCCGAAGTATCCATCTCATATACATGTACAGGGCCATTGTATTCTTTGATGGGGGAATTTTGTTTTAAAAATAACAATTATTGCGTCATTTAAAATAACTATGCAGTACCGCCGCGAAATTGATGTGAAGTTCAAACTTGCTGTTGGCAGCATGTTAGGAGTATTTTTGAGACGTGTTGCTATACTCAGGGAGGTTAAGGCAGCCTATACAAGAAAACATATTTACATGCTGTTGGACATAATGTCGACAAGCAAGTTTATGATTACATCATTATGACAGTATGCAAATAACTGTTTAATAATGCAGTGCTAACGTACGGAAGATATTATTGTAAAGCACTCATTCCTATTACCATGCTGGGGTACCCTAGCGCTTAGATTTCGTATATGGCGCGTAGAAAATTAGGCTTAAACATATATAAGTTGCAGCTGTCGGGCGGGAAAGTTCAGTTGCGTCATATTTAATGGTCTTAGGAGGGTTGTTTGTGAAAAGCAAAAAGGCGGAGATGAAGACGAGGGCGGATGAGAGGAATTTTGTGCCTAGTATGTTAAACGATGTTTCTATTGCTCGTTTATGCTTAGGATGTGATTGAAACGTTCTTGGTTCGCAAAATTTTGTCGTGTTTATGTAAATACGCCGCCATTTTGAATACATACTAAGCAGGATTGCCACGAAGGCTGGTATAAATCTTACAAAAGCTAAGCGTAACTTTGTGTACTGAATAGAGTTGTAACATAATATCGCATTTATTGCTCGATCCGCGCATTGCTATATCTCCGCCTCTATCGCTCAATGACTAATTAACATCAAAACGTACGCATGCAAGCAAACCTGAACAATCGAACAACATTATTAGGTGGGCATTTATACATAGCGTTCTTAAGCCAAGTTTAACTGTAATGCAACATTTACTAGTGTTTTTACACCTTATGAAAGGTTATGTATGTATGGTCTGGGTACGAGACATCCATAGGCTGCCTTAACACCCCTGAGTATACATGCACATGTATATGTTTCTGATTGTGCAAGGATGCATGCATGAAGTTTAATTGTTCTAACTCTATGTGCGCCTGAAATTAGCTCCTGTAGGCTGTACTTGTATCAAGACGCAATTTGTAATTTTATACTCAAACATGCAAGATTTCGATTGATATGATATGTTAAAGGGAATTGAAGTACATTGACGTAAACAATAAGACATATAAATAATTTTGCGGTCGGATGTACGTACAATAACATTATAGTAACAACCTTCAAGTGACGTATTAGAATAAGCCTATAAATACATTTTGCGGTAGGATGTACAATAATATCAATACAAATAAACAACTTTATAGGGATCACATAATTCCATGTAGCTACAGTAAATGTATTTGCAACTACCACAGTTACTTTAGTCTTGGAGATAATAATAACTGATATACAATAGACAACTTTTGGGATCCGATATATCTATATATGTACATATATCTCTTGGTTCGTACCAACCATGCTGTCTCTATCAGCAGTGCATATTGCAAACATCACAAAGCATGCTTCGCACTTCTTTGTACATGTACATGTAACTAACGAGCGCCACATCCCTGAGGTTGTTTATCATTCAATGTGGAGGAAAGGTGGAAGCAAAGTTCCCATAACATATACTAAATTACCACGGTATATATGCCCAAATGTGCATAAGGAAATATATTGAGGGTGTGCCCCCTCAAAGAGCAGTGGGCCCTGGGCAGCCGCCCCGGTTACCCCCCTCCCCTCCCCCCCTCCCCCCCCCTACCCCCCCCCCCCCCCGTTCTAAATCTGATACTGGATCATGGTGTTGTCAAGGTATGTACATGTACAAGTATTAGTTAATTAGTTTGCATTTAATTACACTATTTTAAAAAGATCTAAGCTTTTAAGGTATAAAGACTAGGGCTAGAGTTACATATCTTTACATGTATGTCATTGCAACTACATATAAATGTATACTATTATTTCTTTCATGTAGTATTCATTTTCGAACATCTACATGTGTATACATGCATATAGTTTACTCTTAGGCGTTACACTGATGTATGCCGTGATTGATCAATTTCCTCATTCATGCAACTTTTAAAAAGGGCCAGATTTAAACTTTGGGTGTCTATCAACCCCCCTGGCGCAGGCGCATATTACAATATAGAGTATTGCAGTGCAATATTGAACGCGTTAAAGGACAACAAATTCCAATTTGTCCCACTCGCTACATGTATACGCCTCAGCGGCTGCATGCAGTTCATTAAACTAACAAGTGTACAGATGTGCGGCAATAATAGTTTATCTTGTGTTCTGGGTGTGCTAAAAAAAAAAAAACGCTATCCATATGCATAGCCACGAAAATTTGTCTTGCAATACTCTATCACAGATGATAACTTGAAATTTTTCTTAGCTTCAAAACATACATGCAGTTGACTTTATGGGCGAAGTCGCCGAGCTATCCAACAAGCAAGTTAACACACAATCAACACCTACACATCCTCTTCTATGATACCGGTTGTGACAAAGTATTAGGAAGTCACGAGATGCTCATTACAAGTTACTATAGACACTCGTGCCATGTCGTAATGCATAGAGTACTATGTTACTCTCATGACACGAGAGACGTGTACTACATGTATATACCAGCAGCTCCTCAATACTTTGGGCAAACTAGTCTCGACCCCAGACCTATCTAAAGACCTTATCCCAGACCGTTTAAGGACTTGGCAAATCAAAACTTTCACATGTATAATATCAGTTCAGTCTACCACCAACTTTCTCCGGCAAAGAGAATGTTTTTATTTATATATGGGACAGTTTCCACGAAAATGTCCCCTCGCTATAAATATAAAATACTATAAAATTTGCTTCCGTTTGAATCGCTATAACGTCCGAACGGTAAAAGCTATCGACTTCCTATTTTCAAAACTTAATACTACATCATTTCTCTGCGGTAAAATAGATTTTGGGGTCTTGCACTTGCTCCGTGTCAGTATTGCAACGTTTGATACCCCACCGAGTTCAAACCCGCCATAACTTTTGGTAGGAGTAATCAAATCGCGTCAAATTCGGTTTATAGGTAGAGAGGTCCTGTACATATCGATTTGTTCTGCTCGTTAATATTTATGTCATCCGTTACGGAGATACAGCGGCGTAAAGTTGGTACAAATTTCCCGCTCGAATCGCGCCGTTGTACGTGCGTGAACCACCAAAACATGAATATGCAACGACTTCCTGTGGGCTGAGACTTTGATAATTTGTAGCCACACCTATACTGCGCTATCTGGGTAAGTATTTAATTCTATCGACTTCAAATCGTCCCTGTCACAGTTTGTTATTCGTTATCTTCTGTCTAGATAAACGATATGGCAATGTCCAACGAAGACGAGCTCATAAGTGTTTCAATCGACGGACCAGTTCGAGCGCGGTACGAAAATGATCTTAACGATCGATGTTGAAGAATCAGATACGTTCGACGAGGATGGGGAGATTAAGAACGCAAGTGACGGCGGTCGTACCACTGACGATGGCGGTTTTAGGAACTAAATCACTAAAGGAGCCACTAGCCCCACCCCCACATATCCCCCTCACTACGTTGCAAGTGCAGACAGCAGCCACGCATAACCATCAGATGCCATGCAGAGCTACCAGCCCGCATTTCCTATGAAACTACCCGCCCATATCGGACCCTACACAGAAACCACCAGCTAACCATGGCCAGGGGGGTCAGCCTCCATAATACCATTGAAGACACTATAGCCCTCTCACTGCAAATGGAATTTGCAGCCCCCACAATCTCAGGAGAGCCGTGAACTACATGTACATTTACCAAGGAAAGTCACACATGCCCTCTCAGAGCACTACCATATCATAGAAGACATCACAGCAGGTCACTGTGCAGTGAACATCACAGCAGACCACTGTGGTGTGAACATCACAGAAGTCCACTGGGGAGTAAACATCACAGCAAACCACTATGGTTTTGTGGAGTGAACATCACAGCAGACCACTGTGGTATTGTGGAGTGAACATCACAGCAGACCACTGTGGTGTTATGGAGTTAACATCACAGCAGACCACTTTGGAGTGAATATCACAGCAGACCACTGTGGAGCGAACATCAAACCAGACCAATATGGTTTTGTGGAGTGAACATCACAGCAGACCACTGTGGTGTGGAGTGAACATCACAGCAGACCACTGTGGTGTTGTGGAGTGAACATCACAGCAGACAACCGTGGAGTGAACATCACAGCAGACCACCGTGGTGTGAACATCACAGAAGACCACTGTGGTGTTGTAGGGTGAACATCACAGCAGGCCACTGTGGAGTGAACATCACAGCAGACCACCATGGTGTGAACATCACAGAAGACCACTGTGGTGTTATGGAGTTAACATCACAGCAGACCACTGTGGAGCGAACATCACAGCAGACCATTGCGGTGTTAGGAAGCAAACATCACAGCAGACCACTGTGGAGCAAACATCACAACAGACCATTGTGGTTTGAACATCACAGAAGACCACTGTGGTGTTGTAGAGTGAACATCACAGCAGACAACTGTGGAGTGAATATCACAGCAGACCACTGTGGTGTGAACATCACAGAAGACCACTGTGGTGTTGTGGAGTGAACATCACAGAAGACCACTGTGGTGTGAACATCACAGAAGACCAGTGTGGTGTTATGGAGTTAACATCACAGCAGACCACTGTGGAGCAAACATCACAACAGACCATTGTGGTTTGAACATCACAGAAGACCACTGTGGTGTTGTAGAGTGAACATCACAGCAGACAACTGTGGCGTGAATATCACAGCAGACCACTGTGGTGTGAACGTCACAGAAGACCACTGTGGTGTTGTGGAGTGAACATCACAGAAGACCACTGTGGTGATAACATCACAGACGACCAGTGTGGTGTTATGGAGTTAACATCACAGGAGACCACTGTGGAGCAAACATCACAACAGACCACTGTGGTGTGAACATTACAGAAGACCACTGTAGAGAGAACATCACAGCAGACCACTGTGGTGTTGTGGAGTGAACATCACAGCAGGCCACTATGGAGTGAACATCACAGCAGACCACCGTGGTGTGAACATCACAGAAGACCACTGTGGTGTTGTAGGGTGAACATCACAGCAGGCCACTGTGGAGTGAACATCACAGCAGACCACCGTGGTGTGAACATCACAGAAGACCACTGTGGTGTTATGGAGTTAACATCACAGCAGACCACTGTGGAGCGAACATCACAGCAGACCATTGCGGTGTTAGGAAGCGAACATCACAGCAGACCACTGTGGAGCAAACATCACAACAGACCATTGTGGTTTGAATATCACAGAAGACCACTGTGGTATTGTAGAGTGAACATCACAGCAGACCACTGTGGTGTGAACATCACAGAAGACCAGTGTGGTGTTATGGAGTTAACATCACAGCAGACCACTGTGGAGCAAACATCACAACAGACCATTGTGGTTTGAGACCACTGTGGTGTTGTAGAGTGAACATCACAGAAGACCACTGTGGTGTGAACATCACAGACGACCAGTGTGGTGTTATGGAGTTAACATCACAGCAGACCACTGTGGTACAAACATCACAACAGACCACTGCTGTGTGAACATCACAGAAGACCACTATGGTTTTGTGGAGTGAACATCACAGCAGACCACTGTGGTATTGTGGAGTGAACATCACAGCAGACCACTGTGGTGTTATGGAGTTGACATCACAGCAGACCACTTTGGAGTGAATATCACAGCAGACCACTATGGAGTGAACATCAAACCAGACCACTATGGTTTTGTGGAGTGAACATCACAGCAGACCACTGTGGTGTGGAGTGAACATCACAGCAGACCACTGTGGTGTGGAGTGAACATCACAGCAGACCACTGTGGTGTGGAGTGAACATCACAGCAGACCACTGTGGTGTGGAGTGAACATCACAGCAGACCACTGTGGTGTTGTGGAGGGAACATCACAGCAGATCACTGTAGAGTGAACATCACAGAAGACCACTGTGGAGCAAACATCACAACAGACCACTGTGGTGTGAACATCACAGAAGACCACTGTAGAGAGAACATCACAGCAGACCACTGTGGTGTTGTGGAGTAAACATCACAGCAGGCCACTATGGAGTGAACATCACAGCAGACCACCGTTGTGTGAACATCACAGAAGACCACTGTGGTGTTGTAGGGTGAACATCACAGCAGGCCACTGTGGAGTGAACATCAAAGCAGACCACCGTGGTGTGCACATCACAGAAGACCACTGTGGTGTTATGGAATTAACATCACAGCAGACCACTGTGGAGCGAACATCACAGCAGACCATTGCGGTGTTAGGAAGCGAACATCACAGCAGACCACTGTGGAGCAAACATCACAACAGACCATTGTGGTTTGAACATCACAGAAGACCACTGTGGTGTTGTAGAGTGAACATCACAGCAGACAACTGTGGAGTGAATATCACAGCAGACCACTGTGGTGTGAACATCACAGAAGACCATTGTGGTGTTGTGGAGTGAACATCACAGCAGACCACTGTGGTGTGAACATCACTGAAAACCACTGTAGTGTGCACATCACAGAAGACCACTGTGGTGTTATGGAGTTAACATCACAGCAGACCACTGTGGAGCAAACATCACAGCAGACCATTGCGGTGTTAGGAAGCGAACATCACAGCAGACCACTGTGGAGCAAACATCACAACAGACCATTGTGGTTTGAACATCAC
The DNA here is from genome assembly GCA_949361645.1 of Spongilla lacustris. Classification (NCBI taxonomy): domain Eukaryota; kingdom Metazoa; phylum Porifera; class Demospongiae; order Spongillida; family Spongillidae; genus Spongilla; species Spongilla lacustris. The sequence goes on along the minus strand of OX442416.1, from coordinate 6,731,897 downwards.
AGAAGACCACTGTGGTGTTGTAGTGAACATCACAGCAGACAACTGTGAAGTGAATATCACAGCAGACCACTGTGGTGTGAACATCACAGAAGACCACTGTGGTGTTGTGGAGTGAACATCACAGCAGACCACTGTGGTGTGAACATCACTGAAAACCACTGTGGTGTGAACATCACAGAAGACCAGTGTGGTGTTATGGAGTTAACATCACAGCAGACCACTGTGGTACAAACATCACAACAGACCACTGCGGTGTGAACATCACAGAAGACCACTGTGGTGTTGTGGAGTGAACATCACAGCAGACCACTGTGGAGAGAACATCACAGGAGACCACTGTGGAGCAAACACAATAACAGACCACTGTGGTGTGAACATCACAGCAGACCACTGTGGTGTTGTGGAGTGAACATCACAGCAGACCACTGTGGTGTTGTGGAGTGAACATCACAGCAGACCACTAGGGTGTTGTGGAGTTAACATCACAGCAGACCACTGTGGAGCACACATCACAACAGACCACTGTGGTGTGAACATCGCAGAAGACCACTGTGGAGTGATCACAGCAGACCATTGTGGTGTTAGGGAGCAAACATCAGGTGTGAACATCACAGAAGACCACTGTGGTGTTATGGAGTTAACATCACAGCAGACCACTGTGGAGTGAACATCACAGCAGACCACTGTGGAGCAAACATCACAACAGACCACTGTGGTGTGAACGTCACAGAAGACCACTGTGGTGTGAACATCACAGACAACCAATGTGGTGTTATGGAGTTAACATCACAGCAGACCACTGTGGAGCAAACATCACAACAGTCCACTGTGGTGTGAACATCACAGAAGACCACTGTGGTGTTGTAGAGTGAACATCACAGCAGACCACTGTGGTGTGAACATCACAGAAGACCATGTGGTGTTATGGAGTTAACATCACAGCAGACCACTGTGGTGCAAACATCACAACAGACCACTGCAGTGTTAACATCACAGAAGACCACTGTGGTGTTGTGGAGTGAACATCACAGCAGACCACTGTGGAGAGAACATCACAGGAGACCACTGTGGAGCAAACACAATAACAGACCACTGTGGTGTGAACATCACAGCAGACCACTGTGGTGTTGTGGAGTGAACATCACAGCAGACCACTGTGGTGTAAACATCACAGAAGACCACTGTGGTGTTGTGGAGTGAACATCACAGCAGACCACTGTGGAGCAAACATCACAACAGACCACTGTGATGTGAAAATCGCAGAAGACCACTGTGGAGCGAACATCACAGCAGACCATTGCGGTGTTAGGAACCGAACATCATAGCAGACCACTGTGGAGCAAACATCACAACAGACCATTGTGGTTTGAACATCAAAGAAGACCACTGTGGTGTTATAGAGTGAACATCACAGCAGACAACTGTGGAGTGAATATCACAGCTGACCACTGTGGTGTGAACATCACAGAAGACCACTGTGGTGTTATGGAGTTAACATCACAGCAGACCACTGTGGAGCGAACATCACAGCAGACCACTGTGGTGTTAAGGAGTGAACATCACAGGAGACCACTGTGGAGTGAACATCACAGAACACCACTGTGGTGTGAACATCCCAGAAGACCACTGTGGTGTTTTGGAGTGAACTTCACAGCAGACCACTGTGGAGCAAACATCACAACAGACCATTGTGGTATGAACATCACAGAACACCACTGTGGTGTTGTGGAGTGAACTTCACAGCAGACCACTGTGGTGTGAACATCACAACAGATCACTGTGGTGTGTACATCATGGAAGACCACTGTGGAGTTAGCATCACAGCAGACCACTTTGGAGTGAACATCACAGCAGACCACTGTGGTGTTGTGGAGTGAACATCACAGCAGACCACTGTGGAGCAAACACAACAGATCACTGTGGTGTGAACATCACGGAAGACCACTGTGGAGTGAACATCGCAGCAGACCACTTTGGAGTGAGCATCACAGCAGACCACTGTGGAGTGAACATCACAGCAGACCACTGTGGTGTTGTGGAGTGAACATCACTGCAGACCACTGTGGTGTTGTGGAGTGAACATCACAGCAGACCACTGTGATGTTGTGGAATCAACATCACAGCAGTGGATGCTATACATGCATACACATGTACATGTATATGTTCAAGTGTAAATCCAATTGTGTTTACATCATGATTGTTTACATGTACTACATGTAGTACACATCTATATCTTTGTAAAAATCTTTGCACCACAACCAACATAAATTAGTTGATAGGGCTACCAATGAAATTCACCACAGAAATGAAGCCATGCTACTACAATGTACTCTGAGCAAGATTCACTGTCATAAAAAAACTGTAGCTGTTAGCTGTAGGTTACTTAATGGGTGACAGGATTATCTGCGGGGTGATGTGTGCTGTATGGTCCACTCCAAATCCATACTACACTGCTCCAGATGATAGCTATGGCTATCTACCATAGCTAGGGTCCACTTCATATGTGTTTGCTATGGTGTACTCGACGTAAGGTTAACCCGATAGTTTTTTGCTGTGGGGTGCTTCGTAGCTGATTGCCATAGTGTCCATGCCAACTTCATACACTGCTCTGATAGCTATGGTTACCTGTCAAAGGGTCCACTTCATACATGTAGGCGTTTGAGATGGGGTACTGGACATAGGGACAACCCCCTAGCTTTTTTGCTGTGGAGTAATATGTAGCTGTGTGCAATAAAGTCCACTGCAACTCTATTCACTGCTCTGTTAGCTATGGCTATCTGCCATAAAGTCCTCATAGGTGTTTTTTAACATAGGATTATGTTCTTCTGTGATGTTCACTCCTGTAATGTACACTGCATACGTGCCAGCTGTCATCCTATGGGTTCAGTTGTCTGTGCTGTGATATTCACTCCACTGATGTCTCGTGTTGTTAACTCCACAGCTGTGTTGGCTAGGCTGTCTGCCTTAGGATCCACTGTCCACTACATAGCTGTCTACTGCAGTGTCCTACTTGGTCACCTGCTCCACAGCTCACAGCGACTCGCTAATGCAAATACGGTACTGTATGCTTACGTAAGGGCATCCGTATTCGGAGGAGTACGGATATCGGCAGTCATAGGCTTCCGATCCCCGTGTGTGGACTGATTTCATACGGATGTGGATACAGATCCCTGCAGTTAGTACGTCCGCTTACGTATTGAATTTGTATGCATTACGTTTCACCCGTCTTTCAATCCGTTTTTACGCTGTAGCGGTACGTATACAATATCAATGCCCCGCCTTTTAGTAGCTAGTATACTTACTCCGCTAAACATCGCACATTTAATGACTGATGTTTATTATTATTTTCAAACACAACAGCAACAACAACAAATCCCTTGATGAAGCAAGTCACTTCAGTCATAGCTTAGCATAGCTTCAGTTAACTCATAAATTCACACTCTTGCTCTTGTGCTGTATGTGGAAAAAGCAATACTAAAACATGCAGAGACATCGCGAATAGCACTAACCTGAACATGTTGCGCTTCTGTGGCCACAATGAGGATTGTTTTGAACAAGCGTATAGCACGGGATGACGTGCGTTACAATCGCCGCACATAAAGTATTAGTCACTCACCAAGATTGGAAGAGAACTGACTTTTGTCGTAGCACGTGACACAGCAATGACGCTCTCGAAGCTAGTAGTAGGCTAGGAAACAACAATGCTAACTTACAGATTTTCCGCGAATGCGCCTATAGGTCAAGTAGCATAAAAACAAGCAAAACACATTTGGTTATCATGCAAAAACGGACGCTCACCTACATGTAGCATGTTCGAGATCGAAGCCATCCCTATAGAGGCACATGCATGTTGAATCATGTTTCGCTTACCAACTAGCTTGTCCGATTGGCGCTCGAAGCGCTATAGCCATGCATGCGCTGTTATTAGAACTAAAGGCATATTTAACCATATGACGGCACGTTTTGTATTTACCTACCTACAGTATAGCTTTCTCAGCGTTTGAGGCATCTTTTTCGTTGCAAATATCGACAAGTAGGCCAATTCATCCAGAGCAGCGTGAGCATCGACGGTGTGAGCATCATAGGCTCATGATCACATAGTCGAAGTGTAATCTGAATTCGCACACAACAAAGGCCATTACTTACTATCAGGTGAAGCTGCATGCCGTTGCCTGTCTCGTGTGAAATGGAGCATCACCAATTCGGGATTCAGTCCAAAGTGACTCTAGTAATAATATAGCGCAACACATAGAAATACGACGGCAATCCATGAGTAATGCATACCTCATTACAGTTGACTGTCTTATACTGTTAAATGAAGCCGAATCGAACAGCTCTAAGGTCGCCATTTCAACCGCCAAAAGCTGCAGCCAAATAATAAATAATATAGTCACGAGATCAAAACGATAATAATTAATAAACTTGACATGCAAGAGCAGGCGGAGCTGAAACGATATAATAAAATTGTATTAATACCTGCTAAGAGCTGTATGCAGGGGACCAGATTGCCTTTTGGTACGACAAGAGCTAGCTCGAGGCGGAGCTGAAGCTAGCGATATAATAAAATTGTATCAATTATGTATGCAGGGGACCGGATTACTTTATTGGACGATGAGACTGCATGTGGGCTCTCTTTCATCCACATGCATGCGAATGAAAGAAAGCCGCATACAGTATACATACTACAGACTACTACAGTAAATTGAGCATACCACAGTAAAGAGAGCACATGCACATGCAGTACATAGTACTACGGACTGCTGACTACAGTTTTGAACAACTTTAGTAGTCTGTAGTATGTATAGTGGTGATTTTTATTTGTGCTTGTTACCTGCATATGCCTTATACACATGCATCTAGGTAACCATGTCCAGCAATTGCGGACTTGAATTATTGAATACCCACGTTACGCGTTAAAAATTAATTGAATTAACGGGAAGTCTATGGAGAAATGTCTTCCAACGCGCACCGTTCTTAAACGAAATATAAAATGTTAAGTCTACCAGACGGATTATGGTACAGATGAAGATAGCCCATCTTTTTTGTGTTCTGGTCTCTGTTAAAATCTGCTTGCTTACCGTTCCCTACACAGTTTTGTGTTCGCTACATACTTTTGTACATGGAACATGCAATTATTATGTTTCTTCAATTTCTTTCCATTCACGCAGACCGAAACATCAAGTCTACCAGCATGAATATGAAACCTGAACCACCAAGACATTTTTAGGCACAAGTAGTATAATTTTGCCCCCTACACAGTCCGTTCCAATGGCAATTTTGTGGACCCCACTGTAAAATGTGGGATAAATATATGATGTCATTCATGCATACGTCACGGCGCGGTACGAATGTAGCTGTGCCTGGTCTGGAGTGGACATATACATGCACCCAGCACCATCAGGAGTAAAAGCAGGGCGTATCTGGACTGTACTTACTAGCTACGTAAGGAGTCTAACGACCGTGCATGATATATCTATATATGATCTCTGCTAGTAGCGAGATCATGCACGTTGCAACGCAACGTGTATACAAGCAGGACGCAGTTCTCGGCAAGCGCTGTATCTGGATTCGAATGTAGCCTTGTCGACGGTCACTACTTAGGCTAACTCTAGTTCATTATAGCTTCTACTGAGTAGCTAGGTTTGGGTCGAGTCGACCAAACGAAAACCATGCAGGTATTAAAGTGACCCTAGCAGTGTCTGAAGGCGCGGACACCGAATAACAACTTAAGTAGGCCTACGTGACGTGCCACAGTATTAATCAATAGCGGATCCGCGCGCCAGGTGGAATGGTGTGTGTACGTAGTTCGTTGAACGTTTACAGATATTTTCTTGATTCTATACTGGAAAGGTGTATAGCTACCAGTCGATATAACCAACTTTTGTTGCGCATTAACCATTTCTTTTGAAACGATTATAATTGTAATATCTCCTACGGCTACATAGAGAAGATGGATGATAATCGAGCTAGCCAGAGGGTGTGGCTTTAGAAATAAAACCAAATTGCTGTTAAGAACCTAAACCTACAACTCTAACATCCATGCCAGTTTAGTCACCTGATGTGGGCACAAGTAAACCGGTATAGCGTAAACGAAGCTCAGCCTCTATAAACCACTACCCCGGTATACGTATATTGCCTCTCCCTCTAGCCTCTCCACTGACAGAGTAGCTGTAGCTCTCCACACTCACGCGACGACTGTCCGGAATAACAATCATGGCTAGGCTCTACCCTCATCGTCTTCACTGATGGTGCCTCGCTCAGTGGCCACTGAGAACTGATACTTGTTGCTCTTTGACAGAACGCTGAGTCGCTCCTTGACTCGTCGCTCGCTCCTAGACAGGACCTTAGCTCTCAATCATCGCTTGCTCCTCGACAGCTAGGACATTGGCTCTCGTCGCTCGCTCCTAAACACTCGCGTTGCTAGGCCTATAATCATCAGATGACATCCAGCACTCCACTAAAGTTCACTACATGTACTTTGCCGCATGGACCTCTCGTCTCTTTTCTCTCCAAATCACTCACAGCTCCTAGGGACTCTCACCCCTCGAGATGGTGTGTCTGTCTTAGTATGGTTCCCTCCGGTACACGCCCTATGTATTCAACATCCCTCTTGTAACGTGCGTGTTGACTTTTGGCAGCCGTCTTTCTGCTAATTCAACCATGAACTCGGTTGCCTTCTTGAGGCTCTCGCCGTCGGCTTGGTCTTCGGTTCTGGTTCTTGGCTCCTGCTCTCGCGAAAGTATAGCGAATTGAAGTCCCGTACATAGCTTCAAGTTAGCCGCCTCAACGTATTTGCAGGCCGCTCGCATTCCTTGCGGCTCCATCCCCTGTCATGTGTGACCTTCCCTACATGTTATTAACAAATTTGAACTTGTCGCCATTTAGAAGCCATGCAATGAATGAAGTATTACATGTACCATTGTTCTATTTGTAGCCAAAGTCACATGCTGCTTCCTACAAGCGGCCGACGAGCACATCGACTTCAACGTACATTTTGGACCACGTAGACAAATTCTACTCCCCAGGTGGAAACATAGAACGAAAGGAGACTGAAGGTAGTTACGTATGGAACTGTAGCCATACTTTTTCTTTGCGATGGTATACGCGTATGAAGTAAACTGTGGTTTGAGCCGTGTAAACTATTGATAGTAGACGTGCGTATGAAAAGCCCAAGGGGTAGAATGCCTTTTGTTCGTTAGTTTGGCGGTGAATTTGGTTGCGCTATCCATGGTGCAATGGATAGGCTGTGCTCTTTAACAATAGAGAGGAGCCAACCTGTCAGTGTGGACCTTGTTGACAGTGGATACTTTAAATTGGGTATCGATAGACGCTGCCCCCTGTTCACCTACGAGACCGAAGCCTTAATCTTCTATATAACGTCCACGTTTTCGCGCTCGATTCGCGCCAATGATTTGGGCAAATTGCGTCCCACTCAATGTATGGGGAGGCGGGGATTATAACATTGGCGCGAATCAAGCGGGAAAACGTGGACGCAGTTTGTTCAACTGTATCTCCGTAACGGATGGCATAAAAATTAAAGAACAGAACAAATAGAAAGGTATAGGACCTCTCTATCTGCAAACCGAATTTGAAGCGATTTGATTACTCCTACAGAAAGTTATGGCGGGTTTGAATCCGGTGGGGTATCGAACGTTGCAATACTGGCACGGAGCAAGTGCAAGATCCCAAAATGTATTTTACCATAGGGAAATGGTGTAGTATGAAGTGTTGTAAATAGGAAGTTGATAGCTTGAACCGTTGGGAAGTTAGTTATTTAAACGTAAAGGTATTTTATAACATTTTATATTTATATACGAAGGCTCATTTTGTCGGAAACTGTCCCATATATATATATATACATTCTCTTTGCTGGAGAAAGTTGGTGGTAAACTGAACTGTCATTATACATGTGGAAGGTTTGATTTGCCAAATCCTTAAACGGTCTGGGATATGGTTTTATTGACAGGTCTGGGGTTGGGGCTAGTTTGCCCAAAGTATTGAGGAGCTGCTGGTATATACATGTAGTACACGTCTCTCGTGCCATGAGAGTAATATACGCGTACTCTATACATTACGTCATGGCACGAGTGTCTATAGTAACTTGAGCATCTCATGATTTCCTAATACTTTGTCACAACCGGTACCATAGAAGAGGATATGTAGGTGTTAATTGTGTGTTAATTTACTTGTTGGATAGCTCGGCAACCTCGCCCAACTGTATGTATTTTTTGATGGTAAGACGAGAGTAGTGACAAGCAAATTTTCGCGGCTATGCAAGTAGATGGGTTTTTTTTTTTTTAGCATACTCAGAACACAAGATAAACTAGATATAGCCGCACATATGTACACTTGCTAGTTTAATTAACTGCAGCTGCTGTGAGATAAATTTTATTGGAATTTGTTGTCGTTTAACCCGTTCATATTGCACTGCAATAATATTGTATAATATGCGCCTCAAAGTGGCATGGGTCATCAGTGCAGTGAACCTTATATAACCAGAATAGCATGTCGTACATGTATATTATATACGTTATAATACAATGTACAATTATAGGCCCAATGCAAAACCTAGTACATTCAAGTAAACAAAACAGTGCACCATAGTAAATAACTGCTGGTCAGGTTGGATGTTCAAGGCTATAACTCATCTATTCTTTGCAGTTAACCTACCAAATTTGTTTCGTATCTATCCAATACAGGTGAGTACGTACATTGTTGTATTGAGCTCTTAAGTCCTACTCGCTTCGGAGATCGGTAGGAAAGTACATGTATCATTTTTCTGAAGGAGGCAGGGTCTTCGTATGAATTCGGACAAATTAGTTTGACTTAAGAGTTAAAATTAACTTTTTCGAAATGAGAGGTTCCTGGCGTATCCACATAATGTTTTGACAGCTTACTAAACAAAGTTTCACCCCGTATATCGTAGTAAACGTGTATCAAATAATCATGATATTGTACACATTCTATCAAATATTCTACATGTAGAAATGCTTTATAAGTTACGTAAAGTGCTTACAAATGCAAATATTGCTACACGTTTACTGCGATATACGAAGAAATCCTACAATCGGGTGAAAAATGACTTGCAATCTTAAACTTTTTAACTTTTCACGGATTGTTTAATGCCGATAGCAAGCTTCCAAAAGAATATGTCAGGGACCTCTCATTTTGAAAAGTTAATTTTGACTCTTAAGCCAAACTAATTTGTCCGAATTCATACGAAGTCCCCGCCTCCCTCTGAAAAGTGAAACTTTCCTACCGATCTCCTCAGCGATAAGAGCTCAATGCAACATTATAGATACTCACCTGTATTGGGTACAAAAAAAGTTTGGTAGGTTAACTACAAAGAATAGAGGAGTTATAGCCTTGAACGTACAACCTGACAAGCAGTTATTTACTATGGTGGACTTGAATTAAAGTGAATGTACTCTGTTCAGAACTATATGATGAATCTAAAAATGTAATGACATGATACCATTATATATCATTCATGAGATATTATCAAAACTGTGCATTATTGCATTTTTCCTCTCTTTCGATGAACACCACTGTAAGTAATATTTCACCAGCCCAATGTGTATAAAGCTTTGCACCATTGTCCAGTGTAGACTAATAAGCTAAATATCGGTTCCACTGCTATGCGCCAATCGTCCTAGCTTCTCTTATAAAACTAGTACTGTATATAGGTTAGTTTTTCTTCCTTGGGTCCTATATAAATAATAATGTGTTTCATATCGTCGTGACGTCGGATTCGGCTATATATAATGCATAGCTGCACTAAAAGGGCACATGTATCAGGTAACGAATGATGCATGGTCACATGACGCGCTCGTGCATGCATGGGTCTAGATTGAGTACTGACCTCCTTCTGTTGTAGTGGATATGCATCCGTTTTGGTAACTTTGCCTCCAACCCTCATTTAGGGGTAGTATGTTTTGTACACGATTTAAGATACACTTTCTCATTATTAAAAGAATTAATAATACAAAATAAAAAAACAATTCTTACATGCCTATATTATCAAGCTAGGTGATCAGAGAGTTATTACCTAATTACGCCACGTGCATGGTTGAACAGTATATAATATATAAATAATCACCACTGTATATAAAAAGTACTAGATACACAGCGTTACACTATATAAATTGCATGCTACTTGAGTTGCCCAATACAGAGGCTGCTGTAGCGCAATGGACACTCTAGAGAAGAAATGAGAGGGACTGCATGGTGATCATGTGTGATGCATGCTCTGCTGATGCCTGCTGATATCAGTGAGCAAACTGAGAGCCAAGGGCACCTTAGGTCTCATTTGCAATTGGGACAAAATGGCCCATTGGGAATCAGTTGGGTTTTGGGCAGCAGAGCATATTTCTCCCTCTTTCTGGCTTTCGCAGCTGCCTGTTGTTAGGCAAATGTAATAGTATAAACTCAATGTATATGCATCATGTCTGAATCACTTTTTTTTTGCTGATTTTGACTTGTAACAGATATCGTGAATTTTTACCTATATAGCTGTATGATAAAAATTATATTTTCACAAAAAAAATCACATTCTGCATGTTAAGCGTTAAATGATATTTTTATATCAAATGTAGAAAGTGTCATTTGAACTATTCCTGTATGGATGTGGTCAAGTTATAATAAATAACAACGTTATTTAATGACCAACGAATGCAATAACTGATGAGTTGCATTCAAATGCAGCAGACATGCTTATCTCAGTTAAAAAGCCGATGTTTTTTTTTTACAATAATACATGTATAGCACAACTAAATAGATATGCAACTGAGCCAGGGCATCAAATATCTCTTCGCCAGGTCTAACCGACAACTTACTTCTAGCTGGTTAAAGCTGACGGTACTTTCTCACTACCCGGTACACTTTTGGCAAGGCCGGTGTCATGGGATAATCGGCACCAATAATTGGCAACCCCGTTCCAAATACCCTAGGATTTTTGGCATCCTTATTCCAAATTTCCGGCGGGATTTTTGGCATCCTTTAGGATTTTCAGTACCCTCGTGTTCAATTGAGGCGACAAAAGTTGAATAGTGTGCTTGTGAAGTTACGATGGAAAAGAGGGCAGATTGCGAAGACGAAAAGGATATGTGCAATATAACTCTAAACTACAGCGCACATGGAAGCTACCTTCAGGATGCAACAAAAAAGAAAAAAGACAAGTGTGCCATTCGCAAAAGCACAGGGAAAAAGTTGAAAACACAATGGTTCATTTACTATATTTAACAACGTTTGACATCATATATTAAGTACAGTGGGTTTAATCACAACATAATACAACGTTATTTTTAAAACGTCGTTGTGGAAAATACAATAAAATACAACAGATGAATGGTATATGTTGTTGAATGTTGTATTTTGGCTGACTAGAGGTGAACAAACGTTGCGAATCTGATAAAACAACAGCAAGCAATCATTGTGAAATGTGCATCACGTGAGAATTAGAGCAATGGAATCGCAATCCCCAGGCCTTTCATTCTTCACGCTCCGCCTTAGTTTCGTCATCACAAACGGAGTCTGGGGACCCAACAAACCCAGTCGGGTCCCCAGACTATTTGGACTGACTAGTAGCTGTACGAAGCGTAAGCATCCCAATGTCGTAACTTCTGCTATAACTCAGTGCAGAGGGCGTAATTGGGTGAGGTTTTAATAAACAGTATGTATGTTTAGCGGTGATGTAATCCATCCGCAGCTGTGGGAATAAGGGTCTGGGTACAAGACTTAGCCACAATATGTTCAGCTGGTGGAAAACTCCGAAGGGTGTTACGTATGTCTTAACTTCCAGCTGGAAGACATACAAAGACATCTCGATCCAGTCGTACGTTTACGATGATTCGGAATTGCTTGTCTTTGAGTGTCGAATAAGATCGTTCGCTGTACATCTTCCGTTACCATTGCTGATTGGTAGGCCTATTAGAAATAACTTCCTGTTATAAAGTATGCAACTACTTCATACGCTTGGCTTCCCCCACAGGATTGCTGTCATCAATTGGCATAACGTTTTGCGATAATGTGTAATCTCAGTACATTGTGAAGCATGTCCAGCTGTTGGCCATTGGGGAACAGGCACCTGCTTTCATTCATCTGGACTGCTGCACTGCAGGTATGTACAGTACTGGTAGTTAAGTGATAAGTGTTTTGCATTTAACGAGGCATTTTAAAAATGCAAGTTTAGCATGTGTTAAGGCCCATAATATGTGTGTGTGTGCATTTGGTGCATGTACATTCACACCAAACACTGCTAAATCCAACCACACACACTCACTCACACACACACTTTCTCTCTCTCTTCTCTTCGGTCTACATTAGCCACCACACAAACCATTCAGATCATACTCACACAAACTGTTTGGTCTACACACCCACACACACACACACTTTCAGTCCAGCCACCCCTCCCTCACACATGCACAGTCACCTGTCCCACACACAAACCTTTTGGTCCACACACACACAGATGCAAATGTACAGCTCCTTCCCATCTGTTCACTGCGTCTCCTCTCCTCTCCACTGCCCCCTCTCCACTGCGCCTCTGTGTAGTGTGGACTTCTCTTGTCCTCCCCACTTCCCTCCTCCTCCACCCCTCACCCTCACCTCCCAACTTCCCCACTTCCCCTTCATCCCTGTCCCTCCTCCCCACCTCCCTTCCTCCACCCATCCCCTCCTCCCTCCTCCCCTCTTCCTGTACTCCCCCACCCCTCACCCTCACCTCCCCTCCTCCCCACTTCCCCTCCTCACCACCTCCCCTCCTACCCCTTCACCTCATCCCCTGCCCCACCTCCCCACTTCCTGTTCTCCCCACTTCCTGTTCTCCCCACTTCCCCACCTCCCCTCCTCCCCACTTCCTGTTCTCCCCACTTCCCCACCTCCCCTCCTCCCCACTTCTCCTCCTCCCACCTCCCCTCCTCCCCACCACCCTCCCTTCCTCACTCCTTCCCTCCCTCCCTCACTCCCTCCCTCCCTCCCTCCCTCATAGCCTATGTTCACTGTCTCTCCTCTCCTACTTATGTGAACACTACGGGTTCTGCCTCCAACATTCCACTCTCGGGTGCCCAGTGCTCATTGAACCAGGGACTAGCTGTACCCTGCTCCTTCCATTAGGGAACAAGGCACATGTTTTCATTCATCTGGACTGGTTAGTGTTTTGCATTTAATGAAGCATTTTGCATAGCAATAAATATGTAAGTGTGTAGCATGTGTTAACACATTTCCCCATGCCACCATCCATTCCTTAATCCAACCACACACACACACACACACACACACACACACACACACACACACACACATACACACACGCACACACAAACACACACACAAACTGTTTACCCCACACATACCCACATGTACTCCACACCCCACACATACTGTACACCCCACACATACTTTACACCCCACACATACATGTACATGTACTACACACACACACACACACACACACTGTTCATCAGCCACTGCCCCCACACACTCACACACAAACCTTTGGTTCACACACATAAGCACACACACTGCATGTTCACACCCACACACAAAGCACACACACTGCATGTTCACACCTACACACTCAAGCACACACACACACTATTCACACACACACATTGTTCACACCCACACATTGTTCACACCCACACACTGTTCACGCACACACACCTTTTGGTTCACACACACAAACACACACTGTTCACACCCACACATACATGTACTGTTCACACACACACTGTTCACACCCACCCACACACTGTTCACACCCACACATACATGTACTGTTCACACACACACTGTTCACACCCACCCACACACTGTTCACACCCACACACCTTTTGGTTCACACACACACACGCACACACACACTGTTTGTGGTGTGTATTTGTGTTTGTGTGTGTGTGTTTGTGTGTGTTTGTTCGTGTGTGTGCATGTGTGCATGTGTGCATGTGTGTGTGCATGTGTGCATGTGTGTGCATGTGTGTGTATTTATACGTATGTGTGTGTTTCAACCAATCAGGTTTCTGTTAGAGCTCTCTCGGATAGCACAGTTTGAGGAGAGAGTTCATTGCTTCCTGTTTTGGTCTGTGTTCTCTGAGAAGCTTTCTGCAATTGAACATCATTTGGGTGTGGTGGGCAGAGCTTGTCAGGTAAGGAAGGAGGGGCATGGGAGGGGCAAGGTCATAAGGAGGAGGGGACATAAGGGGATTACTTATGGTTATTGAGTACATATCTATAGATACTACATGTACATGCATGTACATGTAACTCCATTCCATCTACATTTTCCCTCCCCCTCTCCCCATCACTGTCTCCCTCTTCCCTCTCACCCCTCCCTCCCTGTGGAAGGAGAGGGTGGTGTGTGGGAGGAGAGGGTGGTGTGTGGGAGGAGAGGGAGGTGTGTGGGAGGAGAGGGAGATGTGTGGGAGGAGAGGGAGGTGTGTGGGAGGAGAGGGAGATGTGTGAGTGGAGAGGGAGGTGTGTGGGAGGAGAGGGAGGTGTGTGGGAGGAGAGGGAGGTGTGTGGGAGGAGAGGGAGGTGTGTGGGAGGAGAGGGTGATGTGTGGAAGGAGAGGGAGGTATGTGGGGAAGGTATGTGGGGTGGGAGGAGAGGGGGTATGTGGGATGAGAGGGAAGTATGTCGGAGTCCTGAGAGGGAGGTGTGTGGGAGAGGAGGGAGGTGTGTGGGATGAGAGGGTGGTACAGATGGTGGTATATGGGAGGAGAGAGTGGTATGTGGGAGGAGTGTGTGGTGTGTGGGAGGAGTGGGAGGTATGTGGGAGGAGAGGGAGGTATGTGGGATGAGATGGTGGTAAATGGGAGGAGAGAGTGGTATGTGGGAGGAGTGTGTGGTGTGTGGGAGGAGAGGGAGGTATGTGGGAGGAGAGGGAGGTATGTGGGAGGAGAGGGAGGTATGTGGGAGGAGAGGGAGGTATGTGGGATGAGATGGTGGTAAATGGGAGGAGAGAGTGGTATGTGGGAGGAGTGTGTGGTGTGTGGGAGGAGAGGGAGGTATGTGGGAGGAGAGGGAGGTATGTGGGATGAGATGGTGGTAAATGGGAGGAGAGAGTGGTATGTGGGAGGAGTGTGTGGTGTGTGGGAGGAGAGGGAGGTATGTGGGAGGAGAGGGAGGTATGTGGGATGAGATGGTGGTAAATGGGAGGAGAGAGTGGTATGTGGGAGGAGTGTGTGGTGTGTGGGAGGAGAGGGAGGTATGTGGGAGGAGAGGGAGGTATGTGGGAGGAGAAGGAGGTATGTGGGATGAGACAGTGGTAAATGGGAGATGGGAGGAGAGGGTGGTATGTGGGAGGAGTGTGTGGTGTGTGGGAGGAGAGGGTGGTATGTGGGAGGATAGGGTGGTGTGTGGGAGGAAGGGAGGTGTGTGGGAGGAAGGGAGGTGTGTGGGAGGAGAGAGAGGTGTGTGGGGTGGGAGAAGAGGGTGGTATGTGTGATAAGAGGAAAGTATGTGGGTGGATAGGGAGGTGTGTGGAAGGAGAGAGAGGTGTGTGGGGTGGGAGAAGAGGGTGGTATGTGTGATAAGAGGAAAGTATGTGGGTGGATAGGGAGGTGTGTGGAAGGAGAGGGTGGTATATGGGAAGAGGGAAGTGTGTGGGAGGAGAGGGTGGTGTGTGGGAGGTTGTGGGAAGAGGGATGAGGGGAGGTACATTTATGTTTGTTGGATGAGAGGAAAACAGTGTTTGGAGAGATGTTCGTAAAGTTCTATATGATTAAAAGGTAGTATATAGTATAGTAATTCAGATACCAGTAATACATGTGTTGTGGTGTTTTGTATGTTTTTATTTTTAGGTTAGTGATACAATAATTGTCCCTGGGGGGGAAGGGGGGGGGGGGGGGGGGGGCGCTCGATATCCTCGTTATGCCGCTGATATGTTTAGCGTTGGTTGGTCTCCCGTGATTCAGTTGCACCTCATTTGTAACCCTCCTCTCTACAGAGTGTTCTGACAAGGTGCAGTACGTGGTGATACCTCCAGCCATTCAAGGATAAGATGGACCAGTTCATTAGTACAGGTGTATATTGGTGTGCCCTAGATATTGTTGTATGCCATACATGTACATGTATATTACATATACATACACATACGTGTAGCATGCTTGGGTACCCGGTATGTGTTTAGCTGGTGGAAGTACATGTAATATGACTTCCAGTTAGAAGTCATATGAGCACGATGATTACACAAATGTACAATTTGTATCAACTCAACCATTGTCATGGTAGCAAGATTGCTGCCATGACATACTGATAAAGAACGTTGAAGAGGTGGTCTGGAGCTGTACCAATATACCAGGTCATGCTCTTGTGGCCCAAATGATTCTGACCTGCAGTCCACATTTTATCACCTGAGTCATAGCCTATCCTGTCATTACAAGTCACTTCTACTACTCCTCCAGACCCTAGGTGCAGTCAGTACATGTACAAACATGTTGTCTACCAGAACCACACACCCACAGACATTTATAAAAAGAGATCCCCCAGGCCAACAAATTTAGAAATAGCCACTCAACACAGAGTGATACAAGGACATTGCAGAGGTGCTCTAAAGCACGTTGAAACTTTTTTTAGTTCATAGTTTCACTGAAGTTAACGTCTGAGCTCTACATACTCACAGTATTAGTCTACTGGCAGAAAGGTTTGAGGTGTTCCTGAACCAGAGATAGAACTACACTTTTAAGTCCCAAGCCTTCAAATTGTTTCTACTGATGAGTTATGTGATCAGTAGAGTAAAATGTACGTCACGTGATTGAAAGCGAGCGCGCTTTAGGCAGCTGTTAATTAGCGCCTCGTTTCCTGCTGCTTACCGGCGCATAGTTTCCACAGACCAGACTCAATGAAATGGGCTTCCGTGATGTGTAACTGAGGTACGATTTTTGTGCATTGTAACGTTGTATCTTTCAGTGGACGCGCCAAGAAAGAAGTGTCGGTAGGTATACCGTGTTTTTTGTTTTTTATTTTCATTCTCAGAATACCGTGTGGTCTGCAAACGTGCGGTTCTATCTTTGATTTAGCTTTACAGGTAAGTCACTGATAGTCCTAAAGTCGTCTGTAATCGTCAGTAATTTCTTATCTCCTAGCTACTCCCCCTCTACAAAGTCTTCTCGCGTTATGTATTCCTGAAAACTCATGGACCCAGAGGTGTGTGTGTGTGCGCGCGTGCGTGCGTGCGTGCGTGAATGATTATTTTCCCTCCTAGATCTCGTCACAATTATGCTATGAGAAACTTGGTACGTAAGCGATGTGATAACTGCTTTTATTTTCTAGCAGGTTCAATCTTCAAATGTAAACGAGGTACATTAATGTATGCGCTTTAAAAGTTGTGTCTTATGTTTACGTATACAGGCTCGGCTTTGAAGTGGTGCACCAATGGTTTGTGTACAGACAGAAACTCTTTGCTGAAAGATACAATGTGTTAGGAGGTATATCCAATAGCGTAATATGTGCATGTATTCTTTTTGAAATATTATGAAGTGAACGAGAAGGTCATGGCCTCAGATCATGGGTATTGCGCGTGATGTAGGACAGGGGACTAGGTATAAAGGGCGGGGGGATGAAGGGCAGGGGACCAAGATGAAGGAAAGGGGACCAGAGATGAAGGAAAGGGGACCAGAAATAAGGATTACATCATCAAAGAGAATACGTGAGAAGATTACCATTACGTATACAGAATAATATACGCTTAGGGGATCTCGTTAGTATCCAACTGATATCCGAACGGAGTTGGCTGCGTATAACGTTGTCTCTTGTAGTATTCTTTCGTTCCATACGTTGTGCCTTGATGTACATTGTAGTGAAATTCCCTAACGTTGTGAAAAAACCACACATTGTGAAAGTACAATTTTGTTGTGTTTTATTATAAGCGAACACAACGTTATACCACACGATTCACTCGGTTTGACAACAAAAACGCATTACTTATTCCACGTTGTGAAATAACTATTTTCCCTGTGACGAGCAAAGCAGTACCGAGTGCAAGGTGGGCAGCTGTATCGAGTTATTCTATATATAAGAAAGGGGATGCGTTTTCTCTTTATATCAAAGACGCGAAAACAAGAAAGCGGATATTTAATGGTTGCCATGCATATCGGACCAGCGGGAAACCACGAAGGTCGCGATAGAACGCATGCGAAGAATGCACAAAAATATTTTGGCCATGCAGGGTTATCAAAAGATGTGAGAATTTGGGTAAGTATATATCCTGCCCTTTAAACGTACTGTCACTGTCTGTCAGCATCTCCTCTATATTCTCTTTTATTTATTAATTAATTATATCTATGTATATAAGGTACAGCATTGTGATCAATGTCAGAAGACGAAAAGAAAGTTTGATCATCCAGCTGAAGAGCTGCATCCGGTACCAGTTCCCAACAGTAGCTGGAAGCAGATAGGAATAGCGGACCTCATTGGGCCTCTGCCAAATGGTAACAAGTATGTGATAGCTGTGACACTACTTTTTTAAGTGGCCAGATGCACAGACATCTCCAAAGAAAGAAGTCTTTAATGCTGCTAAATGACCTTGTTTTTCCGCGTCATGGGTGCCCTGATACAGCAATTTCCAATCAAGAGACAGAGTTTTGTTATCAGGTATGTCCGTCCACACATAAATTTGCAGTACAAATGTAAAACTTTAGCTGAAACATAATGCATGTACAACATGTATGGCTAATTAAAAATTCAGTTAAAGCCTTGCATCTGCGCATAAGAACTACTGTGAAAATGGCATTTACATAAAATTCGTAATCTTAAAAACAATGTTCGGTCCTTTAGGATTCCATATAATAATACTACATTACAATGAATTTTATACTTGTGAAACATATCATTTGTATGTTATCCTCTCAGATGACTCTATTGAAAGCTATATGAAATGATCAAAGATGCAGACTCTGGGCACTTGGGCTACGGAGTTGGAGGTCATTGCAGCAGCATCATTGTTTAATACAAGCATTTATATATATGCCAAATGTGGAGAAGCATTCAAATGGCTAAGTATTCACCACAGGAAACTAAATCAGGCTTGCATCAAGATGAAGGCATATATATAGCTAACTTCAACAAACATTTTGAAACAGTTAAAAAGATGTAACATTCATTGTGTGTATACATGTATGTGTGTTGTGTTTATGAGCTGCTCATTCTTAATGCATCAGATCATGAATTCAGCATTTTTAATATTTACTAAAGATGTGGCACATATGAACTCGGTACCGTTTTTAAAGATGACTTTTAGGTGTTTTTGAAAACGTTACATTTCCACACCCATATATCCGTTTCTTGCCAAATTCGAGAAACGTATTGCCCCATCCCTTGCGTACATATAGTACGATATTGCTGTTATAGATTCACTCCGCTGGCTGTATCCGAACCCTGATAGGTCACGGAGGTAAAATGTATCATAACTCAAACACCGAAAATATTTCTAATGCCAAATTTGAATCACTGATAGGAAAATGGTGTCCAATAATACAGTGACTTTTCGCAATACCTTTATAGCGATGGTTCAGGCGAGGCTTAGTGTCAAACGTGAACCATTTTGTAAATTTACACACCCCCATTTCTACGTGACGTCACGCGGAATAAACACGGAAGACTTGAAGAGTTCAGGAAGCGAATCAGAAGATAACTTTGATGAGGGATCTGAACTTAATGAAGATGGCACCGAATCAGACGACGATGGAGCGGGAATATAATCGTGATTTTATTGTCTGCCGTTTTGTTTTCATTAAATTAAGCTTTACCCAAACTTGGACCACGTAATTAAGGTAGAATCTTGGATTGAAATGAAGAGCAAAGTCGGGAGACGAGGCCGATGGTAGAGATACAGCCAGAAGGGAAGGCGGAGCGTGGTATAAATTGATGCAACACAAGCCAAATGTCCTCTTTAGCAGAAGCCATAATGCTGACAACTTTAACAGACCTACTTAATTCATGGTTGTATGCGGCTGGAAATAAGCCAACAATTAAATCATTTACGATATTTCTAAAATGATGGCTCAGTCATTATATAGACACCTGATGTTTAAAAGCTAACCATGACTCAGCAGAACTGAAAAATTTAAACGATATAAAGCACTACATTCTTTTTCTTGGCACAATGCGCACAATTGAAATACCAAGTAGATAGCATGCGCATACCGTTTTGTACGGTCTGTCACGCAAAATTTGTACCGGGCGAAAATTATACCGGCCGGTACACTTCGCAACCAAAATTGTACCGCCCGGTACAATTTTAGATGCGAAAAGTGTACCGGTGTCACAGGAAAATTGGCACCCCCGGAAAATTGGCAACCCCGTTCCATTCTTTCTAGCCGGGAATTTTGGCACCCCCACTCCAATTTTCCTAGGAAACTAGGAAGGCATCCCTTCAGGAAAACAGGCATTCCTTTGCATAGCCTTTTCTTCTAGGAATTTTGGAACCCTCATTCCGCATTCCTAAGCAATTGTTGACTTATTTCCTGCCGCATATAACCATGAATTAAGTAGGTCTGTTAAAGTTGTCAGCATTATGGCTTCTGCTAAAGAGGACATTTGGCGTGTGTTGCATGGCTAGCCTACAGGAGCGAGTGTAGTAACTCGAATTACGAAAACTCTACGTATACAATGGTCTGTATGGTATGAGGAAGGATTTACGCTGAGAATGAGAGGGTGAACGAAAATATTTACAAATAAAAAAATTAAACCTATGAAGCGTGGGGTGAAGAGGCATGTAATGCTTTCTTCTGCGTAGCCATGCGTGAAGCCATTCTCACAAACTGCAGCAAATCCCAAGTTTTGGGGATCTATATGGCAGACTGAGCATTGTGCTTATGAGAGCAAACGCCAGGGCTATCCTTGCAAGATCTTTGCAGATGGCAGACATACAGGTCGATGCAATGGACTACTGATATGTTAAATCCTTCTGTGTGATATATATATAATTATATATTTGCTATTTGTATACAGTTACAATAATAATACATAGGTAATGGCTAGCGCATGCGCACAAAGACTTTGTCCGTCGATTACCAGGCCTCGTTTTTTGCCATTGACTAACTTTAATATAAAAAGGGCCTGGATACTAGGTTAGTTCATAGACTGAAGCCATACCATTGTAAAATGCATATGTTCACTAGAATCACTACATAGCAAATTCCGTACATTTCAGGTTATTGTGTTTGCAGCATTACACCACTTGAACCTTAGCAGAGCTTCCCAGCAGGGATGGTTCTACAAGAACGGTCACGGGAGAAGTAAGGGGGAGGCGGTACTTATACGAAATGAAGTGGTCTCCATTCACTGCAGTTTCGTACTGCTCCTGCTGCAAGAATATAGCGACCTTGAAAGCTGCATTAGGTGTGAAGGGCATTCCACCTGCGATTTCCTCTGGTCCCCAGCCGCCATTAGTGAATGTATTACGGACCACGTAATTAAGGTAGAATCTTGGATTGAAATGAAGAGCAAAGTCGGGAGACGAGGCCGATGGTAGAGATACAGCCAGAAGGGAAGGCGGAGCGTGGTATAAATTGATGGCACAAACTCCAGCCCCACATGCACTACTTGCAGGAGTCGCACCATTAACGTAGATGACTTTTCCTATGTTTTCTTCCTTGCACCCCTTCGATGAAACGACCTAAAATTAAATGGTAATGCAATTGCTTATGTCACAGTAGTTACACGGTGGTCTTGCTAATACATGCACCATTATATATAGTGCAGTGCAATTAAGCGGTACAATCGTACTAATGAAATTAAGTATACATGTAAGTACTCCCACTGCATGCACAGATGCACTGTCGACTTACAGCGCCATACTGGACATAGTCTAAGTCTGTATTTATTGAGATGACCAAATCGGATGTGAGGGTTCGGCGGTGCTTGTAGAGATATTGAAAGACACCTCCATTGGCTGTAATTCGGTACCCACTTTCTTCAACTGCGATGACTACGTATACAGTACCACTAAAAAACGGATACCCAGATGGTCTCTCCTCTGTTCCCCAGCCGCAGCCCAGGAAACTATTGAGAACTAACACAGGACCAGAGACGTAGGGCCTCGGGTTGAAGTGGAGTAGAATATCGCCGGAACTGCTGAGCACATTGAGGGTCCCTGCTATTGGGCCGGGAGAGGGGTAAATGAATCTCAAAACTGTACCAATTCCAAAATTCTGCAAAGAGATGTTTTTCTTTCCTCTCGAGGGTTGCGCTGGAATGTGTGCATAAGGAGAAAATCCATTCGTGAGGCATAAGAGTTTTGTAGTAACGCATGCACGTATGTATTTATACTGGTATGTTACAAACTGTTACTAAATTCTATTTGAGTGTACAATTAGATGAACAGAATTTCAATTATACATATATGTACATGTACATGAACATATAATGAATAATTTTATGCATATGCATATATTTTCGTTAGTATAATCATGACACCATCATTAATTCAACATGCATGCATATACGCGTTGTAAGAATAATAGATCATAAACCAAAGGGATCACCTAAAACACTGTAGGGGACCGTGTATAGGGCCACAAATGGTCCGTGAATGAGGATTCAAATTTACAGCTAATATAATGATCAATTGAACCTCTGCACCAACATGATAGGCGAAAGTATAAACAAACGTAGAAAGTACATAAAGACATACCGACATGTTATGCAACTTGAATGGTTACTACTTCAATCAAGTTGCTGTTTGAAGTACATCATTTAAACAATGGACCATTTACCGCTGACGTCACACACGAATTAGGGGGGTCAACTTTTAAAATGGTATAACTCCACCATAATAGCTCCTACATGCTTTTACTTTTAAAGTTTCGCAAAGAAGTAAATTATCACACGTTTCATTTTGTTATATTTACGATTGAACTTTTGTAAGGGATTTCTATACAACGAAACATGGCGGAAGTTGCTAATGAGGCATGCGTAGTCGTGTTTTTCAATGTCTGGGGGGTCAACTTCCAGTAACTTGTGAGCGCTGTAACGTTTGTACCATCATTGGCGAAGGTACATCAATTTGGAATATAGTTTGGCATTCATTTACATTTGCTGTGTTTCTTCGGGGCGTTTCTATAAGGACTTATGTTTTGTCAAACATATAGTGAATAAATTAGTGACGTCAGCGGTAAAAGGTCTATTCTGTGCTGATTATTTTTGTGCCATCACCACAGAAACTGTATCCAGATATGTTATAGCCCTGCTGACAGCTGCAGAAGAATGAGCCATTGGTATTGGTACAGTTCTGTTCACAGGGTCCCAGACCATTATTAGGTGCACACTCATTAATATCTGCAATAATAGTAAATAATAATGCAAAACAAAATATTCAATTACAATCTCATTAGCCAGTGCAGTGAATCGCTATTAGATCTGATCCAACCAAACAATGTTTTAAAGCAAGAGCAGCATGTATAAATACAAATGCCAGTATTTATAACAATAAATGGACTTTGCATATACCATTACAGCTGTATCAAGACAAAGAATAGCCATTCTGGCAGCTGCAGTAATAACTTCCATTAGTGTTTGTGCACATCTGCTGACATGGACCACGGCCTCCATTTGGAGCACATTCATTTATATCTGTACGCACACTGTTTGTGAGCAAAGATATTTATATTTTAATACAGTTTGTATTCTACCATAATTTGTAATGTTGCAATATTCCACTACAAATTCTGAGTACGTATACAGTTTTAACTTTAATTTGCATGGCACTTGGTGGAACACAAAATTTGCGATCACTTACAGTAGTTTATAAAGCAGTATTTTTTTTTTGCATTTATAAATATCATGAAGTTGATTGATTAATGATATACATGTAGATCTACATTCAGAATACCTTACATGGTTTATATAAAGCATGCAGTGGTAAACTAAGCACATTAATCCTTTCAGCGATGCCTAAAACAGACCAGCAGAGGTGCCTCTCTGCCATAGTTGCTGTGCAGTGCATTAAAAAAAACAGAATAGCAATTTTAGTTGAACAGCAAATACAATCATAAGCATAGTGGCATTACGGGTGTCTCAAAATGACATGGAGTCAGTTATCACAGTCTACTTGTATTGAGAGCTATCAAACTCAAGCCTTTTCATTATTTCAGTTCCTTGAAGTGAAGCACAATCACACAAGCAACTTATTTAGCAACAGAATGAAACCTATTGAAATTTAAGTAACTAAATTGCGCTAAAAAGCAAAATCAAAAATAGAACAAAAAGCTCATTCAATTCTTTAATTCAGTCTCCTACACAAAGGCACTTGAAAATTTATATGTTGTGTTGCCCCCACTTATGATGGATGCATCTGTACCACATGTAGGA
The DNA here is from genome assembly GCA_949361645.1 of Spongilla lacustris. Lineage (NCBI taxonomy): Eukaryota > Metazoa > Porifera > Demospongiae > Spongillida > Spongillidae > Spongilla > Spongilla lacustris. Next base: position 6,707,585 of record OX442416.1, on the reverse strand, counting down.
CTTACCATTACATGTTCTGTTGTCAGAAGATAACATATATCCAGTCATACAGCTGCAGATATAGCTACCAATTGTGTTGAAACAAATCTGAGAGCAGTTATCAGTTCCAGTCATACATTCATCAATATCTATAAACGAAAAGGCAAGTTTATACTTAGTACATTCATGTATGCCAAATGAACTAAGTTACACTGATTTTGAGTTGAATGAAATTAGTAACTGCTACTTACAATACTAGCACAATTAACAAGTGTTAATCTATAACCCTTCATGGTGTTTAAGATGAAATTAATATACAGCAATGATTCAAACCTGTTCATTGTGTAGAAACTGTGTGTGGGTATTGCGATTTAAATACAATAGTACATACAAGAATAACTTCAACATTAAGGTATTCTCACACTTGATGTATGCATTTAGTGACATAACAAAGCTGACACAAGGGTAACTCCGTTTATGATGGTGACTCAATCATTCGTGTATTTAGACACCGAAAACGCTAATATATTATGCACATACAGGTCTAGATTGCTGTATTGCTGTATTTCTTTACAATCAAGCATATTGGATTGCAAAATACATTAAAATTCATGGATCACTTCCAAAAGATAGGTTGAAACTGGCTAAGACAGGTTCCAATTCCAATGATCATACTTTTCAACCTCTGTAAAATCTCACATCATTGATATACATGTACACTACTTAATTTTGTTTCACATGTGTTAAGCGCACCAGCACACAAACATCAATGTTCCTATTTTGGTTTCTCACCAGTGCAGTTATATCCTGAGGTAGTGAAGCCAGATTGGCAACTGCAGTGAAAGGATCCAGGAGTATTGGTGCAAATCTGTTCACAAGGGCCCATTCCTCCATTTGGCAAGCACTCATTTATATCTGTTGAGAAAACACGCATATCTCAAATTAGGTAACTTAGCACATGTTGTATGCATCTCCTGCAAACTAACCTGTGCATGTACTGTTGTCCACTGATAGCGCATAGCCAGTATAGCATGAGCAAAAGTAGCTGCCAATTGTGTTGTTACAAATTTGGGTACAGCTGTTGTTTCCAGTGATACACTCATCAATATCTGAGTAATGGAGTACAGTTAGCCTAGTATAAATGCATGCCTCACAACTAACACTGCACATTGTGTGTAACTATCTTCATATGGCATATGTACATGTGTTAAAGTGCACATTTGTCTTTATATGAACATAATAGCAAGTACCCCACAATGCAAGAATTGGTAACTAAATGTAGAACAACATAGATCAACTAACCAGACTAAAAAAAAAATGAAAGTTTTACTATAATATATGAAGAAATCCTAATAACGGGTGCAATTTCAATTAGTAGAATAAGTACTGCGGTTGCTATGGATATCGTCCTTCACCACTATGACGTACGTAAAGCAGCAAAACCTCTGAATTGTCATTACATTTAAAGTCAAGTCCATTGCAATTTCTTTTATTATTATTTATAATGATTTGTACAAAGATTTGTATAATGACTTATGTGCACATGTGTTACAAAAAGGCAAGTAATGGCATATGGATATGCACCAATATTTAGTAGTTCAACATGCTACCTAGTTTCGTACATTTGAGCCTTTAATTACATAACCATTTGTCCATTGTAACCTATGCTTTAAACATAGTTGTGTCCAAAAATACCAATGCGTCATGAAGTATTGCTGTATTTCTTTACATTGGATTGCAAAATACATTAAAATTCATGGATCACTTCCACAAACAGCAAGATAGGTTGAAACTGGCTAAGATCGGTTCCAATTCCAATGATTATACTTTTCGGCCTCTGTAAAATCGCACATCATTAATATGATTTTGTTTCACTTGTGTTACCCCACCAGCACATAAGCATCTATTTTGGTTTGAATGTCAGTTTTGTCAAGTACATGTAGACATATTAACTTCCTGAATGCAGTGGATTGCGATCAGAGTTTAAATCTCACCAGTACAGTTATATCCTGAGGTAGTGAAGCCAGATTGGCAACTGCAGTAAAAGGATCCAGGAGTATTGGTGCAAATCTGTGCACAAGGACCCATTCCTCCATTTGGCAAGCACTCATTTATATCTGTTGAGAAAACACACATATCTCAAATTAAGTAACTTAGCACATGTTGTATGCGATCTAACCTGAGCATGTACTGTTGTCCACTGATAGTGCATAGCCAGTATAGCATGAACAAAAGTAGCTGCCAATTGTGTTGTTACAAATTTGAGAACAGCTGTTGTTTCCAGTGATACACTCATCAATATCTGTGCAACAGAGTGTTAACGCATGCCCCACAACTAACACTGCACATTGTATGTGACTATCTTCATTATGGCATATGTACATGTGTTAAAGTGCACATTTGTCTTTATATGAACATAATAGCAAGTACCCCACAATGCAAGAATTGGTAACTCTATACAGTGAACGTGAATGCAGTGTATTGATGTTGGTGCAAGTCTAATTACAGGGATCTTGTCCTCCATTGGCCAAACATTCATCACAAACATTACATTGTTGTATACACCTCCAAATTTTAAGTTTTGTTTGTAACTTTTGAACCATACAGTAATAGAGATGCAAACTTTATTTTCAGAATCTTCAATCATTTCTACATAAGGATTATGCTTTTGATGGTAGTTATTATGTGTAAACAATGCATGGTAATCAGGTAAACAACTTCCGTTTTTACTCATCTCTGTGCCATGCAGGAATGTAGTCTCAGTTAAGAGCCCAAATTTATTTTATGGATACTACTGCATGGTCAAGTAATCAGTAGTGATTATGATCGGTACCGTTATATTTATTTCTGAGGTTGCTTCATGCTTTGTAATTATTCAGATGAATTAAAGATGAGATCTTCTGGTATACGATAGAAATGTCCCTAAGGTATACATATAATTTATGATATTTTATTGGTGCCTTGGTATCAGTTTCTAAAGGCTCAAAAGTAGGCTTTCTCTGTATATAATATTAAAACTGTGGCTTTGTTTCATAATTATGGGGCTTTTCTTTAAGCCATAATGTGTTCTAAATGTAGAACAACATAGATCAACTAACCAGACTAATTTTAAAAAAATCATGAAACAGAGCTGCAGTTTTACTATAATATGTGGAGAAACCCTAAAAACGGGTGTAATTTCGCCTTTAATTACTTATTTAGTGCTGATACCAAGGCACCAATACGATATTGTAAATTACATGAGTACCCTAGGGACTATTTCATCATATTCCTCATCTTATATGTAAGTCAAATTAAATCGTTTGAATTATTGTGAAGCATGAAGCAACCCCAGAAACGCATATAACGGGACCAATCTTAATAATCAGTAATAGTTAATGAATGCACATAGGGACCATACAGTAGTATCCATAAAAACTACAATCCTGCCGAGCAGAAGAAATTTTTCAAACAACAAAGTTGTTTATCTACATGTTGTTTATTACCATGCATTGTTTGCATTTAATGACTAACATTAAAGGCATAATCCTTATAGTGCATATTTTGAAATTAAAGTTTGCACCTTTTATGACTGTATGGTTCAAAAGTTGCAAATAACTAAGAATTTGGTTTTATCGTTTGCAGCACTGTTAGTGAAATGTAGGCAATGATGTTGTGTGCTGAACACAATAAAATTTATAAAACAATTACAATTATTGGTTTTGCTACTTTTACTGTGGTGCATAATTCTTTGTTCCCAATATTAGCAGTTATGTTTCAATCATACTACATCATTGGATATGGTAGTAGGAAGCTTTATATACATGGGCTTGCATAAAATAAAAGAAGAAATAGCAATTTTAGTTGAATAGCAAATATGTGGATTATAAATACATTGGCATTACAGGAATGTTTGTCTCAAAATGGCATGGGGTCAGTTGTCACAGACAACGTTTACTGAGAGTTATTGAACTCAAATTGTTTTAATAATTTCAGTTGCTTGAAATGAAATACAATCGTACGAGCAACATAATTTATTGTTGATACTACAATTATTTAGAAAAATGGGGATAACATAATGGAACCTGAGGAATTTGGTTAATTTTACATAATGATTAAATGAAAAATTTCAGCATATGACTAAAAATCAAAATCTAAAAGATAACTCAATTCTTTAATTCAGTCTGTTCTGCATGCGTGGCCATGAAGGCACTTGAAATTGTATATAATTATAGTAATTATAGTTATATATATAGTCCTGTTCCAATGCATGCATCTGTAGTGCATGTAGGACTTACCATTACATGTTCTGTTGTCAGAAGATAACACATATCCAGTCATACAGCTGCAGATATAGTTACCAATTGTGTTGACACAAATCTGAGAGCAGTTACTAGTTCCAGTCATACATTCATCAATATCTATAAACAAAAAGGTTACTTAAAACTCCATTTTGATGGTGGCTTATGTATGCTTTAATAATAAATGCATGTGTCCATAAATACTAATATTATGCACATACATGTACAAGTCTAGACTGATGTATTGCTGTATATCTTTACAACAAAATATATTGGATTGCGAAATACATTAAAATTCATGGATCACAGCAAGATAGGTTGAAACTGGCTAAGATAGGTTCCAATTCCAATGACCATATTTTTTGGCCTCTGTAAAACCCACATCATTAATTGATGTAGACTATTTAATTTTGTTTCACATGTGTTAACCCCACCAGCACACAAGCGCTAATGTTCCTATTTTGGTTTGATTGTCAAGTACATGTAGACATATTAACTTCATGAATGCAGTGGATTGTGATCAAAGTATAATTCTCACCAGTGCAGTTATATCCTGAGGTAGTGAAGCCAGATTGGCAACTGCAGTAAAAGGATCCAGGTGTATTGGTGCAAATCTGTGCACAAGGACCCATTCCTTCATTTGGCAAGCACTCATTTATATCTGTTGAGAAAGCATTATCTCTAATTATGTAACTGCAAACTACCACCCACATGTTGTATCCGTGTCCTGCGAACTAACCTGTGCATGTATTGTTGTCCACTGATAGTGCGTGGCCAGTATAGCAGCACTGGACATAGTCTAAGTCTGTATTTATTGAGATTACCAAATCGGATGTGAGGGTTCGGCGGTGCTTGTAGAGATATTGGAAGACACCTCCATTGGCTGTAATTCGGTACCCACTTTCTTCAACTGCAATGACTACGTATACAGTACCACTAAAAAACGGATACCCAGATGGTCTCTCCTCTGCTCCCCAGCCGCAGCCAAGGAAACTATTGAGAACTAACACATAACCAGAGACGTAGGGCCTCGGGTTGAAGTGGAGTAGAATATCGCCGGAGCTGCTGAGCACATTGAGGGTCACTGCTATTGGGCCAGGAGAGGTGTAAATGAATTTCAAAACTGTGCCAATTCCAAAATTCTGCAAAGAGATGCTATTCTTTCCTGTCGAGGGTTGCGCACTTCCTGGAATATGTGCATATAAGGATCGAGAAACCACTGAGTTATTCGTGAGGCGTAAGAGTTTTGACGAAATGATATAGCATATAACGCATGCACAGAATTGTAATTATACATGTGCACGTACAGGAACATATATTCATATGTATATCATTCCGTTCGTACATGTATATCCATGACAGTGATGACACCATCCTTCAACATCCTATACATGCATGCATACATGTATACGCGAGTACAACACGCTTATATATAATTCATTAATTAATATACTAATAGATTAAAAACCAAAAAGATCACCTAAAGCACGATAGGGGACCGTGTATATATAGGGCCACAAATAGTCCGTGCATGGGGACCAGCTGACCAGGCATACGCTATAATTATAACTGCATGACGTATTAATTGGTGAGGTAAAATGCGGGGACTTAAAATCCTACGTTCAGTACAAAATTCTAATAGCGCCAAGAAATCAAAGTGACATACGCACGTGTATCGGTGTGAATAGTACATACCACAATCTTGATGATTTAGTTCGTCCGTATTCTCAGTGTTCGGTTCATCAGCTGCACAATATATACAAGCAGGTGATGATCGCCGGAGTGGCACGATCGCCGGCATATATAAAATGCAAATTTAAATCGGGCACATAATAATAAATATTATCATGTACCTTCTGATTTGTAAGTATCCGAGGATAGCAGCTCTATGCCATCATCGCTCTCGCTACTACTGATCGGATCGGATACAATATGATTCGTTTCATCCAGTCCAAGCTCAAGATTCCCGTCGATGTTAACATTGATCATATCTTTCGGGAATTGTTTTTAGTCGAATAGACCAAATCAAAAAGAAAGAAAAAAAAAAAAATAGACATGTATGAGACAATGCATGGTACATCTGGCAGTGTGCATCAAGCTGGTAATTTAAAAATAACATTTTAATAATGATACCTATACCTTTACTGACAAACGCTGCGGTGCAGGTCATTGCAATAACAGCGAGCACTGTCTGAGTTAAAAGAAGCATTGTTTACCCTCAGCTGTGTTGTATACGTGGCTGGCTCTGTAAACTTGCGATCAGGAAACTCTGTAACCCTTTTAAAATACTTTATGTGTATGCGGAAGTGCATTAATTGCATGACTCTGGCGCCTCGATGCATAGCAACCACAAAAAGCACGTTAATTGGTTTACATGTTCAGTGAAAAACCACTAAGTGACTTAGACAGGCGATTAAGGGTGGCGCGCAGTACGTCACCGAAGGCGCCTCGTCCGCGAAGCGGACTGGGGACGACAAATTTTTTTTTTGTGCGATCCGTTTGGTCTAATGAAGAGTGATTGGAGAGCACCGCGGGTGCAATTTGACCCCGATGTTGGATGCATGGATGTCCTCCTTGAAAAATTGTCCTCCTTGAAAAATTGTCCCCCCGGACATTCATTCTTAGGCACGATTGTCCCGAATGAATGCCGACTCTAGGAATTTATTGTCTCCCTATGCCGGACATTTTTTTCCTAGGCACTGATGTTATCCCCCACCCCCTCCCTCCGAATACTTTTGCAATACAAGCTCACCGAATCATGTAGCCTTCAAATCCTAGTTAACCCGCACGCGTTGTATTAATGAGCACACGTGGACAATCAGTTTACGAGGTAAGGTAAGACGTGGAACATGATGGCGTTTCAACATCTAATATAATCTTGTGTTGCCTAATCACATACAAAAAGTAGGAGGTCCCTAGCCAGATGGCCTTGGAGATCAATCCGAGCAGTGTTATGCTCAACACTCTGTATGTCTACAGCAAAATGGTGAGAAGCCAATGTTGATAAGGTGTCCTAGCTGGGCCCCAACACCCTAATTCCCCTATCTTTTTTTTTTTAAATCTAAGCTTTTGTACTGAGCAATGAAAATCTTAAACCCCTTCATAACCGTGCTAAATATGATCTCAGCATTTGTTGTTTACAATTCCAGCAGCAATTTGTCTAGCAAGCCGTATAAGGCAATAGTCTGCACCCATAGAACAGATTCATATCAGTATAGGTGTGGATGAATCGTCAAGTCTAGTTTTGGTGTACGTTCAGACCATAGATCTATTCTTCTTTTATAAAGATAATTACAATTTCCCTTGCAAAAGTATTAAATACTAAATATTACTGATACAAAGTTAACGATTTACTTCGGTACGTTTATGCATGCATGTAAATGCACACGAAGAAGACTACACTGTAGTAAGACTACTCGCAATCCAAACAGGTCCCTACAAAGCTACAAGATTACGCGCTGACTTTTTACCAAAATATTATAGTGCGCATGCAGTTAGCTCATCCATGATATAGCTAGTCGTATAGTTTTATGTATATTAGGTAGGTTACAATATATTGTGCCACGCCCCCATCGCCACCACGATGGCGATCCAGGAATGGAGCATCCTGCAGGAATCAAGCTTTCTAACGGTAATCTTATAAGCTGCGGCTTAGCTTTAAGGAGGCATAACCTTATACATAGTGTATATTATGATATTTGTGAATTGAATGATTGATTATAGCTTATCACGAGCAAGTGTTTGGTTGTCAGTCACCACTCATGTAAAACCATGCATAGCTGTTGGCCTAGTGTATCAGCACACTGAGCAAGTGGTCATGACATCGGGAGATATGTAGTTTTCACTTAGGTTGATATCTAGCCGCTTCCTCCACTAGTCTCAGCCAATCAGTGTTCATAATTGTAATAAGAGATGCAAATGAGAAAAAATAGTGAATCAGAAAATAAGTCAGACATGTATTCTTTCTTTCCTTGGTCTCTTGCAGACCGGCCCAATAGAGTCTTAATGTTAGGGACTCCTACGTTGTATATAGGTGTGGGACTGCAGTTATAGGGGCTCACTATGTAGGGCACATGCACACACAGGTGGCTCTCTCAGTAGAAGAACTTAGGTTTCACCAATCTATCATAATCAAACTTGTTTGCGTACGATATTACAACAAAATCTCTTTTTAAAAAGTCGAATTTAACACTTTGGACAGCTGGGCTGGCGGAACCGGTCCGGCAAGTCCGGCGGCCGTCGGACCAATATTTTTACCCAACCACACCCATTTTTAATTGATTACAATACGAATATGATGTACTATAGTCTAATAGTTGCAATACCGTTCTATTTATGGCAGCTGCAATACTATTGAGTCTATTTATTGTAATCATTGGCTGCCAACGTTCCCGAACGCTTCATCCTCTCATGGAATTTGTCTTTCCAAAGCGTATATTTGGTAGTGCAAAGAAGAAGAAAGGTTCTTTAAGGCAGATTGGTATCTTCACAGTAAATACCCATGATTGTATTACAATTTGGAATTTTGCCACGTGTGTTTAAAAGCGTACAAAGAAAGCTTCTTGAGCTAGCAATATCAAACGCGCGACCCATGCAGTATCAGTTTAAATTTGTTTGCATTCAGTAACATCAACCAAGCATCGAGGCGGTAAATACATTTATGTCTTGTCGTACATCAGGACCACTGCCTATACCATCAGGTATTATGTGGTTTAGAGCAGCCACTGCAGCAGCACAGTTCGGTGTGGCAAGAAAGAAGAAATATTTCGTGGCAAGAAAGAACTTCTTACAAGACAAACTGAAGCCATGTTCATGAAGAAGAGAAAATTGCAAAGCTACAAGCCCACAAACTGGCATAATGTATATCAAAACTACATGCATGGTCAGAGATTGGTATAATGTTTTAAAGCTACAAAACGACAAATTGGTATAACGTTTCAAAGGTATACGTGGTCATGTTCCAAACAAAATACTTTGGTTATACTATAAACTCCTATATTGACACAACTCTTGGATGCATGGGTTGGCGAGTTTGAATGCATGTTTACATAGAAGAGCAAATTGTAGAGCTACATGCATGCACTGGTACAATACATGTACGTCCATGGTCACTGATTGGTATAATGTTTTCAGTAAGTTCCAAATAAAATACATTGGTCGTGTCCAAAATACATGTAAACACCTATTTGACGCGAATCTATATAGGGTTGATGAGATTGAATACCTTTAGGTTGGTTTTGAATCCTTAAGCCTTTGCCTGTAATTCCAAGGAATGAGCGGTATTAATAGCCTGTGTGCACATCACACCGTTCGTTAAGATAGATATTTAAATGGTGCATTGGCTGAGTTGATGCTCTGCATGGCAGGGTTCCTTATACCACTATATCGCTAGCTTAACCAGTAAACTAAACCTTAAACCAATGTAGTTTGCACATTTTAAACCATGAAACAGTTCAACCAAATTTGGTTTACACTATGTAGTCGACACCTGGGACCTATCTTACGCATTAGCTGGATTACCTGTATTTACTTTGTACCATATTTCTATGCAATTATGCTATGTTTTGTAACTTAAAAAGTGCGAAAGTTGCTCCGCCCCAGACCCCGGCCCGATGAAAAAGCTTTTCCCGCTCCCTCGCTGGTCCAATCCTTAAAGGTTTCCGCCAGCCCTGGTCTAATACAACTGTAATAACAAAAGCATCATCACAAGAAGGCAACATGAATCAAAGTACACTTTTTCAGAATAGTTTCACAAGTGTTGGTATCAACACTTGTGAAACTATTCTGAAAAGTGTATATACTTCATATCATTCAGTGAATGAGAACGTCACATTGCATGGAATGTACTGAGGGGGCAGGCAGGATAGACAAAATGAAATGGCACATACAGACCACTACATACACACATATGTAAATGGACCATGTACCCAATGGATTAACTTAGTCAAAGAGTAAGTTCCTAAAGGAACTCAATGGCCCCTGCTGCCAACATAACATTAACTGTCACAACCCCCCCCCCCCCCACACACACACACACACCCAAAGGCACACCCACAACAAGCTGGGGCCTCTAGCCAGACCAGGATGCATCATTTGACTGCCAAATACGACTATGGGGGAGGGGGGGAGCCATGGGGGGCTGGTTCAGACTATTAATAATATAGGCTAGCCAGACAGAATGGATCCCTGTTTAGCCACATTTTAAGATAAGCCAATTTAGGCATAGCCAAAATATAATTTCTCCAAAGTAGCGCATAATTCATACAAGTGCATAGTGTGAGCTGGGAGCAGGGGTCATCACAAATCCTTTAGGTGGTAGGACTATCATAAACGTTATGATAGCTGAAAAACAAAAGCTATATACAGTACCGGCTCGTTAGAGTGGAAAGTAACACCTTGCTACAGTAGAAAATAAGGATCATTCATAGTTTTCTCTGTACCCCATAATTGCATTAGCATGCATGCCGGCATGTAGCTATATGCAGCTGCAAGATGACGGAGAAGGTTCAGTGCAACCATGTACGTACTTCGCCGCTATCTGAAGCTCATTGGGATCTAAAGAGAGCCCAAGACCCACAGAAGGCACAACTGCGAGCCCCGAGGGCAACGTCATGCAGTAAGGAACGTCATGCTGTGCTATTCCAGCCACGTGACGATAGCGCGACCTCCAGGGCCACTGGTAGAGGCGATAAGCTTAGATTTCATTCCATTAACGATATATACTGTATAATCTGCGTGCAGTGGGTGATCGAGATACAAGTACGCTGTCATGCAAGTATAATATTTCATTTCATTAACGAGTAACCGCATCGTCGTACACTAATTTCATTGCAAAGCAGGAATTGCGGGTGAATAACTTTTAAATGAAGTGTCTTTTGTACACGAAAAGAAACCTTGTCCCGTTGCTAGCATGCATATACATATGCATGAGGTTGCGGCTATAGCGCGCGCCGTTACATCAAACAAATTATATGTGGGTTCCGCCGATCATGCTACCGGCAGTATATAAGAACAGCTTCTCTACCACATATTCATCACATGCGATATCAAGCTGCTTACATTTCATTAACGATGGGTGATCTACGCCACTTTCTTCTAGCGTGTTTGCCAGCTTTTGCGTTTGCTGGTCTGGCCTTGGAGCGTAACGAAAATGGTGCACTCACATTGTTTGAATCGGAAAAGGAAGGTGATTCGGATGCAGTGCAAAAATTATTTTCGACTCAACAGAACGTCACGGCCAGACAAGCTCCTCTAGCTCTGGTATGGGTTTCAGCAAGCAACGGCAATGTTCCTCCAAATGCAGTGTCTGGTGGAAGCGACTTTCAAGGAGAACAGCTTTACGTCGCTAGGATAAATCTTCCATCTGGACCTACTCCCGGAAAACTTCCTCCCTCTCACGGGGGTGCATTTGCAAGCTACGGTGGAGTGGAGATCATTCAAACCACGTATGAAGTTCTGACAAATCCATCTCGCATAGCGTTGTATTGGCGACCAATTTGTGGTGCTGCTCCAAACGGTGCCATTCTGGGAGGAAATGATCAAGGTGCAGGCGCTCTGTATATAGGAAGAGCTCGACGTCCAGATGGAATGTACGTTTCCGGAAAAGTAGCCTTCAAATATGGCTACTGCTACATACCGTATGGTGGACGTGAAGAATCGTACTCAAGCTGCGATATCCTCACTCTTGGTTAGAGTGCCTTTTTTATGCCATGAACATGATATAGAATTGGTGCATGCTGCTGATAGCGGGACAAGTAGACTATAAAGTTTGTGCAAAATATTGAGTCAGAATAATGTTAACATTGCATGGCGCAACAGTACAAAATAAAATTGTACACGATTGTTTAAGATGAATTTACCATTCAAATTGGCATTGCCATATACAAATACGCATGCATGCCATTATCTATGGACTCAACTGATGAGGTTTGCCCACTATGACGGACCAATATGTGAACAATCAGATTCCGGAAAATTCCAGGACCCATGCAGCCTGTATCAGTATGGATCCTTTGCAAGTTCAATCAAAACCACAGTGTGATCGCAAAGTCAAACGATTGTGGTATTCTGCCAATACTAAAATACTTTGTACAAACGTGCAACATGTATGATGCATTATGGAATAAAAGTTTATTTCAATTTATTATATCAGTGACACATTTGGCACAATGATAGAATTATAAAATTACCCTGAAATGTACTATTGTATATCGTCTTTTACAATTGTATACGAACACGTATATATATAATAGAGCAGTCCTACACTGTAAAAAATGCGGTGTGTGAAACACACCAAATTGTCATCACACCTATGGTGTGACGGCACACTCTAGTGTTTTAGGTGTGCTAGGCACACAACCACATAGGTGTGACAGTTGAATAGTGTGCTATGCACACTCCTCAGTGTGCATAGTACACTGAGTAGAAATTTTGATGATTTACACAATTTTACCACAACGATCAACTAAGGGGTGTGTCGCGATCTTTCAGGCCATGGTCTGACCTGAATGGCCGGCCAGACAGCCCTTCGGTAACTCGCAAATGCTTCCGAAAGCATTGTTATGAACTGTATGTCCTTGGACAGCCATCGATTCCACATGTTAAATGTAGATTAGGCTCCCAAGAATGTACTGAGCTAATATAGCGAAGGACAGGCTCAAATCGTGGATTTGGAAATTTGTGACACACTGAGCAAACATATTTATCTCCGATAGCACCAGTCGTCATATTGCACAGCAAAACGAACAGAGTATTCTAATTAAAAAGTGCCATATAACGGAGCACGTGATGCATGGATGATCGAGTGATGGCGAGAACTATTTTGGTTTTCTACTTAGATAATAATAAAAGAAAGTCCTTCCTTCAGAAAAGTCGGAAGGTGACCTGAGTTATTTGAAAGATCAGTTTTTGACCCAATTTAAGTTCGAAAGGAACGTGCCATTTAAAAGTGCGGGCCCTACCACGTGCACTGCGTTTGGTCGACCAAACGCGGTGGTAGGGCCCGCCCTTCTACGTGCCATTGAAAGTTACGTTTCAACGATTTGATTCCGAATAGAACGAGTACGTCGACTTGGACGATACAGAGGAAATATTGCACAAAGATAAGCTGAAAGCTGTCGTCACTCCACTTATTTCTTGTAACACGTCTGAAGGATCAATTTCCTCATCTCACAGTGGCAAGGTACGTGTACCACAGGAAAGAGTTATAAACATCCAGCCTGGGTTTTTTTAAACAAACAAACGGAGCGTGTAGCTACAATAGGGAATAGTATTAAAAATAGGGTTGTCCTGGTTTTGTTGAGGCTTGAACATGGGTTTTACCTACTGATATATCCACCGTGAGCACTCAATCCTAGGATGGTTTTTACGCGCTATTCTCTCGCTCCAAAATGGGTTTTCGTTAGAAACCAGCCTAAAAAAACCAAGACTGGACATTTATAACTTTTCACTGCCGGTGTACATGCATGTATATGATATGTGATTTTAAATGAAAAAACGCGTTTGCCTTCATGTACTCCTTTACCTTTCAAAACATGGAACAAGTCGCTGCATAAACGCAACTTTATTCTCAAGGGTGTGCCCAATGCTGTGTCCAAAGACAAAGGACGATGCTGCTCCTCTTCCAGATCCATTTGAACTTCCTAAAAACCATAGGCCAGATGTTGAAGCAGCTTTGAAGACTGGATGTATGACTCTAGAGACAAACAAGTCATTTTTGTCCACTGTTGCTGCATCCATGTTTGTTTACAAAAATACCCAACAGCTGACGACTACAACAATGTTGCTAGGGTATCCTTTCATGCGATCTCCCACAGGAAAGCCATGTGTAAGCTTTTTGAAGGGAACCATAATTTATTTCAGTTATGTTTAGAATGTGGCATGCATGCTTTTATTTATTTCAACGTCAGCTAATTGTTCTTTAATTTGAAGGGTGCTATTGTCAAGGGTTTGGCAAACAGGTTCAAGGAACGATGGAAGATAATAAAAACCCAGAAAAGTTCCAGTTCATGATCAGAGTGTGATTCAAGAGGTTTCTTCCACGAAACATAAAGAACACATTTTTGAGCTTCCTCCAATTCCTCCTGGTGAAGATGAAACATCCTTTGAACGTCACAATCGGGTTTTGAAATCTGAGTTCAGCAAATCAAATCCTAATATGCATACTGTGCATGAACTGATGAATATCACATTTTTTATGCGGAGAAGGGAACTGATGAGTATCACATTTTCTATGCGGAGAAGGGACATTCTTTCCCAAGGGCACACCTTTAACCCTCTTTAAAAGTACCCATACCTTCAGCAGCCCAGCCATGTGAGTTGACAGTGATTTTTACTTTATAGCTGGATAATGCATGAAATTTATTTTTACTGTTTAGATGTTGAATGAACTTAAGCAAATTACATGTGAGAAAAATTGTGTGGAGTTGGCACAGCAGGCTTGGAAGGAATGTATACCTCATGTAATTAAGCAGGCCAAATTGGAGAAGGGGTCAAAAGTGACCCAAGCTGTTTCCATCCTGCTTGATGATGATAAAGGTAAATAAAATATACACTGTAAAAAATTGTATTAATTTTTTTTCTTCCAGATCCAGAAAACAGTATTGTCGCACTATGTCTGCTGGCACATCTTCTTTCAGATAGTCGAACAAAATCAGATGCAGATAAAATTGTTTTCTTTACCAATGTAAGTGTTAAGTTGGTCATATTTCATGTGTGCTGATTGTGATTCCATTCTACATGTAGGTTATGTGTGACATCGTTGACGTGCCACTTCAGCAAATGCAAAAGGTTCCATACGCAGTCGTATTAGGTGGGCACAAAGACCTAAAAAAAGGCTTTATGGTGATAAATAAGAAAATTATCTGTGAAATCCCCATTGATGATATTCCTATATATTTAATAGCAGTTTTCTATATCTTTAACATTTGTTATCCTACAGGTTGTCAGAATTTATATTGTTTTTTGGAAGTTATTTTGCTTAGGTTACAAGAGCTGCAGATTTCCATTCATGTATTTGTTAAAAACCTTTCAGCAAGGCTTCCTAAACCATGACTGAAACTGAACATCTGTGTGCAGCATTGTATAATGTTCGTATTTTTCATTTAGTATTCCAACTTATGTGTAATGAAAATTTCATGTGTCGGTGAAGTAGGGTGTGCTTTGCACACATAGGTAAAGGAGAGTGTAAAAAACACTGAAGGAGATGTGTAAAACACACTAAAGCAGGTGTGCAAAACACACTATCTAAGTTGAGATGGTCACACTCTTATTAATGGAGTGCTAAACACTCTAATATTGGTGTGCCCTCTGATACCAGCGGAGCACACCATATTTGGTGTGCTCAGCACACAACTTTTTTACAGTGTACCTGTCTATAGACATGAATAGTCGTTATGAAAACAAGTAAAGCCCTTGCATTTGCCCTGACCAGAGCAATGCTTAACCAGGAGAAAGGAGGTTGTCAACACCAAATAGACAAGGGTTATGGATATGGTCTGTCACTGATGACCTTTGCAGCATCACCCTGAGCATAGACATATGAATGGACCGAGTGCATTGTAGTATCATTGAAGTTTAGCTGTAGGTCAGCAGTGGTGCTGAAATGTTGTGTTTAAAGATGGCGTGCATGGATCAAGTGATGTGGATGGTCACTGGGTGTGTGCATGCGGCGGTAGTACAATTTGATAATTAACTCATGCGCACACGAAAGAACGACGCCTATACAACTAATGGACTGAGTTTACAGTCGTCTTACTTCACCTTTGTGAATCTACTGATAATCTATGTCATCACGTTCTTGATTCATTTAACAAAACCACATATGAATTAAATTACAGAATTACGGGAACTTATTTCAGTTTTTTCAATAGCATATTGCTTGCTCAGTGCAAAACGTGCATACTCACATCAGTAACAGTAGATGCGTATAATAGTATACATGTAGTTGCTAATTTCCGTTGACATGTATACAGGTTGGCCTAGAATAATACAACAGGCTAGTGAAGAAACCCGTGCCACAAACAATTTTCCACTCTCCCAGTAGATGTAGTTCAAGTTGCATGGTGTGTAAGGTCATAAGTTATTTTTCTATGAAGTTATAAAAATTAACACAACTTGAACGTTTATGCATAGCCTAACAGAGCTAATTGAATGCCTCAAAAATATGCCTTTGCCAAGGAAAACAGATTACTATATCAAAAGTTATAACGTTTCAAACATCTAACAATGTACACAATTTGAATGGTCAGCACTGACCGCTTGACTTCTCCATGCAGCTACTGTAAAAGTATTCAAGTTAGTGACACCATAATTGCATAAAATACAACATAGATACTCTTTATAAGGTTAACAAGGTCAAATACACATTACATCCAAATTATCATTATATAATCTGCCAATAGCTGTATAGTGATATTGTAATGTTCTCCCCTTCTTCTTCGCATCCATCATTCTTCTAATATTTAATAATTACTTTAGGAATTTGAATCTTCTTTGATTGCTTTACACATATTATACATGTATGTGTGTAGAGATTCACATACCATAGCTGTTCAAAATACAGATCATTAATAACAGATACATTGAATAAAACGCTTAATATTACATTCCTTTTACATACTGAGATATCTGGAAACTCTTTTGATAATTCCACTTCCTTTTCTGCCACACATTGCAACGTATTTTCTATCTTACTCCTTAAACTGTTCTTCTTCTTTCAACTCTTATCTTTAAAGTAATTATTATTATTTTTTACATTTACATTTAAGCTCACATTAATAGAGCATTTATCAACAATTTTGATGGCTTGTTGACATGTCTGGACATAGGGTTTGCAGCTGCCTCTGATCTTGAGGTTACTGAAAGCATGAATATGATTAGGTGTGTGTGTATGTAAAGGGTAGATGTTTATAAGAGATTGAGATAGCCATAGGAATCTCAGTTTGGAATAGGAATACACCTATTGAGTATCATACCCCAATACATAGTGTACTGTACATAGCTTGGATTGTAAAGTCTTTTTTAAAAAGATCTCTTCAGAGCTATATTCTGATACTCCCTACAATTTAAATAAAATTAAACAACCCCCTCCAAATAAAGTAGAGGGCCCATATAGACTGGCCAGTCAGTATCTGGGTGGTGGATCCCTCCATCCCCTCTTCCACCAAGAGGATCACAAGAGATAAAGCTTTGACCGTTCTTCATAGCCCTGGCTGGTATAATGTACCGGCCAATAATAGCATGCTGTTGGTGCCATGCATGTCGTGTGCAATTAAAATATTTTATAAGCCTTGAAATTGATTCATTAAGCACCTGTATAAGAATGCATAACATATTCTGTTTCAGTTTGTTAGGATGGAAGTCTTGATCCTTCATCCCTACACATGTTCAGCTCCAACCTGATGAATGACCAAAGCACTTTGCACAATAACACACACAAGCACATATCACACAACAAGCACACATCACACAACAAGCATACATCACACAGATGCACAAGCACACAGACACAAATCACGCCATAGGCATACAGTTTCATTAGCCCGAGGGGAAGGGGGGTTGTAGCCCATTGAAATATGACTATGGCAGGGTCACCCTCACATAGGCCAAATACAATAACATGGGGGGGGGGGGGGGAGCAGATGGAAGGCCCCTCGCATTTGGCCAAATGTACTAATGTCCTTGCTAAGACCACAGCAGTGTTATACGCCACTTAATTTTGATTTTTTTCCCCACCATTGCAATTATACTCCTCCACCCACCATCACCACTATACCAAGGCTCCATCCACCCATCACCACAACTGTAATCCCTTCACCCACCCTCCAATACATACTGTACAGCTCCACCTGCCCAGAATCTTCACTGCACCCACCATCACCACATATAAGTCCGGGGGGAAAGGGGCAATAGCCACACCCCCTATATCAAATGTTTTGGGAAAGGGGAAAGGCATGAAAGCCTATGACCTGACAAGTCAAAAAAGGTGTACATATACGTATGTGTTAATATAGCAAATGATAAAACCCATTGACTAGTGAGGACATATCTATTTCATGCCCACTTAGAAACACTCAGTGAGGTAGCAAACAAAACATACAAAAGAGAATGGCACTATAGATTTACCACACAGTGTATGAAAAAACTAACACATGGACTAGTGACAGAGCTAATTAGTGCCCACTTAGCAACATTAACACAGACATCAAGGCGGTTTTTTTTTTAAATATGAATCACCTTGAGTGACAATATCATGTATGTTGAAATTACCATGTAAATGAAAGGCCCTCCCACCTTGGATAGTGCACTGTGTGTCATAAGTATCACATGGCAGTCCAACCCAGCAGCCGTACTATTTTTCAATTGTGTTACTATCCATTTTTATCATCCGTTTGATAAATGATGTGATCCTTGTGTCTGAATCAGTCCATAGCTACAGTGGGAGGTGAGAAATGGGAGGGGGAAGGCACATAAAGGAAAGTAACAAAAGTTCCAATCTACTGCAAGATAGTTCTTATAATGTGCATTTTTAAGCACTCAGAAAGAACGTAACATGAAAAGACACTTATAAAAGGTCACACAGTTCCTACGTAACATATAGGTGTTGAATGGTGAACACGTGTACTTTTATGCTCATTTGGAGGTTTGGCGCTGGGCTGAGATTACCAATGTACATGTCCCCCCCCCCCCCCCTCTAACAGTATTAGGTGAGGCTCCCACTGTAGCCCCTTTACTTCCTACATCTGTACTGATATGCCAACTGCTTCACCCATACGGGCCATATCTATTCCATAACACCCCCAAATGCAATTGTGTCCCCACACAGCTGCCTTCCACACTCACCAACATCCAACACCTCCCCTATACAATTGCCACACACACTGACAATTCACTGCTACACATGCATATATCAACACAACATATTACAGAATTCACAACAGAGTATCACACATACACAACATTGCATTCTTCTGCACAACTCTCCTATATATATCACATACTGCTTATATGAACCCCTTCCATGCACCTGACATGCACACCTATCTCCCTCTTCTCAATCCTCATACCCCTAGACCTGTTGGGTTAGGTCAATGCTTCCTCACAATATAACACTCAGCCACTCTCAACCCTGGAGCATTTTCCCCATGCAGTACGTGACAGTACTCAACACCAATGACTCTCCACTCCTTGGTCGCAGCTGAACTCTCCTCCATGGTGGATGGCACTCATCAAACCTTATCCAGTGTTTGGCACTCCCCTCCCCAGAACGTTATCTAGGGCTTGCATTACCTCCAATATTTATGCCAACTTCTGAAATACTTAGTATTCACAGACCAGAAAAAAATTACAGAAAAAGCACTTATTCATGCCACAGTGGAAGCTATGAACAATGTATGCAAGCAAAACTTTAATCACAGTTTCATAGACTCTTTGGTTAAGTGTAAAAGCATTCCGAAGGAGGCAAAAGCAGACCAGAAAAAGGAGATATGACAGATCTTGAAGAAGTGTAGGGATGCATGCAATGAGGAACTTTTGAAAACAACACCTACATGTATTACTATCTTAAAGGAAAAAGAGTCTATAGCAAGTTACAACAGGAAACAGTTGGCAATGTACTTTGATAATGAGCCTAGTGCAAAGTGCACTAAAAAATCCCATGCTCCAGACTTCGAAAAGGCGAAATGAGATAAAACTAAGGTACTGGAGGACTTTAAAAAATGTAGTTGCAGAGAATAAGAAAAATAGTGTGGACAAGCTTAGAACATGAAATTATGAAGGTCAGATTATTAAAGAGTTTGCAGCTCGGAATGGTCTTGACACAACAACACTTAGCAAATACAAAAGGAAGAAAACAAGACACTCAAGCAAAACAAAAATTCACTGGTAAGGAATATTCAATTCCTACTATGTATACCACCATCTGCACACCAAGTTAAGGCAAGATGGAATCAAATGATAGAACAGGGAGATATACAGTTGGGGGTAGCTTGTTCCCCATATACAATTCACAAATATGTGGTAAAACAGGGAAAAGTACATGCTGAAGACATCCAAGTGGAGGGATTGAAAATCCATCTGTAGGCCTATGACATTCGTAAAAAGTTGCTTCTGAAAAATTGAAAGTTTATGCATTTGTACTCCGATGCTAAAATTAATGCATGCAATGGATATAGATGAAGTGCAACGTACAATAAAGGTAAACAAGAAAGATGTAGGTATCGAGGCATCCTTTGATGAATTGAGAATGACACACAAACAACTCCAGTGCACACGTACACTTGCAATGTGGCATGACCATGCAACAAAAGGCTACATCATGCTCACGGTTCATACATTATATAACCCTGAGCTGTTTACATGGCATCCACTGAAAACTCGATTCCAACTGTGCAAACAATGGTCGAAGAGCCAGAACTGTACATGATCTCACTGAACTCATCTACAATTGAGGACCAAGGAGCACTGATTGCAGACAGGGTTTCTTCCATGCTCTCCTGATCCCAGGGTTAGGGGAGGTCGAAGGGGTCAAACAACTCCCGTTTCATAATGAAGGTCACAAGTGACGTGACCCGCTATGTTCCAATAATGAATAAATATTTGGCGCATGATTTCAATGGTACCACTGGCTGCTTTAAGTACAGTTCATCTGCATTTAGAATAGGGTCTCTGTAACTACTCACTCACACATATCCGACCCCTCCTCCCTCATAAATCTGGTTATTCAGACAGGAATAATCAGAGATCAGAAAGAACAAATTTTATTTAATGTGATATCAGATTAAATGCAAGGAAATTATAGCATAACCTTTTAGTAATTGATATGCAAAACATTTTTGTGAACTACATACATTATTTATTGGTGTATAATATAATTAATTCATATCGTACAGACAATCCACAATATTCAATTCTGATACTGAAGCTAAAACGCAATATGAAAAATGTTTTGTTTTGATCAAGATATGTCTTCAAATTTTGCTTGCGAGAACACAATTTCTGTTAAGCAGGCAATGAGTGGTTTAATTCCTCGATGTGACATTTATAAGCAAAATCATCCTTTTAGGTACATCATGAATAATATATAATTACTGAATCACTGGAATTTTTGATAATGTTTGATATTATATTGTTCACTGAGTGTAATGACTTCTGGGGTATCAATAAATCAGGCACCATTTAGTCTTTAATAAATTAAGAGCCACATGTAGAAAAATCGTTCACAATCATGAAGTGTAATGATAATAGAAGAGGGAGGAAGAGCATTATTCAAACTCACACAGTTTTTGTTTTATAGACAATAATTATAATAAGCATATGCAGTCACAACAACATGCACATGTACATATTTTAGCTCAATGGAGAGGTACATGTAGATCATGTGTGAGACAGCGAGTCAGTGTGACTAGACATTCATTGAGTTGCAGTAAAAGCTAAGCGAAATATAGAGCTCTCTAGCCATCATGACATGTCATCACGTGCATGTCACTAGATGAGTCCCGGGCCTGTGGTAGGTACTATACCCTCGCTGGACGTGATACATATATGTGGTGGAGATTAAATTTAAAAAAACAATCTACAAGAAGGTTGGTGGTGTATAGGATTTGAATGCATGGCAATAATGATGTAAAATGTTAAATATTTTTAATTTTTGTAGCACTGTTTGTACATGTAAAAGACAAGTACATTAGTTACACAAAGTATGCATATGTTCCCAATTAAAAAGTGCATAAGGTCTCACCATGACAGTATGAGTTGGTTATTTTTGCTTTCCCCTATTGCATCCAACATATGCTCTACTGTCCAATTATCACTGACATCCATTTACAGTCAGTGTACACAACACGCTCGTACCGGGGTCATATTTAGCGAAACATGTGCATGTGGCGCCAATTAAACTAGCTTATAAATACTAGTTACTTTTTACAACGGTACATGATGTATAGCCTATAGCCCTTATTCGCCATGAATTTGATAATAGAGGTATATTACAAATGGACTACTGCTGCAGTATAACCTCACACAAAATATGTAAAAAAATAATATTACTACCGTTAGTCCAATTCAAGGCAAATAAATGAAATTCTGTTAGGTGAACAAGATATGTATGTTTCGGCTTTGATTGCATACTGCAGGTGTATTCGCTTTTAAAAGCATACAATACTATAATATTTATATGTGCATGATGTGGGCTAATTATATACATCAATGGCTCCAAGGGGGGTGTCCGGACCTCACCCCCCCCACCCCCCCCACCCTGTATCTGCCTCTGCATGCAGCCAGTTGTCAGGATTATGAATACGTGAAATGCATTAATGATGATAGCAAAAAATAAATAAATGCAGAAAGACATAAATAACTGACACGTATCCTTTCACTGTAAGCTCCTAAAAGAGAATCCAACAGATAGGATCAATTCATGTACACATACATGTATACACATTTACCTGATGGTGGCACTGTGACAGGTGAGGGAATACACGTAGGTGTCACTTGGTAGTTGGTAAAGCCAGGTGCACTTCTACCAGCACAGTTGACAGCCTGGACCTCAAAGGTAAGGTTGGTGGTAAGGGGAAAATCTTCCACATCAAACACCTTCATAGTAACATTGCAGCCCACTGTGAAAGTCTTGTTAGCTCCACCCATTATGGAGACAGTAGTGTAGTCACAGGGATGTGCTGTTTGCTGCCATTGGAGGGTCAGATTACTGCAGTGAAAGACAACACCAACTGGAGCCTGAGGTTGGTCTATTGGGTGGACAAAGAAGAAAAACAGTGTCAGTGTACTGCAATCATATTGATGATCATCAACCATGAATTTCCTCTACCAATCTACATGTACACGTAAATGCTAGCTAACCTAGAACCAAAATCGTCACCCATGCTTCGCTGCCTGCAACTTCCGAATAGCATTCCAGTGTTGTCCCGTTGAGGGAAGAAGATGCCATTAATGTTAGGATCATCTCGATCGCTGTGTCGTTATGAACGACGACAGTAGGCCAAGCTTCCTTGTTGTTGCAAAGCTTCAAATTCGTCTGGACAGGAAATCTTTCGACATAGGACACCGATCGCAAGCTACCATTGCACGTAGTGCTCCATGTCAGCGAAGCAGACTTTGAGATGCACGTGAGCGTCACGTTGGAGTTCGGGCAGGCAGGGGCTCCATTCTGTGGTACAAGTTGCTGTACCTCCACTATCAATCGATGGAAGTGCGCGATGGTTAGAAAAAAGACATAGGGGCCTACGTAACACGTTAATCCACTTACGCGAGCTACCGAGGACTACAAGGTAGTACAACAGAACCTTAACTTGTATTCCACAAGCCAGCACCATAACCTCTGCTATCGTGTCCTGGATAACTGAGATTGGCCAGCCGAAGTATCCATCTCATATACATGTACAGGGCCATTGTATAACGCATCTTTGATGGGGGAATTTTGTTTTAAAAATAACAATTATTGCGTCATTTAAAATAACTATGCAGTACCGCCGCGAAATTGATGTGAAGTTCAAACTTGCTGTTGGCAGCATGTTAGGAGTATTTTTGAGACGTGTTGCTATATACATGCACATGTATATGTTTCTGATTGTGCAAGGATGCATGCATGAAGTTTAATTGTTCTAACTCTATGTGCGCCTGAAATTAGCTCCTGTAGGCTGTACTTGTATCAAGACGCAATTTGTATTTTTATACTCAAACATGCAAGATTTCGATTGATATGATATGTTAAAGGGAATTGAAGTACATTGACGTAAACAATAAGACATATAAATAATTTTGCGGTCGGATGTACGTACAATAACATTATAGTAACAACCTTCAAGTGACGTATTCGAATAAGCCTATAAATACATTTTGCGGTAGGATGTACAATAATATCAATACAAATAAACAACTTTATAGGGATCAGATAATTCCATGTAGCTACAGTAAATGTATTTGCAACTACCACAGTTACTTTAGTCTCGGAGATAATAATAACTGATATACAATAGACAACTTTTGGGATCCGATATATCTATATATGTACATACATCTCTTGCATGGTTCGTACCAACCATGCTGTCTCTATCAGCAGTGCATATTGCAAACATCACAAAGCATGCTTCGCACTTCTTTGTACATGTACATGTAACTAACGAGCGCCACATCCCTGAGGTTGTTTATCATTCAATGTGGAGGAAGGGTGGAAGCAAAGTTCCCATAACATATACTAAATTACCACGGTATATATGCCCAAATGTGCATAAGGAAATATATTGAGGGTGTGCCCCCTCAAAGAGCAGTGGGCCCTGGGCAGCCGCCCCGGTTACCCCCCTCCCCTCCCCCCCTCCCCCCCCCCCTACCCCCCCCCCCCCCCCGTTCTAAATCTGATACTGGATCATGGTGTTGTCAAGGTATGTACATGTACAAGTATTAGTTAATTAGTTTGCATTTAATTACACTATTTTAAAAAGATCTAAGCTTTTAAGGTATAAAGATTAGGGCTAGAGTTACATATCTTTACATGTATGTCATTGCAACTACATATAAATGTATACTATTATTTCTTTCATGTAGTATTCATTTTCGAACATCTACATGTGTATACATGCATATAGTTTACTCTTAGGCGTTACACTGATGTATGCCGTGATTGATCAATTTCCTCATTCATGCAACTTTTAAAAAGGGCCAGATTTAAACTTTGGGTGTCTATCAACCCCCCTGGCGCAGGCGCATATTACAATATAGAGTATTGCAGTGCAATATTGAACGCGTTAAAGGACAACAAATTCCGATTTGTCTCACTCGCTACATGTATACGCCTCAGCGGCTGCTTGCAGTTCATTAAACTAACAAGTGTACATATGTGCGGCAATAATAGTTTATCTTGTGTTCTGGGTGTGCTAAAAAAAAAAAAAACGCTATCCATATGCATAGCCACGAAAATTTGTCTTGCGATACTCTATCACAGATGATAACTTGAAATTCTTCTTAGCTTCAAAACATACATGCAGTTGACGTTTATGGGCGAAGTCGCCGAGCTATCCAACAAGCAAGTTAACACACAATCAACACCTACACATCCTCTTCTATGATACCGGTTGTGACAAAGTATTAGGAAGTCACGAGATGCTCATTACAAGTTACTATAGACACTCGTGCCATGTCGTAATGCATAGAGTACTATGTTACTCTCATGACACGAGAGACGTGTACTACATGTATATACCAGCAGCTCCTCAATACTTTGGGCAAACTAGTCTCGACCCCAGACCTATCTAAAGACCTTATCCCAGACCGTTTAAGGACTTGGCAAATCAAAACTTTCACATGTATAATATCAGTTCAGTCTACCACCAACTTTCTCCGGCAAAGAGAATGTTTTTATTTATATATTTATATATATTTTTAAATCTTGTTGTTAGTATAGTTTTCTATTCAGTACCATGCTATGATCACTATATAGCAGGGTGCCAACCCTCCCAGATTTTCTGGAGTCTCAAGGTTTTCTAATATGTCTTCGTACATGTACATGTATATCCCAAAGTTGGAACACGTACTATATCTGGGTTGCCATCCTGCCAAAATACAAAATCTTGAGATTTATGCAAATTAATATAAAATGAAGACTTATTATATATGAGTATTAATTTGTGACCCTAGGTGATTTGACCTTTCAAAAATATGAACTAGTACTGTGTGCAACAGCTGTGATTGTGCAAATTGATTTGCTTTCTTTTTTAAGGTGCTTGACCAAATATGCAACAGTGACCATATTCCCATATAGTGTTCTGGTCCCCAGACAAATGCACAATATCGCTCTATTTTCACCTTTTTATCCATCGCCACAAGCCAGTTGAATAATGAATATGCTGCTTGCTATCGAGTGATAATTGCCTCCTCTTTCCAATCCAGTCACTGCATGGTTATACAAGGAACGGAACAAGTGGTTGGAGATACAATAAACAAAATACCAATATTGCCATGCCTTTCTCATAGAAAATGCTTTTATTTACTTGTTTAATGGATTTTTGTTCAAAACATTGCTCCCAGAGTTTAGAGCACAAGAATTGCATACACTTTAGTCAATAATAATTGAACAAGGCCTCAGAACCACTGTCTGCTGTCTTGATGGGGCAGCCCTGCCCTTCATGGCCACATTCTCCCTCTGCAACCATAGCCTCTACTGTCACTTCATTGAGCATACTACACATCTCCACTACAGATATTTACTACTCCATCAACAGGATCTCCTCCTTTGCATATGGCAATTTCTTCTTGTCTTCTCTTTGTTTTGTTGCTCTTCTTTGCTTAACTGGCTTTTAATGTCCTCATCTTCCTTTCATTGCTATATCTATCACATTCTCCACAGTTTCATTGTTCCAATGCTATATAATACTGTCTCACTTATCTCCTTTTTTTTTTTTTTACTTAGTGCAAACACAACACTTATATTCAGTTAGCAAACACCCACCTCCACCCCATCACCAAGTCTGGTGTACTGAAAATCACCACATGTAAAGCACTGAACCATCACTAACTCCACCCACACAAAGAATGTTCCATTGAATAGACACTCTCCATATATCTGACGGCCCTCCACCTCCACCCCATCACCAAGTCAGTATGCACCATCACTAACTCCACCCACACCATCCTCAAGTATATTGGATGATGTATAGAACAATCTCCACATGATCTGCAATCATCACTAGTCATGCACTGAAGCATGCAGTCACATAAATGATGTTGTATTTTACTTTTAATGAACACCTGTAATATATCGATCTGGGTAGATTGATCCAATAAGCTGATGAATTTGCTTTCACAATATTGAAATAAGAACATAATCTTAGTTTTGCAATGGGATAAGATCAAGCTCACCGCATCTTTGCTACTGTAGCGTTTTGACCATAGAACGAGGCTCTCAAGGTATATCAACTGACTCACATACATGCACAGACAATTATATATACATGACATACTGCATCACTGCGCATGCGCTAATAGTCAGAATACTACACTGCCCCTTCTTCTATTGGGACATGTCCACATGTCAGAATCTATCCGGAGGCCTTCGGATCCTAGTTGACCTTCTCAACACACGAGGAGGTTCACCAAGTGGCTCATCTTCATTATGCTCTGCCTCATAATCACCCAGCTCAGCTTGCCCTGGTGCTTGATGCTCCAGCTCAGCTTGCCCTGGTGCTTGATGCTCCAGCTCAGCTTGCCCTGGTACTTGATGCTCCAGCTCAGCTTGCCCTGGTACTTGATGCTCCAGCTCAGCTTGCCCTGGTACTTGATGCTCCAGCTCAGCTTGCCCTGGTACTTCAATGATCACTTCACCCTCATCTGCATCACTGTCAGATGACAACACCCTTTCTTCTTCGTTAGGAACTGAATGATTCTTTTCAATATTCTTCTGTTCTCTTGGTTCCTCCTGTTTACCTATGTCACTCAGCAAGTAAGGTTTTAGACGATTGAAATGAACTACAAGACGCTTCCGTGGTGGATCACGGTGCTGAATGCGGAACACAACATCACTTAATACCTTAGTTACCACAAAGGGACCTTTCCATGGTCTATGCAACTTGCGAGACTTCCCCCTTGGTACAGCTGGGCAATGCAACCACACAAAATCACCCTCTTTGTAGGATGGCCCCACCCCTTTTACTCTGCGATCATACCCCTCTTTCTGTCGTCTAGATTCAACTCTTAAGTACGCCTGTACTTTGTGGTATGCAGACTCTAAAGTATTCCTTAGCTGCAGTGCGTACATACTACTGCACTTAGGTAGCTCTGGAGGAGGATTACCAAACATAATGTCCACAGGCAGTCGTACTTCTCGACCAAACACAAGGATGAATGGGGACATATGTGTTGTTTTGTGTACACTGGTCCGGTAGGCCATCATCACTGCTGGCAGTATCTGCTCCCAGTTTCCATCCTCTTCCAATATCCCAGAAGAGAGCATGCCCAGAAGGGTACGATTGAAGCGCTCAATCATCCCATCCGACTGGGGGTGGTAGGGGAAGAGTGGGTTAGTTGAGCCACTTTTTAGGTTTAGGTTTATACTGCCTCTGAGGTTTGGTATTAAGCAGAGGTTAATAGTCTGATGTAAAGGGGCATCACTTGAGTACATGTTGTAGGAATGTTAGAGACTGGGGATGTACGTGAGAAAAAGGACATTATTAAAAATCAACAGGTGTCAAATGGCACAACTAACCCACCCAAGTGGATTAGTTGTGCCAGGTACATGGGTCAGTTGAGCCATATGCTGCCTTAAGCCAAAGTTAGTTGCATGGCACAATAATTGCTAACATAAGTAGGCCTAGGCCTTACATTGTCAAATCATTGATCAAAGCAAATTCATACACTAATGCATAACACTTTTTCAATGAGAGCACTTGAAATTGATCGGCAGGTGTTTTTAATGTGATTCACAAGTCATTTTTCCTTTTAGAAATAAAAACAGAATGCTTCTGACATTGCTGCATAGCCAAATAGCTTAGCTCACTATTTCTGTTACGTGAATCAATAAATCATTTTAATACCATACAATTGCAGCTAAAGCGTATGGCTCAACTAACCCCCTTTGCAAATGGCTCAACTAACCCCACTATTAACTTTTCCTGTAACTAGCTAAGTTGTATAAAAAGGAAGCAAAGCATAGAATTCATTATAAACATAAGTATAGCTGCTTATATGTACTTCCAAACACTGAAGACTGAAACAAAAACATTCTCACTGTGTAAAAATTATGAGGGCACAAACCATAAAAACAGAATTTCACTCTGATCATCAAAATTCTTAGTTTTGAATTTCACATTCTGATGAATACAAAAACAAAATCCTAAAGTAGGACAAAAAGCTAGTCATAACACTTAATGCCAATATATATTAACATAATTCAATTATGTTTCTTCATGGAGCTAAAACAGGGGGTGGCTCAACTAACCCAGTGGCTCAACTAACCCACTCCTCCCCTACGGAGTGGTTCTTGTTTTTACAATCCCTAACAATTTGCACAACTCCGATATCAGGGTTGATTCAAAGTTTTTGCCTTGATCAGTGTGCAAAAAATCTGGGGCCCCATATCTGCAAATGAAATCATACAAGCACAAAGCAACTGTCGCAGCTTCCATGTCATGCATTGGGTATGCCTCCACCCACTTTGTGAAGTAGTCCCCAATGACTAAGATGTATGCATTACCTTTATCAGTCTGTGGAAAGGGGCCCACAATGTCCATTGCAATACGTTGAAAAGGTGTCCCACTGGCTGAAGACTGCATAGGAGCAACCCGACCAGGCATTGAAGGTTTCCTTGCTGCACATGCCTCACAATGACGACACCAATCCTTCACGTCTTGACGCTGCCCCACCCAGTAGAACCGTCTCCGTATCTTTTCAAGGGTCTTTTGCACTCCCAAATGGCCGGCAGTAGCAGAGTCATGCAGCTGCCTCAATACCTGCGAAACCAAGACACGAGGAAGCACAAACTGCAAACATGGGCTCTCACCACCTCCAGATGCATCCACCCACTGCCTGTACAGCAGACTATTATGAACAACCAAATGCTCCCTCTGTGCCCATAGGCTTTGCAATGTGTGACTGTTGGACAGCGGTGCAGTGGTTGGCCATGTGTGCTGTTGAGTCATGACAGCAGCTTTGCTCAGATCAGTGTCCTCTTGTTGATGCTTCAGTAGCTCTCTTTCACCCCAGCAGGGCAACCAGCTCTCCTCAGGTGTTATCACCAACAGCTGTTCAACAGGTTCCCACTCTTCATACTGAAACCCACATTGCATACACCCCTTTCGTGAAAGACCATCTGCATTACAATGTTGTCTTCCTGGTCGGTGTATTATCGCCATATCGTACTCCGCCAGTGCTTCAAGCCAGCGTGCTACCTGCCCCTCTGGTTCCTTAAAACTTTGCAACCATTTTAAGGACTGGTGGTCTGTTCTGACTGTGAAGGGACGACCATACAGATATGCACGAAAGTGTTTAGTAGCCCAAACCAGAGCAAGCATCTCTTGCCGTGTCACACAATACCGCCTCTCCTCCTTTGATAATGTACGACTAGCATATGCCACCACACGCTCC
The DNA here is from genome assembly GCA_949361645.1 of Spongilla lacustris. NCBI lineage: Eukaryota > Metazoa > Porifera > Demospongiae > Spongillida > Spongillidae > Spongilla > Spongilla lacustris. The sequence goes on along the minus strand of OX442416.1, from coordinate 6,677,241 downwards.
TTACCATCCACACACTGGGAGAGTACTGCCCCTACCCCAGTGGCACATGCATCTACATCCAGAATAAATGGGCAATCAAAATGTGGAAAAATGAGAATTGGGGGATGTGTGAGTAACTGCTTGAGCTCCAGAAAGGCTTGCTCACAACGTGGATCCCAAACCCAAGCAACATTCTTCTCAGTCAACTTGTGTAGGGGAGATGCAATACTGGAGAAGTTGGTAGCCGTCTCACTGGCTGACGAATAGGACTAGCTCCTTGGGTGTCAATGCGATGTTTCACCAGAGTAGTTTTCCCAATGTCTCCGTCATTCAGTGAAATAACATCAGTAAAATCCTTCAGCATCCCCTGCAACTTGCTTGTTTGTTCAGGTGACAACCCTTCTGTACCAGCCATGAGCTTCTGAAACACACTGCTTTCCTGCTGTTGTACCAATGACTTCCTCCTCCGCTTATGTTTAGGCACTTTGGTGAAATCAGCTAGAATACAAACCTGATCTTCCTCTGACAAGGGTTGGAAGTGCCCCACTACTTCATGCATGTGAAGAACTATGGGCTGCAAAGTTGGGTTTAATATCTGCACAACAGTGTTTTTACCTGAGCAATGAGCAACAGAATTGGCAAGTAACAGCTGATGACGCTCCATGAACTTCTTTGACGGTTCCAGTACTCCATCATATTCCAAGACTTCCTTGGTCTGGAGCTGTACAGGTAGTTGAACTTGATGTAGTGGTGGTACCACGTGCCATCCTCCAACAAGGCCACACAATATGATGCCACTTCTCCTGTACCTCTAGAGTCCCGGCAATGTGATTGCAATGGGATTTCTTCCTTACCTATGATGAGCTGCCCCCTCTGCAAGTCAACCACACAGCCAGTCTTGGTAAGGAAGTCAGCACCTAATACACACTGTTGTGTAAGTGTTGCAGTGACCAGGACCACAAACATACAACTGAAGTTTCCAATGGAAAGGCTAACATCTACCTGTCCCATTATCTCCAATGCTTTTCCATTAGCCATAACTATAGATCGTGATGGCGGTCTAAGCCTCCTAGTCCCCACCACTTTCTCCCAGAGGTCATTCCTAATCAATGTTACCATCGATCCCGTATCTCCTAGCATCTTAGTAGGTACCCCATCCACCCTACCATCTACCACTACTGATGGTTTCTGCATATAGGCTCATCTTGCCGACTCCGTGGTCCCATCCGTGTTGGTCTCTGCTTTGAGCATTCCCTTTTGATGTGTCCTTCCTCGCCACACTGCCAGCAGACAATTCGCCGCTTCTGGAGGCGCCGACCTTCTGCTGATACTTGTAGTTGGGCCACTGCCTCTTCAAGGTGTCGAACCTAGCTGCTGGAACAATGTACCTTGTTCATCACAACGCCTCCTTGTAAATGCTGGCGTTTTATCCCCCGTCTCTTCAGCATCAACAACAACCACTGCCTCTGCACCTCCACCGTGTTTTCGTTGTCGCAAGCGTCTTTGAGCTTCCTCCACAGTATGTTGCTTCTTGGCCAGACGAAGTGCATCATCTACCGTCTGTGGCATCTCCTTCAAAAGGACTAGCTGAGCTGTAGAGGATAGCAGACCCTGAATAAATTGGTTGCGTACAAACCTTTCCCGCTGTTCGCTGTTCAGGTCCGGGTACGCCTTTTCCGCCAGTCTCCGCAGCTCTCCCGCAAAGTCCTCTAACGCCTCTCCGCGCTCCTGCGACCTGCTCTGTAGACGTTGCTGCCACTCTATTTCATTTCCTTCGGGAGCGAACCGCTCACTAAGACGTTTCTTGACAGACGCGTAGTCGTCACTATCTGCAAGGCTAAGGTAGCTTACCACGCGAACCGTTTAAGCCAAAGCACGACATCTCCCCGTCCAGTAAATTTGGATGGTCGAGGAATGCTCGTGCGGACGACCGCGCGCCCGCCACTTGACCTGCCACTGCCAGTTACTTCCATGGGTTCTTCCTCTTCAGACATATCCCGCTTCTGACACCAATTGTAGCGTTTTGACCATAGAACGAGGCTCTCAAGGTATATCAACTGACTCACATACATGCACAGACAATTATATATACATGACATACTGCATCACTGCGCATGCGCTAATAGTCAGAATACTACACTACATTAATGTAATCCTACTGGGAGAGGGCATGACAGATGCACATGTGTAACTTTTGCTCATCCTTATCTTCTTTGTCTTAGGACCTATAGCAACATAAATCCACAAACAATGCTACAAATTTGTGCTGCATTTTAGCAGGCTGTAATTAAATGTTTACAAAGGATGTGGAAAACTGGATAACATTGTTTGCACATGAGAGTTTATTAAACTTTCATGACACTAAATTGTAGTGGGCATGATTTATAAGGCAGTGAGTGCATATTCTCAAGCAGTTGGTAACTATTATAGGCAAACTGAATATTGAGATAACATGTTCATGTATACATGAACATGTTATCTCAATATCTGCATTGTATCCAATTGTTTCTTCTAACAATGGCAAATAAACTTATGCCTTCCTAGTTTGTTTAGTGCTTGGTTGTTATTTATTAGCTGCAGGGTGTCACTGTTGTGGACTATGAAAACATTATCCTATACCATGGTTGTGATATCACAGGACAGATTTCTCAGTATATGTAAGTACAGTCCTTTGAACCCATGGCCCTGTATCCTACACTGTAAAAACAGATGGGTGAATTTCACTCAAAACGGTTCAAAATAGCACTTGATTTGAGAAATCGAGTGCTATTTTGAACCATTTTGAGTGATATTCACCCATCTGTTTTTACAGTGTAGCTCCTTCCCCTTCTCTCCATCCATCCCTCTTAGTTTGATGGTGAACAGCCTCGTAACAGTACATAGCACTCTACTCTCTTCCTCCATACCTCAGGCCACCCCCTCATCATTTAACATGCTAGCTGAACTGGAAGCCATTCAGTGCAAGAGGGACAAAGCAGCACAGCAAACTGAAGCCCCAATTTATGGCAACACAAAGTGATCATCTTGATTGTGTGAACCTTCTCCTATCCATACCTGGAATTGATGTGAACATACAAAACTTCAAACACCAAACTCCTCTTATGCTTGCTACTGCAGATTTTGGAGTACTTAACATGCTACAGAGGTATACTTTAAATGAGAAATAATATCAATACTATTACCAGTTGCATGGCCTGTTGAATGCTACATGCACCGTGTTCAGTATACATGTATGTACACGTATCAATGGTACCACATAACTGTGGCCATGTGGAGTATAGCACCAGTACTATATGACACACTGAGAACGATTCTTTCTCCAAGTCTGTGCAGGGAAAATTGATTTAGAGATGGGTAGCAGCAGTAGTTGAATATGCTGAAGAGGTGAGGCTGTGGTCCATGCAATGTTGATAACTCATGCCCCCCCCCCCACCCAACCTTGCTTGTATGTATGAAAAGCTCCAGCTTTTGGGGCTCTTCCCCAGACCATGGTATGCATGCATGATATATGGGGATGGTGGAGTAGATTGTTCTTTAATGTACACAAGTAATAAAAATTTTTTTTACAAGAAATATAAAGCCAAGGATGTAGGATTGGCTGCAGCTAGTGGTGCAAAAAGCACGTGAACAAGGTATATACGGTTCGCAGGTATAGTAATGCTATAATACTTTCAATCCTACATTTTTGCAACAACTGGTAATTTGGTCTTTGTGACGTACGTATGTTGCGTCCATTGCTCCGTACGTCATCAGAGTGGGTGTGGTCCAAAAGGCCGCCTGAGAAATAGGTGGTTAAGTATATGCCGAGAAATCAGTTCTGTATAGGAATTTCAGAGGAGTCTGCAAGCACAACAAAGATCCCAGGCATTCGAATGAATAGTGCGTATATAACCAAGTGCTGTACTGTTTGAATGAACGTGACGAATTTAAATTTCCTAATATATTTTTATTTCATTTTTTGCATAATAAGTTCAAACACATGATCGAGTTGCAGAGTATTTTTCTTTTGCAAAAACGTAGGATTGAAAGTATTATAGCATTACTATACCTGCGAACCATATATACCTTAATTGTTCACGTGCTTTTTGCACCACTAGCTGCAGCCAATCCTACATACTTGCATGCAAGTATGTAGGATTTATATTTCTTGTAAAGAAATTTTTTATTACTTGTTTCCCTCATTTTTTTGCCCCAGGTTTGCTGACCACAATAGCATTATACATAATAAAGATACATAATACAGTATACATATATTCAAAAAAAAATTGGTCCGTAATTTATAAATTTGAGTTATACGTGGCGGAGGGGGATGGGGCCTCGGGAAGGGTCGTCCCCTAAATCTAGGCCGCCCCCGTTCAGCCCGGGGCCTCGGTCGACGCGGTGGCGTTGCGTGACTTCTAGCCGGTGGACCTGGCGGTAGCGGTAGCTGTGGCGGGGTTGCGGGACGTCTAGCCGGCGGACCTGCTGGTAGAGTCGAGAATACACCGTGGTGGCATGGTTTTCTAGTTGAGGTACAGACGACAATACGAGCACACATAAAGATCATCCGTGGTATCACCCACAAGCTGTTTAAGTTCCTCCTACACTCCTATTTTGTACTTCTTTTCATTGGTAAAGTTTACACCTGACACTTGCTTACACAGCAAAATTTTTTTAGTGTATTTCACTCAAAACGCAAACTATATCACTCAGAATCCTGATTCAGAGTGATATAGTTTGCCGTTTTGAGTGAAATACACCAAACTGTTTTTGCTGTGTACGATGATGTAATCGTGCACATGGAAAGGTCAAATTGAACAATTAAAACAAAATGCAATGTATGAATAACTATGAAGGAATATAACTAATATCAAACAGTGTGCTTTATCCATTATGGAGACCTGTTATTTCATATGGAGAAATGCCCGGTCAAAAGGAATTGACAAAAGTTGCGGTTTGTACATTCGAGTATACTTCCCGTATAACTTCCATAGAAAATGAATCAATGGCTTTTTAACAATTTGATTATTAATAGCTAACTAGAAGCTGCTGGACTTAGGTCGGGGTCAATATTGCTTCAAAATCATAAGATCTTGATTTAGCAGTATATAAAACAACCCATTTATATTGAAATATTTCTGTCCTTTTTACAAAAATAGCATTTTCCATAGAGAAGTACACAAAATGCACTTTTTCATGCCTAATTAATGTATTCAGTCACTCGTAATTCTTAGCTCAAAACAGATAGTGATTTGGTCGGACTTGGGAATTAGAGGCAATGTACTTCTTTAATTTTTAGCGTAGTCAAAATATTTTTAGACCCCAAAAGAGTCTTTCCTCAGATTTTTAAAGTATTTGGGTGCCAATATTTTACTGCAGTATATTTTTCCGGATACGCATTGTTTATGTGGTTATGTTAGTTGGTCGTTTATTAAAAGCTACAAAGCTATTTAGCTGCCTACTGTGTGCTTGCTGTTCTATTCAGAGGATTGGAGTAGGCCTACATGTACTACGATCTGCCTCCTGTAAGTGATCTTTGTTTTTGTTGCTGTGTGCAGTGGTGCATGTGTACTAAATGTACTATTTTCGTACGTATGCCTGAAAGTTACCCAATCCGCGCCTTTGTGTGTTGCGTGTGTGCACGAACGCACATACATAATGTATGGTTACACGCATACTGCCCAACCTTCAATCCGCGCCTTGGTGTGTACGAATGCACCACACACACACACACATGCACGCACACACACATGCAAACGTGCGCACAAGCACGCACGCACACATACACTGACTGACAAGCCACACATGCATGTAGTATTATTTTTGTGTACTTGTGTGAATGTGTACTTGTGTAGGGCCTATAGAGTTAAGTACTTATCAAGGTATGTGTGTGTGTGGGTATATTTATGTGTGCTTGCATTGTATGTGTGTTGTATAATAATAAGGACAATATTTGAACATTTCAGGAGCCCCTTGCTGCTGGCAGAACACACCAAGTGTATGGCTGAGTGATTTAGAGCCTGAATGCTACAGTGAAAAACTAAGTTGTTTGTGAAGCCAGAACAGAGTAAGACAATAAGTGTGTGTGTGTGTGTGGGTGGGTAGGTGTGGGTGTGTGTGTGTGTGGGTATTTGTGTGTGTGTATGTGTGTGTGTGTGTGTGTACAGGGGTGTGTGTACAAGTTTCTGTCTGTACATGTGTATGTATGTTGTGTGCAAGCAATAGTAAAACTGAACTCATTTTTTGAAGGCCATGTACTGGTTATATATGAAGTCATAACCTTTGTTTACAGTTTATTTAGACATAACGTTTCCCTAGGTATGCACAGCTACATGTAGTACATGTACATGCATTGTGTACATGTACATGTACAGCTTTGCCCTGAAAATAAATACAATACACATTATGTGCTCAGACCTCCACCAATAGGGTCATTGTGTTTAATGTAAACTGTGGTCTGATGTTAGGCTACCTGGGGTAGGGTAGCATCAGGTATGTTTGCCAGTATGGAGTAGTCACCACCCGCACTTTTAATAGCGTATAAAAAAACAAAAATAATAAGTTTGGATCTTTCTATATGAGTTTAAAAACAACCCTATTAGGCTCCTTTTTTAGTACCATACACAGTTTTGTGCAAGTAACGTTGCTCTGTAGAATAAACATGGAGGTGGCGAACACTTCTGAAGTTATCGCAGGTGGCGATCACTACCTACGTTACCCTACCCCTAGTTAGCAAGAGAACCTAAGCATACTGTTGTTTTTTTTGAGTTTGTAGAAATGGCCCATACATGGGTGGTCATCTTGCTTTTTTTTCAAATTGAATTTTAAACAGGCTTATAATTTACAATAAATTCTCCCTATAGTGTTGGCCTTCTCCCTATCCTGTTGGCCTTCTCCCTATACTGTTGGCCTTCTCCCTATAGTGTTGGCCTTCTCCCTATACAGTTGGCCTTCTCCCTATACTGTTGGCCTTCTTCATCTGTTGGCCTTCTCCCTAATGGACTTCTTATAATAAACTGTGCTCATACTGTTGACCATCTCATGTATTGTTGGCCTTGGGGCCCACAAAACAAACAAGGGCACACAACCATTGTCCTCACTAAATGAATACAATCAAAGCATCACCATGATTTGATTGGCAGATAGCTGTGCAGTAAAGCAGCTACATGTACATTATGGTGCGGGCAGTTAATGTGTATGTCTTCTTATACTGTAAGCCTACTGTTGACCTTCTCTTTGTGCTGTTGGCCTTCTCCCTATACTGTTGGCTTTCTCCCTATACTGTTGGCCTTCTCCCTATACTGTTGGCCTTCTCTTTATGCTGTTGGCCTTCTCCCTATACTGTCGGCCTTCTCTTTATGCTGTTGGCCTTCTCCCTATACTGTTGGCCTTGTCTTTATGCTGTTGACCTTCTTCCAATACTGTTGGCCTTCTCCCTATACTGTTGGCCTTCTCCCTATACTGTTATCCTTCTCCCTATACTGTTGGCCTTCTGCCTATACTGTTGGCCTTCTCCCTATACTGTTGGCCTTCTCCCTATACTGTTGGCCTTCTCCCTATACTGTTGACCTTCTCCCTATACTGTTGGCCTTCTCCCTATACTGTTGGCCTTCTCCCTATACTTTTGGCCTTTTCCCTATACTGTTGAGTTTCTCTCAATACCGTTGGCCTTCTCCATATACTGTTGGCCTTCTCCCTATACATGTATGGACTTTTTATAATAAACTGGGCTCCTTGGGGCCCACAAAACCCACAAGGGCACACAACCTGTGTCCTCATAAATGAATACAATCAAAACATGCCTTCATTTGATTGGCAGATAGCTGTGCAGTACATGTATAACCAGTTGCATGTACATTATGGTGTGCAAGGGCAGTTACATGCATGTGTGTACATGTATGTCTTCTTACACTGTAAGCCTACTGTTGGCCTTCTCCCTGTACTATTGGCCTTCTCCCACTGTATGTTGGCCTTGGGGCCCACAATATCTACAAGAGCACACAACCATTGTCCTCACTAAATGAATACAATCAAAGCATCACCATCATTTGATTGGCAGATAAACTGTTTACATTGTGGTATGGGCAGTTACATGTGTATGTCTTCTACTGTTGGCTTTCTTCCTATACTGTTGGCCTTCTCCCTATACTGTTGGCCTTCTCCCTATACTGTTGGCCTTCTCCCTATACTGTTGGCCTTCTCCCTATACTGTTGGCCTTCTCCCTATACTGTTGTCCTTCTCCCTATACTGTTGGCCTTCTCCCTATACTGTTGGCCTTCTCACTATACTGTTGGCCTTCTTCCTATACTGTTGGCCTTCTCCCTATACTGTTCAGTGTTGGCCTTTTCCCTATAGTGTTGGCCTTCTCCCTATAGTGTTGGCCTTCTCCCTATATACTGTTGGCCTTAACCCTATACTGTTGGCCTTCTCCCTATACTGTTGACTTTCTCCTTATACTGTTGACCTTTTCCCTATACTGTTGGCCTTTTCCCTATACTGTTGACCTCCCTATACAGTTGGCCTTCTCCCTATACTGTTGACTTTCTCCTTATACTGTTGGATTTTTGACCAGCTTCCTATACTGTTAGCCTTCTCCATATGCTGTTGGCTTTCTCCTCATATACTTCTCCTTATAATAAACTGGGCTCACACTGTTGACCATCTCCCTATACATGTGCTGTTGGCCTTCTCCCACTGTAAAACCCACAAGGGCGCATAACCATTGTCCTCACTAAATGAATACAATAAAAGCTATGGTGTATGTGTTGTGTAGTGTGTGCTTAACACATGAGCACACATACCAATGATGTTTACACATGCACACTATTTGTACATCCACATACATAAGATATAAATGATTATTAATTGGACACACACACATACATGTACATGTACACAACAAACGCACACTCTTGTACATGTACATGTGGATTTACACTTTGTACCCCTCCACAAATACATGTACATGATATTATTTACATGTACTTGATAGAACTAAATTTAGTACACTGTTTTATCAGCACAGCCTTGCCACACAACAAAATTGATGGCCTTTGTTACTTTATCTGCAGGTACACACACAATATGTCTCAGCTTTCACTCTCATGGGCACACACACACACACCCTCACCCCCGTAGTTGTATTTGGCTGTCAAATGGCACCCCCTTACCAAATGCTTGGGGTGCCTATGACTCTCTTCCTTCCTCCCTTTATTCCATTCACACAGCTGGCCCTGGCTTTCATTTTATAGCACTAGTCAAATGAAGTACTAGTACTACATGTATCTGGCTGAAAGGATCAATGTAAGTTAATTGCGTTTTTTAAAACTGCAAACTGAATAATACCATGCTTCCCAGAATGGAAGAATAGTTTCTAGTGTTTTGGAGTGTTTATCCAAAAGCGGGCGCTTGTTAATGTTGGGTTGCAGCAAAGGACATAAGTCAACCCATTCTTTTTTACAGTATGCGATATGTGTGCCCACTTTAGGTGTATTCTTCATATTGTTGGTGAACATTCCCAATTCAAGTTGACTTTAAAATAACCCATTGTATAGGCTTATATGTAAGTAGTTAGGTCCAGGCTACTAGTATAGAACTACATAGGTTCGGTAGACCTAGATACATGTAGGTCAAGGGATAGGCCTATGTAAGCATATATAGGTCCAGGGTGGTACTGGTGGTGATGAACACTTAGACAGAGATGAGGAGAGTAAGGGTGAAGATGAGGATAACTATTAAAATGAAATTGAAGTAGACTAAAACCCACAGCAAGTACATGCATACATGTGCATGCATTGTCTATATGTACATGACTGTACTGAAGATAAAACCAATTTCATTATTGCAGCCAAGACTTTCACCAACAATGGGGTCATTGTATGCTATGTAAACTATGGTTATCCTCATGTAAGATCCAAAGCACACACTAATGATGTACATGTCTGATGCAAAGCCTTTGGCTAGTGCGCATTTACCTCTGATGCATAAAGTCCTGGCCCCCGTAGGAAAAAATCGGCGTTGCAACGTGCTAGAACGCGTTATTACGCGCTTTAACCGTTGATGCTTAAACGCGTTTGCAATTAAGATGCGATACGCAAAGCGCGATTAATCGCGATAAATTGCGATGTTGCGCGGTATTATGGCCGAATTTTACGCGTTTGGCGCTATAACGCGCTTAATCGCGGTACTCGTCAGCGCGCGTAACTGCGTTATATAGCGATTAGTTAATCGCGATATATCGCGTTGTTCTATAAATATGGTGACGTATTGCGAACAAGATATTTATATACTTTCATATTAAAATTCATTGTGTAAAAAATAATGTCATTCTTTTCCTTTCAAAGGCACTACAAACAACACAAAAGTCAGATTATAATGCACAGCTTTGGGTTTTCAACCATTTCTTCGTATTGGTGTGGAGTATCCTCAACATCTATTGCTTCAGGCTATTTATACATGAGGTGCACTATATAAAATGAAAAGATCATAATGAAAATCCATCTAATTCTGTGTAGCTTACTTCTGATGTATACAGGATTCAGTGTATCTCCTGCCTGGGGCTGGGGTGCAGTTACCAGCACCAGGCTAGCTCTATTTCGGAGATCAGAGCACTTAGAGGGCCCTAGCCCAGGCCATGCAGCATCCATGGATAAAGAACATATAACCCCTAATCCTCTAACACAGGCTATATACCTTTCTCTCCAGTGAACAGAATAGAGGTACATGTGGTTAGTTGGACTCGTCTTTGCACCATAAACTGCAAAATGATTGTTACAAATTAGATACCAAAACAATAATTAAAGGCCTACACTTGTATGAAGGCTCAATGATTCTATGTTCCCATTTTCAAACTCCAGGTGAGCTAGAAAATGAATGACAGATTATAGCCAGTTACATGCATGCATGCACACAATAACCCACCTGTTGATCACCTGCACCAGCACTGTGCACCGCGCGAGAGCACTGCATGAGCTCAGGTCACATAAGTAAATATTGTTTAGAACCTTAACCATATAACTCACCTCTAAAATTGTTGTTGAGAACCTGTTTTTGTTTGGGATATTTCTTAAGCAAAAACCACGCAATTTAGAAGAATCAGCCCTAAAAGTTTGGTTTTTACCTTAAGATCTTCATCCTCATCCGACTAAATTGAGGCGGATTTCGACTGCGCCGGGTTCTCCTGTATATAATGTGGTAACGTTTCAAATATCGTCACGCTTGTTTGTGTACCTTCTCTGATATTCTTTTGCCTCTTCTGCATGTGCTTTATCGCTTTAGCTACCGGATCCGGAGTCACCACCGTACTGGCGAGGATGATGGCCTGTAAGATGCCTTCATACATTAGTCCATCTAGCGCTGCATGGCTGTTACGCTTATTGAAACGCTGTCATCAGTTGGAAACATAACAACTCTGTAAGTGGCAGCTATACAAGTTAGTATATACAGAGCTGCAGATATCGAGTGACACCGTGTTAGATACAATCTTCCCATGCACGCGATAAATACCTGACGAGGAAGGACCGACTGTCCTTAAAGTCATGAAGCGAAGTCTCTGAGTAGCTGGATCACTGGATGGAGTGTAATGGCGGACATGTGAAACGCAGCTGGAATAAATGAAAACTGCAGCTGGCAAAATTGCATGTGTGGCCTGGTGCATGCGCGCACTGTAATATTGTACGATTCGACGTTCTAGTTCATACAATTGTATAACTACTATAAAGTACTAATAGTAACAACTATAGTGTAGCATATAAAATGGATGAGCGAGTACAGTCTGCAGCTGCGACCATTGAGCGTCAAATACATCTCTGGTGATACCGCCTGCATGTACTATGAAATTTATAGCAAACCTTTTTGTAAAAGTCCACATCACTTTAGATTAGAGTTACAACGTACACATCATCAATGGAAGTGCTTAACTAATTAAGGTGTGTTAGTGAAATAGAAAAATTGAAGCGGAATGATTTGATATCAGAATAAAGTATTGAACAGAATCAGTGTCGTATGGGAGGAGAAAACCTTTTTACGGTTCATACATGCATGGCCAATAGCTAGAAAGCCTTATTTGTATAAACCATACACTAAATTGTTAAAACAACACAATTCTAAACTTTAGTAATGCGCCCCATAGCACGAATGAGCTGTACCACACACACACGTGGTCTTTTTATATTACACATGTATACAGAACTGATATGCAGTCGTGCGATTCCCCACCCCCTTTCTTGAGCCGCTATTTTTGTGTATTGTTATAACTTGTGCCAGATGCAGCTTTTGCACAGGCTAGGAGGTGTATTGGTAGCAGAACAATAAAACACTCTGATGTGCACAATCAGGTGATGCCATTCATATTTTTTAAAGGACAAAAATAGAAATCATATGCATTTCAGCTGTTTGTGTTGTTATTAATCATCATACAAAACAGTCATCAATTCCATCCAAAACACAGAATTTGTGAAAATGTGGAAAATAGCACACATGGAACATTTCAGTCATGAAAAGTACATATACACAATGTATGATCCATGTTGTTGCATTGTCAGATGTAGTCGCCTCCACCTTTCCACATCCAAATGAGGTGTTCAATTACGTAGGAGGGTAAGAGAAATATAAAATTTGAACTTATGCACAAACACACGACTCACATCATGGAGCCACGCCCATATGACACATCTTTCTACTGGGTGGACTGCTGTCATGAGGTGTGGTGAATCTAAGAGTGTCCAGACCATCCTGTCCAAGGTCACGAAGGGCAACAGAAATAGAAATTTGAACTTATGCAAAAACACACGACTCACGTGACGAAACCACGCCCATATGACACGCCTCTCTACTGGGTGGACTGCTGTTATGAGGTGTGGTGAATCTAAGAGTGTCCAGACCATCCAATTCAAAGTTACAAAGGGCAATAGAAATAGAAATTTGAACTTATGCACAAACACACGACTCACGTGACGAAACCACGCCCATATGACACGCCTTTCTATTAGGTGGACTGCTGCCATGAGGTGTGGTGAATCTAACAGTGTCCAGACCATCCTGTCCAAGGTTACGAAGGGCAATAGAAATAAAAATTTGAACTTATACACAAACACACGACTCATGTGACGAAACCACGCCCATATGACACGCCTCTCTACTGGGTGGACTGCTGTTATGAGGTGTGGTGAATCTAAGAGTGTCCAGACCATCCTGTTCAAAGTTACGAAGGGCAATAGAAATAGAAATTTGAACTTATGCACAAACACACGACTCACGTGATGAAACCACGCCCATATGACACGCCTTTCTATTGGGTGGACTGCTGCCATGAGGTGTGGTGAATCTAAGAGTGTCCAGACCATCCTGTCCAAGGTTACAAAGGGCAATAGAAAAAATCAGAACTTATGCACAAACACACGACTCACATGATGAAACCACACCTATATGACACGCCTCTCTACTGGGTGGACTGCTGTCATGAGGTGTGGTGAATCTAAGAGTGTCCAGACCATTCTGTCCAAAGTTACGAAGGGCAACAGAAATAGATATCTGAACTTATGGACAAACACACGACTCACGTGATGAAACCACGCCCATATGACACGCCTTTCTACTGGGTGGACGACTGTCATGAGGTGTGGTGAATCTAAGAGTGTCCAGACCATCCTGTCCAAAGTTACGAAGGGCAACAGGAATAAAAATTTGTAGAAGTGCACAAAATATGACTCACGTGATGGGGCCACGCCCATATGACACGCCTTTCTACTGGGTGGACTGCTGCCATGAGGTGTGGTGAATCTAAGAGTGTCCAGACCATCCTGTCCAAGGTTACGAAAGGCAATAGAAATAGAAATTTGAACTTATGCACAAACATACGACTCACGTGATGAACCACGCCCATATGACACGCCTTTCTACTGGGTGGACTGCTGCCATGAGGTGTGGTGAATCTAACAGTGTTCAGACCATCCTGTCCAAAGTTACGAAGGGCAACAAATAAAAATTTGTAGAAGTGCACAAAATACGACTCACGTGATGGAGCCACGCCCATATGACACGCCTTTCTACTGGGTGGACTGCTGCCATGAGGTGTGGTGAATCAAAGAGTGTCCAGACCATCCTGTCCAAGGTTACGAAAGGCAATAGAAATAGAAATTTGAACTTATGCACAAACATACGACTCACGTGATGAACCACGCCCATATGACACGCCTTTCTACTGGGTGGACTGCTGCCATGAGGTGTGGTGAATCTAACAGTGTTCAGACCATCCTGTCCAAAGTTACGAAGGGCAATAGAAATAGAAATTTGTAGAAGTGCGTAAAATACAACTCACGTGATGGAGCCACGCCCATATGACACGCCTTTCTACTGGGTGGACTGCTGTCATGAGGTGTGGTGAATCTAACAGTGTCCAAACCATCCTGTTCAAAGTTACGAAGAGCAATAGAAATAGAAATTTGAACTTATGCACAAACATACGACTCACATGACGAAACCACGCCCATAAGACACGCCTTTCTACTGGGTGGACTGCTGCCATGAGGTGTGGTGAATCTAAGAGTGTCCAGACCATCCTGTCCAAAGTTACGAAGGGCAATAGAAATAGAAATTTGTAGAAGTGCACAAAATACAACTCACGTGATGGAGCCACGCCCATATGACACGCCTTTCTACTGGGTGGACTGCTGTCATGAGGTGTGGTGAATCTAACAGTGTCCAGACCATCCTGTTCAAAGTTACAAAGAGCAATAGAAATAGAAATTTGAACGTATGCACAAACATACGACTCACATGACGAAACCACGCCCATAAGACACTCCTTTCTACAGGTAGACTGATGTCATGAGGTGCAGTGAATCTAAGAGTGTCCAGACCATCCTGTCCAAAGTTACAACAGGCAATAGAAATAGAAATTTAAAGTAGTGCACAATACACGACTCACGTGATGGAGGCACGCCCATATGACATGCCTTTCTACTGGGTAGTGAATCTAAGAGCATCCAGACCATTCTGTCCAAGGTTACAAAGACTGTCTATCATGTGAAGTTACAAAGGACAAATTGATAATGCATATGACCAGAAACCTGTCTAAAGTGACAAAGAAGCCCCCATAACTCATTGGCCAGAATGTGTGGCATAACATAAACCTAAATTAATACACATGCATGCCTTTAGAATACACATGCATGCATTTAGAATACACATGCATGCATTTAGAAATGAGAAGTAGGAGTAAAAATAAATTTTAAATAATAATAAAAAAAGCTTATGCTTTAATAAAGACACATCATACCGTGCAAAAATACGAAGCTACAGGGACGACCATATTTAGTTGTCCCTATATATATATGGGACAGTTTCCGAGAAAACTTCCTATGTTTTATAACATTATAAAATAATCGTGTTATAACGTTTGAATCACTATATCTTTAGAACGGTAAAGGCTATCGACTTCCTATTTTCACGACTTTTTACTACACCATTGCTCTATGGTAAAATAGATTTTGGGGTCTTGCACTTGCTCCGTGCCAGTATTGCAACGTTCGATACCCCACCAGGTTCAAACCCAACATAACTTTCTGTAGGAGTAATCAAATCGCTTCAAATTTGGTTTTCAGGTAGAGAGGTCTTATATCTTTCGATTTCTTCTGTTCGTTAATTTTTATGCCATCCGTTACGGAGATACAGTTGTATAAACTACGTGCACATTTTCGCGCTCGATTCGCGCCAATGATTTGGGCAAATTGCGTCCCACTCTATGTATGGGGAGGCGGGGATTATAACATTGGCGCGAATCAAGTGGGTAAACGTGGACGTAGTTTGTTCAACTGTATCTCCGTAACGGATGGCATAAAAATTAAAGAACAGAACAAATAGAAAGGTATAGGACCTCTCTACCTGCAAACCGAATTTGAAGCGATTTGATTACTCCTACAGAAAGTTCTGCTGGGTTTGGACCCCGTGGGGTATCAAACGTTGCAATACTGCCACGGAGCTAGTGCAAAACCCCAAAATGTATTTTACCATAGAGCAATGGTGTAGTAAGAAGTCGTGAAAATAGGAAGTCGATAGCCTTTACCGTCCTGAAGATATAGCGATTCAAACGTTATAACACGAGTAGTTTATAATGTTATAAAACATAGGAAGTTTTCTCGGAAACTGTCCCATATATGTTCTGAACAGTTGTTCTGTAACTGTTGTGTACGAGTGCGCTCCAAATATAGCGCACTGAAACATTAAATCGAAAGAGGACGTCGAACTATACATGTTCTTAGGTTCTGTTGCTTACTTGCTTATGAGCTGAGTAGAGCTGCTTAGTTCATGGAGTCTACGTCCGCAGAAGTAAACGCTCGGGGTGACACTTACGTTTTATAGCGCGCTGAGTCCAAGCTACAGTGATAAATCGCGATTCATTTAACCGCGTCGCGCAATAACGCGGTTAAGCGGTTGTAACGTGATTAATCGCGGTACGCTGAAATTATTTTCCTACGGGGGTACTTCAAATTTACTTCAATACCTCCACTCTACCAGGCGAGACATCAGCTGGTCTGGAGATCGAGGGCATGTACTTTTTCATCAAGTGGTCCAAAACCAACCAGATGGGCAGGTGTGTTGAGCGTATACCAAATGCAGGCACACGTGTCCAGTTCGAGCAGTGGAGGCCTACAGAGAATGCTGCCACTGTTCCACTCACTCCTTACCCAGGTCGCTACCACTTCAAAGATGGGAGGGCTATTCACATCTAAGAGCTTCTGATCCACCTTCCTATCCCTGGTATGGTGGAGCAATGTGGCTACAATCCAGCCAAACACATTGGCACAGCCACGTACAGTAGCTGCCAGAGCAGGCCTTCCCACTGACACCATTCAGAAGTATATATGGTGCAGCCACAGAACATGTACACTCATTGCTTGTACTAGCAATAGAAAAATTGTGTATGTTTTCAATGCACAATACATGTTTGCATGAACCACACACTGTGCAGAGACAGGAGTTTGGGGCCGTTGGCCTGATGCCAGCAAGCATTAGCATAACAAAGGAAGGGGGTGGATTGTGCGTTGAACCTGCTTTGGCCTAGAGACAAATTGCTCAGCGCTCCGATGTGTACACATAAAGCTTTTCTTAATGAAAGTATTGGGTTAGCGCTATTCCATTGGTGAAGCCCTCGAAGGTGCTTTGACGTGCAGTACTGATGTACGCATACAGAGATTCAAAATAGGCTACGGACTTGTTATTAATTGATCTAGGGAAGCCTACGTAGGTCGCAGCTGTACTGGAAAGTGCTAACGAATCAACTTTTTCCTGCGTGTAAGCGTATTCAGTGCACGTGCCTAGCCTACGCGCTTCTTCATAACACTATAATGATGTCCATGACGACGTCATTATGTGTCCCTCTGGCAGTCGAGACCTATGGGAATTGGGGAAGGAGCTAGCAGGCCCGTAGCCAGGAGGGGATCGACCGATTCCCCCTCATTTGATGCTTGAGTTCCGCCTCCTCCATGCAGCTATCGTACTTTTTGTATATCAGGCCAGAAGCTGGCGCCAGCAATCCTAACGTGCCCTTCCTCGCTTTTTCGTATAGAGTCCGAAACCTCTTAAGTCCACTCCCAGACTACCTGGCTATCGTACGAGTCAGCTGGCTAGGCAGGGGCGGATGCAAGATTTTGGCGAGGGGGGGGGGGGGGGTTTCTACATGAATAAGTAATGAAGGGAAGGGGCGCGCGCTTCGCGCGCGAAAATTTTTTGTGGTGCGCATTTAAATTTTTACACAGATTTTATTGGAAACTATGGCAACTGATCAACATCAATAAATGCATGTGTGCCACTCAGTTACTTTCTAGTTTCCAGGCTATAGTGGTTTTACGGATTTAAATGATTGTTTTGGTACATGCATGCGTTTTTCTCAGTTTGCTATTTGAGCCACTTCAGTAAAATTTACCATCACACTGGTTCTGGCAGATGACCTATTTCAAGCAGTGAGCAGTGTGACATTGGCGCGCGAATATATTTTTTGTACACATCCACAGATCAGTTGTTGACTGACACGTATAGAGGGATTAGAAACGAATAGGCTACCATAACCAATAAATGCGTGCCACTCTGTTACGTTCTGGTTTTCAGGTTTTTAAAGGGCTGCATGTGTTTCATCGCAGATTTTCATTTGCCATTGTACGTTACATGCGCGATATGCGCCGGCTTAGTTGCTTGCAGCAAGGTGCATTCAACTTTCAATTGATGGGTAGGGCTTACTAATACTAGCGCACCAATCAAAATAACTACGGAAAGAATCGCTCTATTCCGCCGCGGGTTAGCATTTTGGAATACATTTAGATTTACGTAAAAATACCAGCCTACTACATATCTCGCAGTTTACAGAACTAATAATATAGTACTAACCAATGAATAAGCAATAAGAATATGCTGTTTACCAATTTCACGGAGTGCACGCTGAACTCTGTATAGCTCACGTGCGCCGATCATACGCTAATTATACACTAATTATATTCATGCTCAGGTTCGAGGGGGGGGTTCCATCCCCTGGAACCCCCCCCCCCCCTGTATCCGCCACTGCTAGGGCCAAATATTTCCACGGCCGGCTTCCATAGCCTAGATTAATAAATTTTCAGTTGAATAAACTTATTGTGCAATTTAAATATTTATTCACCATTAAATCTGTTCCATTTTAATAACAATTTTGTTGAATAATTCTAGCAGATGACGCAAGATATTACGCAATGACAATTGTTGATGAATAAATTATACGCGGTAGAAATTAATTTTTTGTCTTGATTTTAGTTAAACAATGGTTAACGGAATAATTTTTCGAGGACATATATCATAATTAGACCGATTTATAGGACATTATAAACGTGTTTAAAATTCAATTTGAAAAAAAATCGCAAGATGACCGCCGATGTATGGGCGATTTCTCGATATGTTTCAGGTCTTTATCCAATACGTCAAGAAATCCACTTCTTCAACCATTTGGATAGGTTACACTTTTCTTGAATTCCATAAAGCTTTCATACAACCCATCATTACAAATGACAAAGTTACTATCACAAACCTCCCTTAATGGACTCATCTTATTGTATTCAAGATGCTGTAGCCACAAATCTATCATCATTAGTGCAAGCTCGCCTTCTTTGAAATGCATACTTGAGGTCTGTGTGGTAAAACAAAAGTACTTACATGTAAGTAAAATAAAACAAGTGTGATTAGCTTACATCAAATTCATCTTCATCAGCACAATATGGCAACCTAGCAGCACCTGTTCTCCACAAACGCAGTAGATGTGAAGAGTACAGCTGGTTATCAAGACCTGGACAGGTTATCCAAGGCAGATTTAGCTTTAGTTTTCACTTCTTTAGCTTGCTTGAAAGGTGTCAACTCTTTTATAGGTTCTCCTTTAAATCTAATAACAGCTGAACGATTTTCATTCAGTGTTCCTTCCTCATTTTGAACATCATTAAGCAATGTAGTACTTTTTTCTGTCAGTATTTGAATATCTTCATCTCTGTAATCCAACGTGATATACAGTTTCAGTCTGCTTCCATTTATCTTCTTTGCACGCCCAGTCTACTTCCCATCGTGGCATAATACGATCACTTTCATTTGATCCTCTTTATTCACAATCCATTGCTTTTCTGTCATGTCGGCACTATTGCTTTTGAAATAGAGCAAGCCTTCCTTATCACGAAACTGTATGCTCATATGCGAATCGCTCGCTTTTCTGATTTTAGCATCCACCGGATATACTTGCCATGTTTCAGATACTTTTAAAAAATCTCGTTATAGTGATATTTCCTGATCATCTTAGTTCATTCTTATAAAGTCAATGGAACAATATTGTCACACACTTCTACGGTGGCTCGGTAGGTCGCGCGTACGAGCAACGGTTGGAGAACAAAAACTGGGAGGATAGCTGGCATAATCTTGCGCTGCCTAATAACGCTCTGCATTCCGTGGACAAGTTAACAGAAACTGTAAAACGGATCATCGTGAACAAATCGATGGAAGAATGTTGCTATTTTTACCGCCATGACCAATGACGTATTGGAAAACGCATGTAAATAACTGCCTCTCAGCTCCTACGCACTTTTGCTCTTAGCTTCTACGCATTATTGTTCTGAGCTCGTGCACATTTTTGCTCTCGGATCGTACTCATTTCTGCTGTCGGCTCGTACAAATTTTTGCGATTGGCTCGTATGCAATTTTGCTCTCTGCTCGTACTCAGTTTTGTTCTCGGCTCGTACCCATTTTTGCTCTCCATACCAATTTTTGCTCTCCAACCGTTGCTCGTACGCGCGACCTACCGGCCGGGCCACCGTACACTTCTGATGTTTGAAATATACACTGTATCACGTGGCGAAGCTATAAAATGTAACTGGAGGTGCTATAACTTACTTATAATACGCGGTATAGTGTGTCTGAGACACGAGGCTATATCTAAGTGCTTGTAACACATCCGAACAGAAAGTATCACAGGGAGTGAAGGGGGGACCGCCTATCCGGGGGAATAAGCTATCCTTTACAGCGGACTGGGTTGCCAGACCAGTGAAAGGGTGACATGCAGTGAACCTTTTGGCACGCGCGCGCTGGATCAAAGCCATCTGTATAAGGACTAAAGTACTCTTAAATCATGTAATTAAATAGAGTTGTGTTAATTATAAGTTGTAGTTAATGATGCGGGATATTAAGTAGGACACATGACGTGTGCATGTATTCTTAAACATCAATATCTGCATGGCTCCTAGGTGTGCGTAAGCTAAGCGGTAGGGAACAGGCACCAGGAGGACGGAGGTAGGAGGAGGCGGTGAAGTACAAATGGAAGAGTGAGTACAGTGCCTGAACTATACAATGACATTGCAGAAACACATGTGCATGAATGGCATGTTGTTTCAAACAATGTCAATTTTAAATTAATATTACAAATAACATGCAATATGACCAGTAAGTCATTAAATCAGTGATTTTAGACAATACCAATAAACAAGACTGACACAACACAGATTGATTCACAATTTCACATGTACTTTCACCCATTATCTACTGTTCGTAGCCTCATGCACAGGGCTCACATCTCCATGTCCAACACAATAACAATATAATGTAGATCACTCTCACAAATCTCAAGAATAACACATACACACTCCCACCACAGACTGGTCTGAAACTTAATTTACCTTGCACTGTGTGTTGGCATGGGCACCCGTCTCTAGCAACATTTGTACACACTCCATCTTTCCCCGGGCTGATACATGCATTAGTGCAGTCTGTCCGTCCTGCCGTGTTATAAAGAATATGGCATATCATCTAGTGTACCACTCTCTGCATGCCAATCGCAATACAGTCTCCACCACACATGTCTAACAGCTTAACACAGGTGAGGGTGTGTGCCCTGTTCCCAATCCACACAACATCAGAGTTGAAATGAGTAGGCTCATGTAGTGGCATGTAAGATATGCAATTCACAAAGATCACTATGTCTACACCTAAACACAGACATTGAACAAGTCTAGAACTACATGTACTCACCTTGTCCTGTGTGTTGGGTTGAGCACCTCCCTCTAGCAATATTCCTACACACCCCACTCTTCCCCAGTGCGGTCCATCCATTCTGTTAAAGATTCCGGCATATCAATGCACCATATATGTAAGTTCAAACATGCTAAAACTCAGCAATCACATTTGTAACCCACTGGGGTATGAAAAATATGAGCAAGTAATAATTGTCATAAGTTTAACTCATAAATTTTTCATGAGTGCCATGCTTGAAATGCATGGATGCACTGCACAATATTAATATTCCACTAGACAGATCACTTCACAGCCCACACAGATATTGAAAACTGATTCTTACCTAATCCTGTATGTTGGACTGGTCCACCTCTCCTCTCACTGATGCATGTATTAGTGCAGTCCGTCGTAACTGTTACAGAGAGCAAAACATTAAACATGAGACTTTTTTTTTTCGTATTCATGGTTCTTAACGGTACATACAAGTCAAATAATTGAACACATTCAATTGTACATGTTGTACATCCATGCAGTTAATTGCCATAACAAAAATGTAAGGTACATGTATGCCTAGCTTGCAAAATTATGCCATAATCATTATATGTACATGACTAACAGATTTGGTTGGAACTCTCTGGCCTACATAGCATAGTTATATATTGATTATTCCAAGCGGTTACATACTGCAGGGATGTCATTAGATCATAGAACGTTACAAATGGTTGGAATAGTGCATAACGTACACTCGTCTAGAGTTTCTATTATAGGGATCGCTTCTGTCGTGAGATTTGACATTTTGTATATATATAGTCGCCATTTTTTATGACGTAAATTCATTCGGTGGCAGCTTAACCTTTTAAATCTATTTTCATCCTGAATTAAAAGGATGGAATCCTGAATTAAGGATGACTTTACGCGCTGGTATCAACTTCAATTAAAAAGACCGTATTCACACGCCATTTTGAATTAATTATTGTATGACAAGCATGTGACAATTATTAATAGTTAACTTGCGGATCGGAATGGCGCTGTCGATACAAGATACCTGTTTTGGTGATGAGCCTGAGTTCTAAAAACAACTTGAAGCTTCGGGAAAGAAGATATACGGGGAAAAACGGCATTGTTACTGTAGGTCTCCGTTGCGATCCTTACACTATCATAGCAAAAACAGATGGATGGATTTCACTCCAAGCGGTTAACGATGGATGGATTTCACTTCAAACAGCTAACTATGTCACTCCAAATCAAGATTTGGAGTGACATATTTAGATAGTTAGCTGTTTGCCCAAGCCCCGGCTTGGCCCAAGGTGTCGAATTTCCAGACATGTGTGCGTACTTTATTCATACTAGCTCCTAGTCCAGACACAAAGGAGGGATTAAAGGCATATAAAAATACTGAAGCGTGGCCTTACTCCATTGATGGCTATGTACAAGATGTAATTCTGTTAACAATTTCCTCTTCTGTCTGCAAAGGTACGTTCTTGCTCACAGCAGGATATGCCTTTATTGTTTAACTGATACATCATTACACAGATGAGCCACAGACAGAAGCTGAGCTCTCCACCTTTGATGTCTTGGGTCGGAGTAGATGTAGATTACAATGGTACTGTATTGTGTGCTCACTGCAATTGCATGGATGGTGTTTGGGAAGCCTGTTTACATATTGCAGATTTTTTGTATTTTGTGATGACCAAAGCAAATTTGAACAAGCAAACATCCTGTATTCTGTAAGTGATTTTCAAACAGATGCTACTAGATAAGAATGCACAAAAAGGGTCATGGAATTTTTCTGTTTCTCTCCTTTATTCCCTATCTTTTTACATGTATCTTGTACTCATCTCCTATCCTCTTCTGCAGGTGGGATACAAAGCAGGAGCACAATGCACGAGTAGAATATGTGGCTCATTCCATGCTGTCTGTGCACTGCAGAAATGTTCGACTTTCACTCATATATTAACCCTGCATACCCTCACCTTGGAGCATTGCCAGATGGCATTGTGTCATATGACTGTTGTGGAGAGGGAGTTGTGGAAATCAAATGTCCCTACAATGATGTTGAAAATATAGTTTCTTTAGAACAATCTGCAGATGGATTGCATTTAAAATAAACACGTGTACATGTACACTACTACCAAGTGCAAGCTCATGCAGATTCACTTATGTCAGAAAACATTTTTTGACATTGTGGTGTGGACCACTACATGCACACTCTAACATGTGATATCATCAAATGCACTGGAATAGTTACAGCTGTTTGCAAAGTGACTGTTGCATTCTATGAAATGGGCTTTTTGTGATCTAGACATTTTCCGTGCCGTGGATGCAACAATCGTTAACCCCGTGGGTTAGAAATCCACATTTCTCCACGTACGAGTGTTGAAAACACGTCAAATTCGGGTTGTACATAGAGGAGTCCTGTTGCTATTGATTTGCTCTGTTCGGTAATTTCCATGCCATCCGTTACGGAAATATAGTTAACAAACTACGGGCAAGTTTTCCCGCTTGATTCGCACCAATGACTTTGGCAAATCGCGTCCCGCTCAGAGTATGGGGAGGCGGTGATTATATCATTGGCGCGAATCAAGCGGGAAAATGTGCCCGTAGTTTGTTCAACTGTATCTCCCTAACGGATAAAATAGAAATTAACGAACAGAACAAATCAATAGCTACAGGACTCCTCTATGTACAACCCGAATTTGACGCGTTTTGAACACTCGTACGTGGAGAAATGTGGATTTCTAACCCGCGGGGTTAACGATTGTCGCATCCATGGCACGGAAAATGTCTAGATCACAGAAATCGATTTTCACACAGAGCAATGGTGTGGGAACAAGTGTACAAAATGTGAAAGGAAAAGATTGTACCGTCGCGAAGATGTGTTGTTTAGTACAACGTCCAATTTTTATAGTGATAAAATTATAACCCCACAAGCCCGACTTTGCTGGACACTGTCCCATATATGGGACAGTGTACAGCAAAGTCGGGCTTGTGGGGTTATAATTCACATCTTCGCGAACGGTACTTCCTTTTCCTTTCAAATTTCGTACACTTGTTCCCACACCATTTCTCTGTGTGAAAATGGATTTTTGTGATCTACACCTTTTCCGTGCCGCGGATGCAACAATCGTTAACCCCGCGGATCAGAAATCCTCATTTCTCCATGTACGAGTGTTGAAAATGCGTCAAATTCGGGTTACACATAGAAGAGTCCTGTAGCTATTGGTTTGTTCTGTTCGTTAATTTCTATATCATCCGTTACGGAGATACAGTTGAACAAACTACGGGCACGTTTTCCCGCTTGGTTCTCGCCAATGATTTTGGCAAATCACGTCCCGCTCAGTGAATGGGAAGGCGGTGATTATAACATTGGCGCGAATCAAGCGGGAAAATGTGCCTGTAGTTTGCTCAACTATATCTCCGTAACGGATGATTCAGAAACTAACGAACAGAACAAACCAATAGCTACAGGACTCCACTATGCACACTCCGAATTTGACGCGTTTTCAACACTGGTACGTGGAGAAATGTGGATTTCTAACCCGCGGGGTTAACGATTGTTGTATCCACGGCACGGAAAAGGTGTAGATCACAAAAATCGATTTTCACACAGAAAAATGGTGTGGGAACAAGTTTACGAAATTTGAAAGGAAAAGGTAGTACCGTCGCGAAGATGTGTTGTTTAGTACAACGTGCAATTTTTATAGTGATAAAATTATAACCCCACAAGCCCGATTTTGCTGGACACTGTCCCATATACACAACAAACCTAAAATAGAAATAGTGACTGGAACAGGGTCAACTGAAACATCAGAACAGCTCCCTAACGAATGACATTGTTTCCGCTTTGGTCTGAGTGCAAGTAGAAATTTTCGGGGCATCGATGAAATTCTAAACTGTAACAGAACGTGATACAAAAGTGCTGTAAGGTGATGCACACTTTATAACCTTTATAGAATGATATTGTATTCTTTGTGAATGTATATTTGAATACAAGTTGCAAAAGGGAGCACACTTCCTATTCCATCCACCCAAACATGGTATGATGCCTGTTCGCTAAGTACAGGTACGGTTAAACTTTTTTTGGCGCACTCTACGCATGGTAAATAACCATGCTGTTCTAAAACCTTATATTTTAACCGCTTGTACTGATCACCAGAGGGAAAACAAGCCATTGCATTGCATACAGCCTCGATCGAAACACCAGAGCGACTCGTTGCACAGAGATCTTAATAATTCTTCACTTTTGAAGGTTTTAAGCATGTTATGATGATTTCAAACCCATCAGTACTCTCACTTACCTCGTAAAACAGTCAGTCGTAAATAAATCACAAGCGAATCACATGACAATAATTATTCAAAATGGCGCGTGAATCAGTAAGGTCTATTTTGTAGGCTTTTATCTTAACAGCGCTTAGTCGCTTACTGACAGATTTTTATTTCTTTTTGAAAACCCAATGTTTAGGCATTGCTTCCTCTTTCCTTCGCAAATAATGCCGCGGTTACCATCAAAGTCGGGTATAAATTAAAGTGTGAAAAGTGCAGGAAGCTTACTTTCAAGATGGAGGTACGAGCATCGGATTAACAAAAGGCTGAACTTTTTTCAGTTTTAGTTTTCATTCTTGTTTGGTGCCATTAGTTTGATTCAGGTGTTGCTGGATCAGCATGCTGCTGATGGTGGTATAGTTGCTTCATTTTGCAGTGTACTTGCTTCAGTTTCATTCTGTTGTAGTTTTTGTCAACTGCAACCGTTTCCTTTGCACTCCGCATTTCACTTGCTTGTCGCCAAATTAGCTAACTGCGCTTAACAAAAGTTGCACTTTTCCCTTCCTCACCTGAACACATATGCACTACTGAAATTGAAATGCTAAATTCCGCAATGGCCTTTTCATCACTAGCTTGCAACCTTAGCTTGTACAGAAAAATAGTATGATTCAGTTCTAGCAGCTTTCATATACTTTGGTTCTTAGGGCCAACTGAGAACAATTAAGTTCTGCCAAGACAAAAGTGTGCTATACTTTACAGGCACTCAATATCCACCAAACTGTTTTTGCTGTATATATATATATATATATATATTATTATAATATATACAGCAAAAATAGTTTGGTGGATTTCACTGCAAATGGATAACTATCTCCAAATCTGATTTGAAGTGATATAGTTTGGAATGAAATCCACCAAACTGTTTTTGCTGTATCAGCTTTGGTACACTTGAAATTTTTATGCATCCAAAAGTGAGGTATATTAATTTTGGTAGACTTCCAATTTAATTCTATGCATTCAAAAGTAAGGTATATCAGCTTTGGCAGAATTGAAATTTCAAGCCTATATATATGAAGCTTATTGTATATTGGACCAGTAAATGCCTTTGTTAATAATGCAGTAACATATACTCTGATATATGAAGTTGGTGATCCACTTTTATTGAATGAAGAATTTTAAATTATCAAATTGGAGCTCAGCACAATTGCACAAGACCCTCTCTATCATGCAACAATGTATGGATGGTCATCATCGTGTGGTCAGCTTGTGCATTTTTAAATATATTTTTCTTGGGGGGGGGGGGGGAAGGAAAGGAGGAAATGAAATAAATAAGTAGTCTAGATATTGAGTCCAAGGTGACTTTGTACAGCAACATTCTCTTTCGGGTAATACTGCATGCATTATTTAGATACAACCTCAATATTCATCCAATCCATATCTATTCCTTACCTAATACCATGACTCAACCATTCCCTTTCATTACTACATGTAAAACCAATCTGACACCCATATGAGTATAGTGTGCCGGGTAGGGGGCATTCACCTTTAATTACTTGATGTTTATTTACCTTGACATTCCAATCAACAACTATGTTTGTTTAACAATAAACAAAGTCTTTACTACATCTTATACAATGTTCTTTGTCCCATAGATTGCTACAACTATTATTTGTTGCAAAAGAACAGAATATATTACAGTATACCTACCCCTGTATCAACCTCCCTATACCATGGGGGTTGATATACATGTAGGGGTACAGTAAATGTAGTAAAATATGCCCTATTATTAGATGCTAGATTAGGGATTAGTGTTCCTAGTGATACCACTTTCTGAAGGAAATCTCATTAGAAGGTGGTTTATGTCAACTACAACCTATTGATCCTCCCAGCAGTTATTAAAGAATTGTACACCATGAAAGTGAATCTTAATAGCGGTGGGGTGAGGCAATCTCTAGGAACACAAAACCCCAGCCTAATATCGCTATAAATAGGGCATTTTTTTCCCCAAGGTTGATATGAGGGTAGGCTGATATAGGGGTAGGTATACTGTAGCAATAAACATTCTGCAGCAAAGATAGCAATTAACTTAACCGCCTAGCGCAAGCATATTTTGTACACGAGCGCTTCGGATCCGCACATGTCTTCATGAGAGACTGTACTAATAGTGTGCAGTTGCTACTTTTGTTCGCTTGGTATAATTATTGTATAGGTAGTAAATTAAACTGGTGCACGAGCCACTCACGCGAGTACTCGCGGATGCAGGTGAGAGCATTCGCGGATGCACGTGCGGATGCACGCACGAGTACTCGCACGCGTATTCGCTCGCGTGTAATAGTTCGAATACACAATTACTACTCTCAGTCGCACATGCCACTCGCGAGTTTTTTTAACTTGCCTCTGGACGGTACTGTACTAGCTATAGCTGTACGTGCATATTTATATTGTTTTCAGGTGTTGTTTTCCCGCGACTGCATGTGCCAACAGTTGATGCAATTGAGGGTGCCCCTGCATGCGCATGCAGATCGCAATGCATGTCCCCTTAAACTGTTGCTTTTGACATATATAGTGGCATAATAACGAGTGCTACAGATCACCAACTTGGTATATCAGAGAATGTTACTGCATGCATTAATATACATATACAAAGCCGTTTACTTGTCCATATAGCTCCGGAAGTGCAAATATTGAAGGTGATTTGATATGGCTCCTTGCCATTGATTGAAATAAAGTTTGAATTCTGAATCATCAAATTGGAGCTCCACACAATACCGTCTGTATCATGCAACAATGTAAGGATGGTTATCATCGTGATGTCAGCTTGTGTGTGGTAATTTATTTATTTTTTGGGTGGGGGGGGGGGGGGGGGGGGGGAGGAAATAAGTAGTCTATAGATATCGACTTTATACAGTCATATTCTCTTATGTGATGACAACAATAGCTTTTGGTGTGTGTTAATAATCTACAACCTCAATATTAACCCAATGCATGTCTATTCCTTTCCTAATATTGTGACTTAAACTCAAACAATCATTTCCTTTCCATTAATAAGCAACCACCACACACCAGTAGGACATTTGCTTTCAACTCAACAATACTTTTAAATGGTGAGAAGAAAGGTTCTAACTCGAGACTTCAACAAGCTGGCATTTCTGACTTGAATGATTTTGAAGCATTAAATTCAAATTGTGTCAAAAGTCTATAGAGCAGTGTACTTTTAAGCTTAGAAAAAATTAATGGAGCCAAATGTATTGTGTGCCATAACAAAATGAAAAACCACCACAAAATCCTGATTTTGAATTAATGTTTATTGCTAATATGTTCTGTTATCTTGCAACAAATAATAGTTGTAGCAAATCAATGGGACAAGAGACATTGTATAAGATGTAGTAAAGACTATGTCTATTGTTAAACAAACACTGTTGTTTGTTGGGAATGTCAAGGTAAATAAACATGAGGAAGTAAGTAAAGGTGAATGCCCCCTACCCAGCACACTATACTCACATGGGTGTCAGATTGGTTTTACATGTAGTAATGAAAGGGAATGGTTGAGTCATGGTATGAATAGACATGGATTGGATGAATATTGAGGTTGTATCTAAATAATGTATACCCAAAAGCTGTGGTTGTCATCAATTAAGAGAATGTGGCTGTACAAAGTCACCTTGGACTATCTAGACTATTTATTTATTCCTTTCCTTCTTCCCCCCCCCCCTCTCAAAAAAAAGATTAAAAATGTAAATTTATAATACACACACACACACACACACACAAGCTGACCACATGATGATGACCATCCCTACATTGGTGAGGATAGAGAGGGTCTTGTGTGGAGCTCCAATTTGATGATTCAGAAGTCTTTATTTCAATACAAGTGTTGGATTTGACATATATACATGTAGTGCTAGAGATTTACTGGTCAATATATGATTGAAGGTGATGTGATATAGTTCTTTATCATGGTTTTATTTATGCCAAAAGATCAGGACATTGCAACAGTATAAATATTCATCTACAGCTAGTACATATGTGTACACCTAGCAATAGACATGCAAGCACAAAGAAATCTAGCACTTTGAATTTTTGTTAGCACATCTTCATCAAGTAGCTTAGCAGTGTGTTCTTGATCTGTATTACAATATGCTAAATACATAATGGATCCAGAATTCAGTTACTCACTATGAAGCTGGATCTGTCTGCTGGTTTGGTAGCTAGCTGGGCAATCGATCTGATGCATATGACTGCAAAGGATCGATTTTGATAGTCATGATTGTTGTGAATGAGGATGATGTAATTTTGTCTAATTAGGTGTTCCATACATACCAAGTAAATCATTATATTCACCACCAAATCCTTGATAAGCTGTTGATTAAGGGAATCCATTATATTAATAGCAGACTCCAGGTGTGGCCCCCCCCCCCCCCCCCCCCCCTCTTCTTTCATTACAATAATCAAGTGCTCTGCAATTAAAGTGATCTGTGCAATCTGAACTTAGTGTATAAATGCATATGAATCAGATGACCTCTGAGGTCAAATGCGTTTGCATATACTTGCCATGTGTAGCTGTTGCTATCATATCAAGAAATTAGATCACTCATGCATGATAACAGACTTCATTGGAAAATGGGATGCATCACAACTTATATATGTTAAAACTGAGCAAAATTGTTGAGCAATATTTATCATCCATGGCTGGTGTTCCTCTAAAACTATTGTGTTCTTGTACATGATTTGGAGGCAACAGTAATGCAAAAATTAAAGGAAGGAAAAGGGCCTAATATACATGTATCCTACAAATGTGCTCAATATAGGATTATTACATCTTCCCTTATTCTTAGGCCCTCGTTTCCTTCCTTTTTGCACCACAAATCCTATATCTCTTCAACATTCTCATAGAGAAATGTTTTTATTCACTTGTTTAATTGCTTTTTTTAAAATATTCATAACTGGGCATGAATGCTTTTTAACACTCAATTTTTATCCTATGCGCATTCTGAAGGATTTCAATGTGCAATATTAGCAAAAAGAGTATACCTATGCACTGCTTGCTTCAAAATGGCGCTGCAATGAGTTAAAAAACCAGAAGTCATTCTTGGTGCTAGAGAATGAATGCACTTAATTTAGTTAGGGAAGGGAAATGAGGAAAATGTGACATAATGATTCCAATTTCAGCTACCATTGACATTCTTTGCTTTTTCATGAAAATGCAAGTGCTGCTCAAGGACTGATAGCCTGGTGTGCAGGTTGCAATTTAATTGGTAGTTTGTGGGCCGAAAAGTAATCATTTACTTACATGTGTAACTCTATGACTCATGTTCAACTTATGTGCCTCCAACTATCTCATAGAGAATGTATTTTTATTTTTTACTTGTTAATAAAGACGACGATTATACCTACATGTAATGACAATACTGATCATTTTCATTTTTCAATAGATGTACATGTACTTTGGGACGCGCTGAATTTAGGCCACAAATTAAATTCAATCACGTGCAACATTGACAATCGAGCCCAAAATGCCCTCCGTATATAAATAGAAATACAAGAAATTAAATTGTGAAAAACACACGGACTAAACGCTCCTACCACGTAGGATTTCTTTTCCTGAAGAAGTTTATCCTTGAGATATCTATCTTGGCCTTTTGTTGTTATTTTTGGAGGCTAAAATCAGTTTTCGATTTTGATCGTAGTAGGCCTTTACGGATCAAGCAAGTGCTGGGCCGACAAGCAATCTCAGGATCGACTTTGTAGCGCTTCTTGTAGCAAATCTTCTCTTTTTCATGATCATGCGCTTCTTGAAAACTGTCACGCTACTCACATTCAATATCTTATGACTCGTCAACACGACTGTCATCATTTAACTTGGAAATCTTCTATTTCTATTTGAGTTTTTCCAACGTGAAGGCATTTCGACAAAAATTAACCGTCACGTCAAAGCTCGTACAAAAAAAGGCTGCTATTATTTTATTTAGGCATATACCGGTAGTTCTAATTGCAAAACCTCATGCATGCCTAGCGGCAAACAGCCATGCACTTAGGCATCATTAAAACTAAGAAAATTTAATTTTTATTAACTAGGGCCATAACGCATTCAATAACGTAACGCAAATTGGGCACTAATACGTTAAATTAACATTAGTTCCGGTTTTAAAAATGAAATTATACATTACCAAAATAAATCAATCATGACGACGCCAAAAGTAATACATCGTTATTAACAGTGTTTCTTACAGAATTAATACGTCGATCAGAATCATGTTTCAAAAGCTGCATGCATTCAAGTCACTTTTCATAAGACTTAATTTCTGCAATTCCTCTTTCTCTCTGTCGAGGGTCGTCGAGAGATCATCGATGAGTGTCTGCATTTTCTGACTAGTATCATTGTCTGATGTCCATGCGCTGACAATATCCCATACTGCGGTTACACCGCCTAGGACTCCTAGACCAAGGGCTTTCGCAGCTGCAAAAGCACCAGCTCTGCCTATAGCTTGAGCACCTCTCAGACCATTGAAGGCCACTGCAGCGCCGGGTTCCACTGCTTTCACAAGCTCAAAGCCTCTTAGTACATCCCGCACCGTCTTAGCGTATCTGAATTTGGCAGCTATTGACCGAGAATCCTTGATGACTGAATCAACATTTGAAAGCACGTTTGCAGCCACCTCCAGGAAGTTTTCGCCTGCGTCAATTTGCTTGTCGACTGCGTCTTTAACTTCCTTACTTTTGTTCCCATCGATCACTGCTTGCGCGATTGATGCACCTGCGCTAGTAAGAGCCCCGCCAGCAGCCAGAGCGACTCCGGCGGGAGCCAGAGGAGTGAATAACAAGATTGTGCCTAAGATCGATACACCACTGCCTACAGTACGTGAGATATTCGTGTTTTGTATAGCCTTATCGAGATCCTCTTTGATGGTCCTGACTATTTTGATTGAATCCACTATCGTATCGATGAAAGCTTTCTTAGCTGCAATGAGTTTTTCAATCGCTTGTTCCAACTCCATCCTCGATCGAGCTCAATGAAAGTTCAGTGCTAAATGATCAGAACGTACCAAATGGCGGAGCGGCGGAAAGAATTCTTTACCTGAGTATGGTGTGGGATCCGTTAACCAAGTATATAAAAAAAAAAATTTATGACGGAGATCGAGACAAAATTGTGACTTAACATTGCTGCGTGTTGCGTGCATGATGCATGTGTTGTGTTCTCATATATGGTCTGGTCCCCAGACTAGGGTTGTGCAGCGTCTAGTGCAGGTGCATAGGCGGCACAAACGGTACGGCAAGTCAGTACGGCGAACGCCGGGGCACTTTCTTTAATTAATGTGCGCACTGCCGTACCACTTTTGAGCTTTTTATTTTTATTTTTCCAGACACAGTGGGTGTGGTAATAATGTTCTTGTTATTAATCTTCGTTAATATTTAATTGACCAGCTACTTACAGCTAAGATGACAAAACGTTTTAGGCAATCCGTAATTCATATATTATTGTGCTTGGTGCCAAGAATGGCACCACAATTGACGAACAGGACCAGGAAGGCACTTCCAGTCTAGCGACTGTCATCCTATCATGTCAATGCTCGTGGATGCAGAGGACTGCACTGCAGTTTCTGATCTGATTTGAATATACATGTAACGAGACCAATACCTAATATTTAATAGGAAGAGAACTCAACTCTAATCCTACATAAAATGCACATCTTACATCTATAATTATAGTGGAACAGGCAGGCTTAAACTTGCGCTGGAGTGTTAATTAACCAGCTGACTAAGGTGATGATGATCTCGCAGGTCGTTACATACATGTTACTAGCTCATTTCACATTGCAGACATGTTCATGATATAACACTTTAATAACCACCCCCTCCCCGCTCGATCGTAATTGGCCTATCGCAAGGGTCCGCTGAGGTGCATAGCGTGCACAACAGACGCTGCATCAATATGGAAAGAATGGGAATATGCATGGCTAAGCACTTATGGCGTTGGGAGATACAATTTTCTGTCGTTTGAGGAACGAATTAATAGATGCTCCCAGCAGAATATGGAGACGGATATATAGCCTACATGATAAAGATGGTAAGGGGTGTATGTGAATAGATATATATAGCAGGTGATGGGAGCACATGTTAATTCTGTACAATGACTCTTCAGCTGGTGTGCGTGCGCATCTGGGCTTATATAAGGTTGAGGAAATGCGTGTTAGAATCACTTTATAGGCGAACGCTAACCCCACTTTTTCCCCCCTTTATGCATGAGCAAGCTTGTGTGCATGCGTATACACGACGGTGCGCAACTGAAGATGCACGTGGCAATTAACGACAAACTCTTCCACGAAGGCATACATGAATTATTTGATCAGTTCTGAACTCGTATACAGGCAAAATTAATATAGTTGCATGGCTCCTGCTCATGTGCTGGCAGTATGTGTTGTTGTACAATGTACTTCGTGTACTTAATGTAAAGCATAGTGCAGGTGGTGTGCAAAAACGGACGCTGCACCATAGATATTAGAGTATAGAGAATGGGAATATGCATGGCTGAGCATATGGCATTGGGAGTAGATAAATTCTAGAATGGAACGCATGCATATTTGTAATGGCTATATGGCAATTTGAATGGTAAATTCATCACTAATAATGATCTACAATTTTATTTTGTACTGTTGCCCTATGCAATGTTAACATTATCCTGACTCAATATTTTGCACAAACTTTATAAAAGCAGTCTACTTGTCCCGCTATCAGCACTATATGCATGTACCAATTCTATATCATGTTCATGCATGGTATAAAAACGACATTCTAACCAAGAGTGAGGATATCGCAGCTTGAGTATGATTCTTCCACACCGTTGTACGGTATGTAGCAGTTGCCATATTTGTAGCTTACTTTTCCTGAAACGTACATTCCGTCTGGACGTCGAGCTCTCCCGACATACAGAGCGCCGGCAACATTATCGTTTCCTCCCAGAATGGCACCGTTTGGAGGAGCAACACCAATTGGTCGCCAATTCAACGCTTTGCCAGATGGATTTGTCAGAACCTCGTAACAGGTTCTAATGATCTCCACTCCACCGTAGCTTGCAAATGCACCCCCGTGAGAGGGAGGAAGTTTTCCGGCAGTAGGTCCAGACGGAAGATTAACCCGTGCCTCGTAAATCTGTTCCCCTTGAAAGTCGCTTCCACCGGACACTGCATTTGGAGGAACATTGCCGTTGCTTGCTGAAACCCATACCAGAGGGTCTTGTCTGGCAGTGACGTTCTGCTGAATCGAAAATAATTTTCGTACTGCATCCGAATCACCTTCCTCTTCCGATTCAAACAATGTGAGTGCGCCATTTTCGTTACGCTCCAAGGCCAGACCAGCAAACGCAAGAGCTGGCAAACACGCTAGAAGAAAAAGGCGTAGATCACCCATAGTCAATAAAATGTAAGCAGCTTGATATCGCATGTGTTGGATGTGCGGTAGAG
The DNA here is from genome assembly GCA_949361645.1 of Spongilla lacustris. Lineage (NCBI taxonomy): Eukaryota > Metazoa > Porifera > Demospongiae > Spongillida > Spongillidae > Spongilla > Spongilla lacustris. The sequence continues at coordinate 6,642,057 of OX442416.1, read as the reverse complement.
AAGCTGTTCTTATATTCTGGCTGCGCTGCATGGTGTGGGAGGAGATACACATAATTGTAACGGCGCGCGCTTTAGCCGCAACCTTCTATGTACATGCTAGCAACGGGACAAGGTTTCTTTCCATGTACATGCAAAAGACACTTCATTCAAATGTTATTCACCCGCAATCGTAATAAAATTAGTGAATGGTCATGCATGCAGGTGCGGTTACTCATTAATTCATTAACCCTCGATTCTTCTTACTTGACAGCGTACTTGTATCTCGTCCCACACTGCACACAGATAACAGTATATGGTTAATGGAGAAAAATTCGCGGCCTATCGCCTCTACCAGTGCATGGCCCTGGAAGTCGCTCTGTGATCACGTGGCTGGAATAGCACAGCATGTCGTTCCTTACTGCATGACGTTGCCCTCTTGGCTCACAGTTGTGGGTCTTGGGCTCCCTTTAGATCCCAATGAGCTTCAGATAGCGGCGAAGTACATATGTGGTGGCACTGAACCATTTCGGCCATCTTGCAACTATATATATACATGCACATGTATATACCGGCATGGTTGTGTATATGATGCTGTGATACGCCACAACAGTTTGCGTGATGTCTTACTGAGCTTTTGACAATAAGCTCACATATTGCAGCAAGGTTAATAGCTGGAAGTGAGCTCCTTCTATCGAGGACTGGATCACACACACCCATGCAGCTAATGTGCTATAATGAGGGACTGGGCACAAGGCAAGCCGGCTGCCTTTGTCATCTCAGTCACGTCTCCTCTTACCCCTGCTATTTTGGCTGACCTAACTACGAGGGTGGGTGCTGCTGCCGAAACCGCAGAAAGAAGAAAGCACACAGCCAACGACCCGAAAACAAATGGGATGAACGATATAACCGAATCGATCATCGGATCGATTGCCCAGTTATGTAGCGGATCGTCGTCGAGTTAATCGTATAATATGCATGCTAATACCACACCAAACTAGAAGTCGGATCAGGCTTCGCGTAGTGAGCTTCTGTGGCTGTATTTGGCATGCATATATATATTGTAATAAGGATCAAGATCACCCTGCTTAATGAAGATGTGCTACACAGACGCAAGGCGCTGGATAGTGCATGTCTATAGCTATAGCTGTGCACATCAGTGTACCAGTTGTACATGCTTGGTTATACTGCTTGCTGGTGTTATTTTCCTCAACAGCGACTGCATGAGCCAACAGTTGATACAGTTGAGGGTGACCCTGCATGCACAGACCTGCAATATCCTCATCCTTTGACGTGAATGAAAAGTATGGCAAGGAGACATATCACATGCATCACCTTCAAGTGCTGGTAAATGCCTTTATCAGTATATGCATATGTATAACAATGCAGTAGCATTCTCTGATATATCAAGTTGGAGAAATGATCTCTAGCACTCAGTTAATGCCACTATATACAGTGTATATATATATATATATATATATATATATATATATATATATGACAAATCGTACACTTCAATTGAAATAAAGAATTCAGAATCATCAGATTAGAGCTCCCCTCTCTATCATGCAACAATGTAGGGATGGTCATCATCATGTGGTCAGCTTGTGTGTTTTTTGTTTTTAATGGGTTGGGGGTAGGAGAGGAAGAATTGAAATAAATAAATAGTCTAGATATCAAATCCAAGGTGACTTTAACCATAGATTTAACACATAGTCAGTGCAGCAGTAGCTTTCCCTTGGATAGATTTTTTTTTTTTGCGAGGTAAAAGGAGAATATGGGCTTAGAGAGATATTAATAGATATAATAGAGAAGTGATACGAGCAAGATTTATCACCATCAATTATTGCGCGACCCAGCTACTTGTACCCTTGGTAGTCATGTATCCGTACATATATGAAAGCATGAGCCCTCGTTGCGTTCTAATTTTGTTTCTGGGTGTCCTAGCTAGCTCATCCAAGCTGATCTGGAACTCTTTGTACCTATCACAAAATACTGATGGGTATTCGTACCCGCCACATATCTGTTAATTGAACTGTTGTACACAGTGTAAAAGGCATTGTTATACTGTACTGTATAACATGTGTATTCTTCTGTTATCCACATGTTATACACATGTTATCCACATCAGTATAACACTGCGTATTGAGACGCTATACACAGGTGCGTCATATGGAGAAATCAACGGACACGAAAGTTGCGGTTTGTAAATTTTTGGATTTCATTCCGCGGTACGTTCCATAGAGAATGTATGGCGTTTTTACTAACTTGATTATTATTTACTTAACTAACAGACCTGCAACTTTTGCCACCCTCTAATACTACTCTAAATGATGTTTAAATGTAGGCAATTTCAAATTTTATACCTTGTATCGTCCAAAATTCTGGGACCATTTCTGAAAATATGATATTCCATAGACTTGTACAGAAAATGGAAAAATATCATGCTAATTAAGATATTCCATTAGTTATAACTAATGAACAGAGGGGGGTTAGAACTTTTGCCACCCTCTGAAACAATTCTACAACTATCCAAATAATATAATATATGAATAAAAGTGGATGTTGTCGTGAAGAATTTGGGGACCATTTTTAAAAATAGTAAATCAGTTTTGGTGCAATAAGGCGCCATTTTTAAATGGCGTTTCTATGTGTTGCCATAGATATTTAGTAAAATCAAGGATATTCCATAGTTAATAAAATGAGACTAGGATCTAGGACATGCCCATGCCAGCATTTTGCAAAGCTGGAGTCGAGCAGAGGGCGTGGTGGGCCAGGTGCCGCCCCGTGCCGGGGGTAACTACTACAGTGGCGTCGGAAGGAGATAATAGTAGGGGGGGCGCTAAGGGCGGCGCCATCCCGGGGAGGGTGCGGGAGGGGGGCACCCCTCCCGCCCAGCTAGGGGGCATGGGGGAGCGCTGTGAGCTCCCCCATCGGGGTCTGGGGCGGAGCCCCAGAAGCTAACGCTTTTTGCGTTTAAAAAACTCCAAAAACTACACAAAAACGCGGCGGCCACGCAAGAGGCCTAGGCCTTTATTATACATGTATAAATACGTGTACTAAGCGCCCCCACAAAAAAAAAATGACTCCACATTAGCGCGTACCTGTTTCAATATTTTTGGAAAGAAAATTCAAATGGTGCTCTAACAAGATTTTGAAGAACGGCGCGCAGCAGAGCTCGAGATTTCGACAATACGCTCGTTCAAACACGAGCAATTTTTTGGTGGGGGCTGAGGGGGTTGGTATTATTCTTTGCTGACACTTCATCACTGCGATACGCGATCCAACCAGCAATTGATATGGCAGTTAACCCTACGCGAGTGGGAATTGGCAGCTGTTAGCATGATCTGATTCACTGAAATGTTGTACATGTTAATTGATTGTGCTGTGCGGATGTTCGATCGTAATTGGCACTACATGCAGTGATACTTAGGATTGTGAATAAACTTAATCCCAGCCAATAATGGGGGGGCGGAATGATACGTTCGCCCCCCCTTTATAGCTGCAGGGGGGGCGATAGCCCCCTCTGCCCCCCCGGTTCCGACGCCTATGTACTAGTACATGCCATGGAATACTAAAAGCTTCGAGTCTGTGTTTTCTACAAGACAGATCGATGTATTGAAATGATGTTAGGCTGCTTACCTCGACCGGCTGCTCAGACAAGAGATGTAGGCCTACACGTAGCTGTAGCTGGATCTGAGCTATCCGAGTGCATCCTGAGGTCTACAGGGCGACGAGGGTGCATGGGATAGCTAAGAAGGATGGCAGGGGAGTGTGACGCGTCAACGGAAGACTGGTTGAGTTAATACGTCGAGCGGCTAGAACATTTCTTCCTGGCAAATAAAGTGGAAGCCGAACAGAAAAAGGACGCTTTCCTCGCCTGTATACATTTGGCCTGCTCCGAGCGCTCGTAGCACCCCAGAAATTGAAAGACCGAACGTACGAGCAACTGGTCGCAGCCTTAACGACACACGTAGCGCCTAAACCTCTAGTCATCGCAGAACGTACGGTTCCACAAACGGGACAAAAGGAGGGATATGTGGTATGCAGCAAGTTTGCAGAACTGTGCGTTTGGTGCGACGTTATCAGAGACGCTGAGAGACAGGGTGTTCTTTGGTATGAGGGACGAGGGGGTACAGAAGAGACTCCTCACAAAGGCAGACCTCACTTTTGCCAAGGTGCTGGAGACAGCGGAAATAGCGGAAAGGGAGACTAAAGACGCGCAGAACAGTTGCAGAGTGTCACAAAACAGGAACAAGACTGAATTACATCAAGTGGCAGCACCACCAAGAAGGGGGAGACCGTCAGGCCTAGGGGCTTGCAACAGGTGTGGAGGAGCGCATGATACTCAACAGTGCAAGTTCAGAAACAAAGTTTGCAGGAAATGGGGGCAAATTGAGAGGGCGTGTTGTGCAAAGAAAAGGGCAGAAGGAACAGGTGTTGGAAAGGGTGTACCCACTAGAGACCACTCTGTGAAGGAACTAAAGGGGGACGATGAAAGCAATGAAGAATGGGACAGACTGAAATGGGGATCACTACATGGCCTAGCAAAAGACAAGAGATATGGAATGAAACAGAGGACAATGGGTAAACCTATATGTATGTGGAGTTCATCATGAATGAACAACTGCTATGTATCAATACAATTGGTTGTACCCCAAATTGTACAGGCCTGTACAATTTTATAGGCCTGTACCACTGTACAGGCCACTACCCCTCCCTGTACACGCCATTACCCTTGTACAGGCCTGCACCCCTGTACAAGCCTGTACCCTTGTACAGTCCTGTACCCCCCACCCACCCCAGTACAGGCCTGTACCCTTGTCCAGGCTTGTACCCCTCCCTGCATGTACACGCCTTTACCCCTGTACAAGCCTGTACCCACTGTACAGTCCTGTAAACCCCCCCCCCCCCCCCCCCCCCCCCCCCCGCCAGTACAGGCCTGTACCCCTGTCCAAGCTTGTATCCCTGTACCCCTCCTTGAACATGCCTGTATCCCTGAGCAGGCCTGTACCCCTCCGTGAACAGTGGTACAGGCCTATACCTCTCCCTGTACCCTTTCACAGGATTGTACTGCTGTACATGTATAGTTCATGTCTCTACTCAAAGCATGGCTTTATAACCGGACCTCTTCTGTAGTTTTGGGTGGCCATCCCTCCTGAATAGACTGAAACACCCTTGCTAACACCAGGTCCCTTAATTGTTGTTGTTCTTCGTAATTCTGCCACTGCGACCGGGAGGGTTTGTAGTAGGGAATGTCCCTCCTTCCTCCTCGTCCATTTGTGCCATCTGCATGTCGGCCACCACTGGGAGACATGAAAGTGCATCAGCATTTGTGTGCTGAGTGGTACTCTTGTACCTGATATCAAGACAGGGCTAGCCTACCGCATATACCAATGCAACCGTGCTGCTGTCACTGCTGGTAATCCCTTTTCAGGGTTGAGAATGGACAACAAGGGATGGTGGTCTGTCACCAGTGTGAAATGGGGAGGAACTGTGATGTCCGGAAACATTCAGTGATTAGACATATATAGGATGTGTGTGCATGTGATTACGTGTATGATTCAGTATAATGAATGAATGGTTGTTGATGTTGTGAGCTATCCGAGTGCATCCTGAGGTATCGAGTGTCTGAGAAACAAACCAGCCTAGGACGCCATTGCATGTGGTCGAATCTTAAATCTTTTGAAACATGATCACATGTACATGTACAACAGTGCTTTGTTGTGACACCTGCAGTAAAATTAACACAACAGTAACGCTACATTACATCCATAGTGACATCCATGCACATGCACTGTTCCTTCTGATTTGTTCCTGCAGCTAGTGAGCGTTGTATGTAAAAAAAATCAATTTAAGCTGACACTTGAACTCCCTGAAATAAAAATGCAGTGATTACTAGAATACACCTGAACACACATATTGCATACTGTAGAAGAGAACAGGTTAACTTACGTCCTTTTCTTCAACCCAATATAAATGTCTTCTTAAAACCACTTTACAACACTGGAAAGCATGGTATTATTCAGTTTTATTTTGTTTTTTAAAAACAAACCCAGCTAGCTTACCTTTTTCCTTTCATACACAATCCTTTCAGTCTGATAGTACTTCATTTGACATGCGCTATAAGATGAGAGCCAGGGCCAGCGGGGTGAATGGAGATAAGGGGAGGAAAGGAGAGAGGAGTGAGAGTGATGGGAGGGAGGGGGAGGTAGGAAAATTGACGGGATGAGGAGGGAGGGAGATGGAAGGGGAGGTAAGGAAATTGAATGGAGGAGGAAAAGAGAAAGTATTATTTGGGTTTTTTTGTACAGGTTGTGGTGGCACTTTGTATATGCCAAAACATTGAGTGTCTGACTGGCTAAATACAATTGAGGGATTCATGAAAGTTTGTGTTATGATGTTCTACTTCCATTGCTGCAGTATTATTGTAGGAAGTCTTCCCTTCATATGTACAGTTAAATGGCATGTTTGTGAACCCTGGATTAATTGACAAAACAAAGTGACATGCCACGTGTACACCAGGGGGTAGGTACGGTAAATCCCTGGTATTATAGGAAGTACTTGCATGTAATGGTGTGCTTCTTGTACACGTAACATCTGTAGCAAATGCATGACTGGAAACCGTAAGTGATACTGGCAGATGTTGCCTATTCCTGCCTCCTCCTCCCCCACGTTCAGCTGATGTGTGTGTGTGTGTGTGTGTGTGTGTGTGTGTGTGTGTGCATGTGTGTGTGCGTGTGTGTGCGTGTGTGTGTGTGTGTGTGTGTGTGTGTGTGTGTGTGTGTGTGTGTGTGTGTGTGTGTATGTACATGTATGTGTGTGTGTACATAAACACCTGCTGATCCTATCTTATTTCGATGTTTGTACAAAGTAACAAAGGCCCAATGTTATGAATTTTGTTGTGTGGCCAGACTGTGCTGATAAAAGGTCTAGGTCTGTACATGTACATACAGTGAATAATCTCATGCACAATGCCATGCATCTTTGTGCAAATACAACCCCTAGGCCTGGTTTTGCTGGTTGTCCTAGGGAAAAGCTGTGTCCTGGAAGTTCATAGTATGTTAACAGATGTGCAGCACTACTACTTGTGTCCATACATGTATGTACATTTTTGATGAGCCCCAGGGTTATTCTATTGCCTGTCTACTTGTTGCCAGCTAGGCTTGGAGTACTACAGTTGAGAGCCTTACTGTTGACAGTAATGAGAGCAAGGTACTACATGGAATGCCGTGCACACTAAAAATGAAAACCTTTAGGGAAGGCCAACAATATAGGGAGAAGGCCACCTATAGGGAGAAGGCCAACTGTATAGGGAGAAGGCCAACTGTATAGAGAGAAGGCCAACAGTATAGGGAGAAGGCCAACTGTATAGGGAGAAGGCCAACTGTATAGGGAGAAGGCCAACAGTATAGAGAGAAGGCTACCTATATAGGGAGAAGGCCAACTGTATAGGGAGAAGGCCAACTGACCAACAGTATAGTATACATGTATAACATGTACATGTACATGTAAGTTGTCAAGGGAGGTGTGTCCATATATGTATGTACGAAGTGGGCCCATAAGGTTATTCTATTTGTGATAACTAATGCAAACACTAAATGGGCATGGGCCAACCTACATGTATGAAGCTTTGGCATAGCCCCAGAACCATTATCCCTTGTTAGGCCAGTAGGGGCCAAAACCAGCTTAAGGCTGGCTTGTGGTTTCCTTGTCCACACAATGGATGTGGTTGCTTTGCAAAACTTAGGTAACCACTAAAATCACTACCTATCTTTGAAGTACCACTGCATGTACATGTAGTGACCTACAGCCAAAAAAGTTGCATGAAGGGCATACGATGACTTGGCTACATACATGTATAGAAGGGTTAAGGTTACCACACGTACATGTAGGTAACATGTTGCATGCAACTCAAATGAATATAGCGGCATGGTAGCCTTTTAAAGCACAGCCTCATATGCAAATGTAGTAATATTAAATTAAACAGAACTTTTGTGTAGGTAGTCAGGGTTAGGGTTTATACCTGTATCTGGTAGCCACCAGATGAGACCATTTTTGAAATTAGTCCTGGGTACATATACTAGGTACAGGATTATGTAACAGTAGATGGTGTCTATAAAGATAGACATGTAGTAACAAAGAGTACATGTACAAGTTAATGTACCTCTCCAGGCCCTTAAACAGAAGTACTTTAACATGCATGTTCAAAGACTTCTGATGGAGCCGTCACCCAAGTGATGCATTGTATGTGTACAAAGGATACCTCCCCCCTTTCTGGGGGATTTGGAGAGGTGATCCAATGACACCACCAACACCCCTCCAGGGGAGTGAGGAAGTGTTCTCAACACCAATGCATGCAAAGAAAAATTAGCATGTCCAAAAATACTATGCGTACTCTAGTGCATGTAATCACCATCACAATAGCCCCCAAACAGCCATTCACACACCTGTTATCTGTCGTCACTGTGTTCAAAGGACTGGGGAAGTAGCCAGACCAGTAAATACTTTGGTTTGTAGTACTGCAGTTAGTAGGTCTTCATTGATCCTCTGCTCCTCCAGTAGTATGGTAGCTCTCTCCTGGTAGATTGTTGTGTCTTGTTGTGGTTGTACAGCAATCTGTGTGTGTGTGTGTGTGTCTGTGGTGTGTATGTGTGTGTGTGTATGTGTGTGTGTGTGTGTGTGTGTGCGTGTGTGTGTGTGTGTATGTGTGTGTGTGTGTGTGTGCGTGTGTGCGTGTGTGTTTGTGTCCAATTATTATTATTTATATCTGATGTATATGGATGTACATGTAAGTACCACTGTGTACAGGTATATGTGTGGACATCATTGGTGTGTGTGCCCATGTTTGAAGCACACAATACACAGCTCTACATCAGCGTGTGTAGTGTGCACATGATGGAGACACTTGTGAATATGTGCATCGCCACCAGTAGAGCTACTACATTGAGTGTCCACACTGTAACTGAGCATGCGTGACTTGCTGGAAGTGTCCATGCACGTGTGTGGTGTGTGTGTCCCACAGGTCAGCTATACACATGGTAAACAAAGGGACAGAGATGCTACACAAATGGACAATGCTCAGTGGTTCATATAGGGAGAAAGCCAATAGTATAGGGAGAAGGCCAACTGTATAGGAAATAGTATAGGGATAAGGTCGACAGTACACATGTAGGTAGAAAGTCAACAGTATAGGGAGAAAGCCAACAGCATAGGGAGACGGCCAACTGTATAGGGATAAGGTCAACCATATAGGGAGAAGGGTCAACAGTATAGGGAGAAGGCCAAGAGTATATAGGGAGCAGGCCAACAGTATAGGGAGAAGGCCAACAGTATAGAGAGAAGGCCAACAGTATAGGGAGAAGGCCAACAGTATAAGCGCAGCTTATTATAAAGAGAAGGCCACCAGCATAGGAAGAAGGCCAACAGTACAGGGAGAAGGCCAACAGTATAGGGAGAAGGCCAACAGTATAGGGAGAAGGCCAAGAGTATATAGGGAGAAGGCTAACAGTATAGGGAGAAGGCCAATGTATAGGGAGAAGGCTAACAGTATAGGGAGAAGGCCAATGTATAGGGAGAAGGCCAATGTATAGGGAGAAGGGCCAACAGTATAGGGAGAAGGCCAACTGTATATAGGGAGAAGGCCAACTGTATAGGGAGAAGGCCAACTGTATAGGGAGAAGGCCAACAGTATAGGGAGAAGGCCAACAGTATAAGCGCAGCTTATTATAAAGAGAAGGCCACCAGCATAGGAAGAAGGCCAACAGTACAGGGAGAAGGCCAACAGTATAGGGAGAAGGCCAACAGTATAGGGAGAAGGCCAAGAGTATATAGGGAGAAGGCTAACAGTATAGGGAGAAGGCCAATGTATAGGGAGAAGGCTAACAGTATAGGGAGAAGGCCAATGTATAGGGAGAAGGCCAATGTATAGGGAGAAGGGCCAACAGTATAGGGAGAAGGCCAACTGTATATAGGGAGAAGGCCAACTGTATAGGGAGAAGGCCAACTGTATAGGGAGAAGGCCAACAGTATAGGGAGAAGGCCAACTGTATAGCGAGAAGGCCAACAGTATAGCGAGAAGGCCAACAGTATAGGGAGAAGGCCAACTGTATAGCGAGAAGGCCAACAGTATAGGGAGCAGGCCAACAGTATAGCGAGAAGGCCACCAGTCTAACACTACAGGAAGAAGACCAACAGTATAAGGAGACGGGCAATTAACGGTCCGGGAGAAGGCCAACAGTACAGGGAGAATTCCATACAGTACTAGTATAGGGAGAAGGCCATATATCCTCCCCCTTCACTGCATCGAATATATGCCTGTTCTGCACATACTAAATTCACACAGTATACTCACCAAAACACTTGAATCTCAGAAGTTGAAATCATGCAGGGCAATCCGTTTATTGCTGCCTCCACATCTCCAAAGCTACGATTGTGTATTATCATTAATAATTCATCTGCAATTAACAGTTAACTAGTTGCAACGTACGCAATAACTGTAACTTAATCCCAGATGACGCAAGGTATTACGTTATGACATATTGTTTATGAATAAATTATGCGCGGTAGAAATTAATTTTTTGTCTTGATTTTACTACACGAATGGTTCATTTCATAATTATATAAAACACAGATTCACAATCAGACCGATTTATACTAAATTATAAATGTGTTTAAAATTCAATTTAAAAATAAAAGCATGATGACCGCCTATGTATGGGCCATTTCTCCATATGTATAACAATGGAAGTATAACACCGTGTATAACAGATGTATAACATTCAGTATACCTGTGTATAACAACGCAGTATAACGCACTTGCGATATTCATAATCCACGTTTCCAAGCAACAAAATTATGGAAACCACAACTTTTGATTAATAAGATTATACAAAAGTCCACGCATGATGTAGTTAAGTTCTTGGTAGAGGGAACATTTGCTCTCTTGTCCAGTATGTGGAGAAATGCACCCACCTCCTGTTGACAAACAAATTGACACCATACACACAGAACAGTACCAGTAAACGAACCAGCATTAAAGTTACTTCTTGGTGGAGGGCACATCTGCTCTCTTGTCCAGTGTGAAAAGAAAATGCACAGGCCACCTCCTGTTGGCAAACAACCTGACACCATACACACAGAACAGTACTAGTAAACTAACCAGCACATTGCAGCAAAATCGGAACACCAGGCACTCTTATAATACACCATAGTGGTCTTGTTAGGGAGGCAACATGACCTCTCAGAACCTGTGTAATAATCTAATACACATCATACAGCCGAGCAGTGCCCATTGAACTAACCTTGCAACAGCAAGATGTCAAAAAGACCCATGCACTCAAAAGACACCATGGCAGACATCATGCAACACTTGGCTTCAACCTGTGTGATATTCCAAATATTGCACACAATGCACAAAGCACCATCCATTAAATTTACCACACATCGTCAAAGACGTCACAAGCACCATGCAATCTAAAACCTCCTGTAAGAAAGGCAACACTTGGCTTCAACCTATGTGAATTGATATTGTAAATGTTGCACACCATACACAAAGCAAACATTACCCACTCCTGGAGGCATTATACTAGGCATCCTGTAAGAAAGATATCACTTGGCTTCAGACAACTTTCTAAATGTCGCACATCATACACAAAGCAGTGCTCACCCATTTAACTTACCATCAAAAGAACCATGACCATGCACTCTAAGGACACCATGGTAGACATCCTGTAAGAAAGACAACACTTGGCTTCCACACCTACACAGTACACACCTGAAAAGTACACACCTGCACAAGACACACACGTGCACAGTACACACACCTGCACAGTACACACACCTGCACAGTACACACGCCTACACAGTACACACACCTGCACAGTACACACACCTACACAGTACACACACCTCCAGAATACACACCTACACCCAGTACACACACATGCATGCACAGTACACATGCCTACACAGTACACACACCTACACAGTACACACATCTGCACAGTACACACACAAGCACAGTATACACACATGCATGCACAGTACACATGCCTACACAGTACACACACCTACACAGTACACATGCCTACACAGTACACTCTCCTCCAGAGTACACACCTACACCCAGTACACACACATGCCTACACAGTACACACACCTACACAGTACATACACCTCCACAGTACACACACCTCCAGAATACACACCTACACCCAGTACACACACATGCATGCACAGTACACACACCTACACAGTACACACACCTGCACAGTATACACACCTGCACAATACACACTCCTGCACGCTACACAACCTGAACAGTACACACCTGCACAGAACCTGTGTGGTATCCTAATGTTACACACCACACACAAAGCATCACACATTGAACTTACCACAAATTGCAAAGACGTCACAAGCACCATGCACTCTAAAGACACCATAGTGGTAAGAAAGGCAACACTTGACTTCAAACAACCTGTGCGATATTCTAAATGCTGCACACCATGCACAAAAAGGTGAAGACACATACCTGCAATACAACAAAATAGGTCACAGGTGTATATTCAAAAGATGCGCAGACCAAAACTCTTTAAACTTACATGTACACTAAACTCTATGGGCTTCCGTAATTAGATACACTTACGCTACTCAGCAACTGGAAACAAGATACAAAATTGCTCACATACATACTAGTATTTATACTTCTTGACTTGGAAAAACCATGCAGTAATGCACGATTGAGCACCAAGCTGATAGGTAAAAGAGTAATAACATACGTAGCTTTTCCAATCCGCTTTAATCTTGACATAGCGCACGTGTGGGTTTTAAAAATCAATTAATTGTAAGGCTATATTGTTATACACAATGCGTATAACAGATGGGTAAGACCATTGCCGTTATACACAGTTATACACAATGTGTATAACATATTATGTATAACAGCGTGTATAACAATGTTATAACGATGTGTATAACAACCCTTTTTACACAGTGGTACCTGTTTTGAAAGTAGTTTACACACTTGCTCCAAACCTGAATTGTCCTAAATACGATGAAGTGATTAAACTGTGCCTTGGTGTTTGTTCCACAGACTTATGATATAAAGCTTTTTGTACGCATCCCTGTAATGAATTTGTGACAAAAGTAATCAATAAGTTGAAATAACCCTGCTTCCCAATCCCTTTGCATGCCTTCAGAAACTCGGATAGAACCGATTCGTATACACTGTATTTTTACATAACGCTACGTACAGGGCTTAAAACACAAACGTTAAGTCTTGGTCTGGAATATCAGTCAAAACCGCCATGCTTAATTGTATTCATTTACTGCTATTCCGCTGTTACAGGTTTAGATCCGAAACGAGCCTATTACCATCGAGAGCCTGGTGTTTCCAAATCCAAATGTATGCTTTAACAGCCACAATCTCTTACGTGATGACAACCACAGCTTTATGGGTGTGCATTAATTAGGAACAACTTCAATATTTCCTTATATAATATCGTGACTCAAACTCAAACAACCATTCCCTTTCATTACTACATGTACGTGTAAAACCAATCTGACAACCATATGCATGTGAGTATAGTGTGCCGGGTAGGGGGCATTTCCACATGTTTATTTACCTTGACATTCCCAACAAACAACAATGTTTGTTTAACAATAGACGAAGTCTTTATACAATGTCCTTTGTCCCATTGATTTGCTACAACTATTATTTGTTGCAAGAGAACATAATATCAATAAACAATCTGTGGTCAAGGTTAATTCAAAATCAGGATTTCCTGGTGGTTTTTCGTTATGTTCAACTGTATGGCACACAATACATCATCTGGCTCCACTAACGTTTTTCTGATCTTAGAAGTACACTACTCTATAGAATTCGGACACAATTTTAACATAATCATTCAAGTCAGAAATGCTAGCTTGTCAAGACCACCTTATGGAGGTACAAATTGGAACTTTTCTTCTAGGCAACTATCACACCACTAGGCTTTTTGCTTTCAATTAAACAATATATATATATACTTGCAGATCAATCTAAATACAATGTATATGGCATCACTTGGAGTACATATGCTCCATACATGTAAAAAATACAATTGTACTGTGCGTAAATTCCTAAAGATATGGTTGTTCTATAGTTCCATCAATGAGGCAAAGCGAGTTTTGCAATTTGTTTTGCTCCATGCCATATCAAAAGTTCTTGCAGCCAATAGTTGAACAAGATTGAGCAGTTGGGTGAAGCGGTGTGGTAATGGGGCAGCAAACTAAACGTAGTTTACTGCTACCTTTGATCTGCCATGCTTTAAAAAGGCTTCACCAACCAACTCCGAGCATATCGGAGCGTTAGGTTCCATATACGGTTTGTGCCTTATCATGAAATCATTTACAAAAACGCGACCCGCGTATCACTCACGAACCTAGAAACGGATAGTTTAGCTCTCTGTTGCTATCGAACCGGAATGGAAGGACGATCATTTACATGTTTTGTTCAAGTCGCCAAACACTTTGCTTTAAGAGAACAAAAAAAGCTCGTATTTTTCGTTCCCAGTCCCAATTTTGTCCAAAGTCCTGGGTGAGTATACATGTGACTCGCGATAGGAACTGTTCCAAAGAGCGCCAATCATTCCAATGAGTGTAGAATTTCCTGGACGAAAATCTTCAGGTATCAGATATATAACCGATTGCGTCATCGTTATGTAATATGCAGAATCTAGCGTTCCCATGGTAATGTTGGCCCGCCAGCTTAGTTAACCGCGATTGTCAAAATGCTTTCATGCGTGGAACGAAAGAGAACGACGAGAGGAATGCCAAAATTAATAGTACGAATTAGAGTCCTCCCGATCGCGATTTTGGTACAATCATTATGTCTGGTACAATGCGGATCCTGAACAAAAGCGAGCGTCTGCTTGTGCAAATGTTGAATCGAACCGAACAGTGCATAAAGCTTAGCAAGCAAGTTTCGATGTAGAACAGCTGCAAATGTAACATAAATGTATACATTGTGCAATAAACATGGCATTACAACGGCTGGATTTTGTCATACAAACGTATCTACGCGGGTTTTGCAGTATACTAGTAGTCAAAAAATGAATGAAATAAGAAAAATATTCTCCCTGAGAAAGGTAGTGGTACATGTATATAGAATTTGAAGGCAATGGTGGTGTAAAAAGGAAGGGAACAAGGGATTGGAGATACAATAATTATTCCTATATTTAGCACTTTGTACACTGGCATTACATTTATGTTGCTAAATATAGGAATAATTATTGTATCTCCAATACTGCTTTCCAGATATGTGGAGGCGTGTCGCACAAGACGAAGCGCATAATTAGAACACAACTGGGAAGGGAGCTCCTATGAAAAGCCAAGACATGTACATGTACTCCAACAACTTGTAATGATTAGGGGATGCATGCCATCTGTTAAGCTACGTGCACTTTTTCCCGCTCAATACGCGCTATTGATATAATCACCGCCTCCCATACATTGAACTGGACGCAAGTCATTGGCATGAATCGAGCGGGAAAAAGTGCGCGTAGTTTGTTCAGTTGTATCTCCGTAACGGATGGCATACAAAGTAACGAACAGAATAAATCGATAGGTATAGGACCTCTCTACCAAAAAACCGAATTTGAAGCGATTTGATTACTCCTACAGAAAGTTATATTGGGTTTGAACCTGGTGGGGTATCGAACGTTGCAATGTTGGCACGGAGCAAGTGCAAGGCACCAAAATGTATTTTACATGTGCATATAGACCAATGGTGTAGTATAAAGTCATGAAATTAGGACGTCGATAGCGTTTACCGTTCGGACGATATAGCGATTCAAACGGTATAACACGATTATTTTATAATGTAATAAAACATGCATCGGACGTTTTTGCGAAAAACTATCCCATATACATGTATATATAGATACATATATATGCTCAGTTTCTGTAGGTGAAGCGTTTTTAAAGCATGACAGATGAGGATCAAAGGGTATCAGCAAATTACGTTTAGTTTGCTGCCCCACTACATTACGACACTTCACCCAACAGCGCAATCTTGTTAAACTATTGGCTGCAAGAACTTTTAATGTTTTGGAGCAGAACAAATTGCACAACTCACACTTTTAGGAATTTACACACAGTACTATTGTATTTTTTACATGTATAGAGCATATGTACTCCAAGTGATGCCATATATTTAAGTTGATCTGCAAGTATTAATTGTTGAATTGAATGCAAAAGCCTAGTGGTGCGGTGGTTGCCTTTTTAATGTGAAGAAGAAAGGTTGCAACTTGAACCTGCATGAAGTGGTCTGGACAAGCTGGCATTTCTGAGTTGAGTGATTATGAAGCATTATGTTCAAATTGTCTCAGAATTCTATAAAGTATTGTTCTTCTTAGCTCAAAAAACCTTGTGTCATAACATAATGAAAAACCACCATGAAATCCTGATTTTGAGTGCCGGCTCGCAAGAGCTAAAAGTCACACCTTGCAAGATCGAAAAATAAGGCATATTCATCGTGGAGTTAGGACAACTGTTGGTGTTCATAGCGCAACCATACCGCTTTCATCAGTAAAATTCATTTGGTGAAGGCCGGCCCAGATAGATCGGTATCGATAGATGAAAGCAGTATGGTTGCGTTATGAACACCAACAGTTTTCCTAACTCCACGATGAATGTACCTTATTTTTCGCTCTTGCAAGGTGTTTATTTTGAATGGACCAGTTGCGCGTAAGGCTATGAATTTAATTAGCCCGTTAATTACTCGTGTCGTCACAGCTGGCGGCAGAATCTTTTTTCTAAAAAACTTTGTAAGAGGTGGTACGGAGAGTTACGGACAACGAACTGCCTGGAGATCGATGTGGAGTGTGTGGGATTACCAAGGCAACAGATCCAAACGTCTCTTTTCATAGAATTCCGAAGGATCCAATTATGCGAGCTAAGTGGACCGACGCTCTTCACCTTCAGAATGTCTTATGAGAACCTCGGGCCAAGTTCTCGAGTATGCTCCAGGCATTTTCAAAATGGAGATCCCCGTAATTCTCCAAGCCTGTTTTTATGGAAGCGTATCAAACAAGATTCGAGAGCACAAAGAGCTAAGAACAGAGAAGCTCGAAGGTTATTCACCATAACACCTGAGCGTGTAACTACTTGTAGTTCAGCTGCAATTGTTTCTGACATTACTACTACTCCATCTACTAGTACTTATCTGCCATCTACTAGTACGCCTCTACCATCTACTAGTACTCCTTTACCATCTCTACCATCTACTAGTACTCCTCTACCATCTCTACCATCAACTAGTACTCCTCTACAATCTACTAGTACTCCTCTACCATCTACTAGTACTCCTCTACCATCTCTACCATCTAACAATACTCCTCTACCATCTAACAATACTCCTCTACCATCTACTAGTACTCCTCTACCATCTACTAGTACTCCTCTACCTCAACTCCTGATAGCCCAGGTTGGGGAGCAACTTGATACCAATTATACTGTCTATGAGCTACCTGGACCAAGTGGACTGCAGGCTGAAGAATGGGAGCTACCTGGACCAAGTAGACTGCAGGCTGATGAATACCGCTTGATGAATGAAGCTCTTTTGAAACGTATAAAAGTACTAGTAGAGGAGAAAAAGGGTCGCTTATCAGATTCGACAAAGCTACCATTCTGTATTGAACAGATACAACATGACGACAAGCTGGTACAATTTTATACTGGGTTCTCCTCGTTTCGTTTGTTTTTAGCTTTTTTTGAGCTACTTGGCCCTGCTGTGGACCATCTTAACTACTAGGGGTCAAAAGATGGTGCAAGGAAACGTTGTAAACTCAGAAAAATTGATGGAAAAAACCAGTTTTTCTTGTCTTACTTAAACTTAAGTTGAACTTAATGCACAAAGATCTTGCATTTCGTTTTTGTGTTTCAGTAACTCATATCTCAAGATGCATCACCAGATGGATTTGCTTCTTGTATAAGTAACTTAAGGAAATAGACTGAATTCCTTCTGTTGATCAAGTGTTTGGAACTCAACCTATTGAATTTCGAGAAAAATTTCCCTCAACGTATGCAATCATTGATGGCAGTGATGTGTTCATAGAGACACCATCAGACCTACACTTCCAGTCTTCAACTTGGAGTCAGTACAAGCACCATAATACAGTTAAATTTCCGGTTGCCTGTACACCAAATGGTGCTATATTCTTCATCTCTCCTGTCTATGTAGGATCTATCTCAGATGTGGAGTTAACACGACTCAGTGGGTTTCTTGAAGTTGTGAGAGGAAAAGTGGGCATTTCAGTAATGGCTGACAGAGGTTTCATTATCAAGGAACTTCTTAGTAGCATTGGCGTTGAACTAAACATTCCGCCATTCATGGAAGGAAGAAAGCAATTACCACCACAAGAGATACAAACTGGTAGAAAAATAGCTTCGCTGCATATACATTTTGAGAGAGCAATCGGTAGAATGAAATTGTATCATATTCTAAAAAGAACAATACTTGTTTCTTTGGCATGTCTTACAAACCAGATTGTTTTTATATGTGCCTTTCTCACCAACTTCCAACCAGTTTTGATTCCTATCCCGGATGAGCCAGATGACAGTGATGTTTAATCTTACTTCAAACAACTTTCAGACTTAGATGATGATTCTGATAATGCTGAAAGTAGTGAATGTGACGCATAGCAAGCTCTTTGTTTGGTTTACATGATGTACATGTATAGCATGGTGAAAAAATGTATTCCAGTTTTGCTTATTGAATGTTGCGCAAGTCAACTTTCTGCCTCATAGCTAAACAAATGTGCTCAACATACAGTTTCATGCTTCACTATAAAAACCATTGACAAGTGGTTAATGATCATTGCATTGACAGGTTTCTCATAGGGTGTCCTAAAGCATGCAGAGGGCTAACTATTTTAGGCACAACACAGTTATCATAGAATGAAGTCAATTTGGGCAAAAGTTCTAGATTCCAGAATGCCTCATCAAACCATATTCTTTGTACATGAATGCCTCTTTTGGTGTAATTTACAAAGTCACACCAAGATCTTTTCCCAATCCCCATTTGGCCTTGAACTTGACAGTAGTAACTGTGTGTTTTCTTGAGCATAATAGAGGTGGTTTGAGAGTCAAAGGTACAGCAAAAGCTAGAATCACTACAAGCTTGTGATGGTAGAATGTTTCTAGCAGTGTATGGACATTTTACCTCAACAAAACCAAATGGGTGCTAAGAATTCGAGGGGTCATACACTGCACCATCAGGAGATGTTCCAAGATAGGGATGTTGATAGCTGATAAGAAAACCACATGCAGAAACACTTAGTAGGGGATGTCCATGTGACTGCTGGTATGCTACAAACTCTCTTATTGCATTTGGCTCATTCTCTATTCCATACTGGGTTGCAGCAGAAGAAAAATTCCTTGGCTGAAATTATACTGAGAACCAGGTTGTCTGGAGGAGTATCTGGTCTGCGTTTGAAAACTGATCCGAAGACAGAGGACGTGATCCGGTATCGTAGGGCAGAAAACCACAGTGAGGAGTGTCTTTGCTCGCGTGTGCTTCTCTCTATATCTTGGATCCTTTCACGACTGACCTTTAACGTTTCTTTGAAGGCAACAATTTTAGTAGCAAGAGCTTGATCATCCAAATTAATGGATGTCGGAGATGGTCGACTTTGCTGCAGTGTGAAGTCAAGTAAAAAGGATATAGACATTTGCTCCCCTTTCACACTCTCCAAAAATGCTGGCATCCTGCTTTGAATCTGACCTCTAAACTGAGGTGGTTGAGGATCAAAGTCTTCCAACAGCTTTATCTTTCTCTTCACTGGCTTTCTGTACTCTAGCTGCTCAAAGGAAGTAGTTGCTATCTGCAATGTACTATCCTTCTTGGCCTTTGGAGCTTTCCATTGACATCAGTGGCAATGATGTTACAGGGGTTGGTTCTGTTTCTGTTGCTTCTGTTTCAGTTGAACTGGTTGAGAGAAGGTTGGGTTGAAGCTGGAATGATGTAGAGCTTAGAGCTGCTAGCGCATTAAGGAGTACTGATACATGAGTACAGCTTGCTGACATCCTACACATATCAATGATTAAGCAATCATTTACATAGCAAAGTTGAAACAATGCAAAGAAGGCTTACCCAGCAGCACAATCACATTTTGCTGAACAAATAGTAGCTACATCTCCCTCTTTTCCAAGGGAGCATATAAACTTTGTATATGCCACCCTTCATCGATGGTGATGTGGTACATTTGACATGACAGAAAAATTGATTGGCATTCACTTGCAACTCCTGTAGCCGTCCAGAAGCCCAGTGTGCATATCCACGCTCCAGTGCTCTAAAATCCCCTTCTTCCACAAAGTGCCCAATGTGTCCAGCCAAGTATGTATACACAAGTCCTACATTCATACATGTACTTATTTAAACTATATAAAATGTAAAGCATAAATTGTAGTATTTACCAGATGTAACTTGTGGTATAGAACGAGCTATGTCCTTAAAGTTAGCATCAGTGACCTGCTTCCAGCCAGTAAGAGGAGGGGGTGGATTTGATGGCATCAGCACCTGCTCTCCAGCTTCTTTTAAGCATTCATACTTTCTGTGAGTATACAAGCCATCAACATCCACAATCTTCTCCTGCTCCTGCTCAGAAAGGAGAACTCTTAAGTAGAGTCAAGTGAAGAAGTATTTTAAAGCACTAATCATCAGTTTTTAGTTGTATCACAAACCTATCCAAGATTTGCTGCTATTTCCAAGAAGTGGGAGCTTCGATGCCTAAGGCAGATATGGTATGCTTATTGTAGGGCTTCGAAAGTTTGGCTCCGGGAATATCATCTTCGGTAAGAGTAACTTCACACGCAGCGTTGCTAATGCCGCTCATTTCCTATTGCTGGATCTTCGCAACCACTCGGTCTCTTGTCACGCTAGAAACGGTATATCACACGTAGATAACTGTTAAGTTTATCAAAGTTCTTTTAATTAGAGCACGTTAGATACGAAGCTCTGAAATTCGCAACACACTCTCCATTGACTTCTCAATTGACAGAACAGCCGCCAGCCGTGACGTCACGTGTAATTAACACTAATTAAATAATAAACTATTAAATTAGATGATAAATTAATCTCCACAGTTCCAAGGATGTTGGTATTAAGATTTTGGAAATCATGTGTACAGATGGAAAGTATATGATTGCTGGCCAGGTGAGCGGTTCCTTTTTAGTACTAATACGTTAATCTAAAACAATCTCCTTTAGAATGAACTATATGATGACATCATACAGGCAGTAAACTCTTTTGCAGCAACTTATACTCCTGCTCTTTTGCCGGCATTTGATAAGACAATTGTCACCAGTTCACAGCCTCTTCCACCTCCATACAGCCAAGCTGAGAGCGCTCTTCAGGTACATATAATATCGGATAGTGAAAATGACCATTGTGATGAATGCATATGTGTATGTGGTCAATGAGTACGGTATACGCGTACATGTATAGATAGATGTAATTATATATATAGTACTGTATACATATATTCATGTATATGTATACTAACAGTAAATATCTGTGATCCATAGATGTACTAGCACATGCATGTATATGTCTACCTCCATTTGAATCAGGTGTTTTATATTAAAGTATTCTGACACTAGGATATTATATGCATTGTTGTGTGATAATTTCTCCAGCCAGATATAGCTCCATTACCAAATCTAAGTGAGCTGGACAAGATGCCTGAAGGTATGTAAAATGATAAACTTGGACCATGCTCTAAACATTGTTGATACACAGCTCAAACCTCTGTGCCGAATGCGAATTTTTATGAAAGGAATGAATCAGTATCTCAACAGTCAGATTGGCACTATTATAGAGACCATAACCGTTTCCATCCAAAGAATGTCTGCCATGCATGCTGCCATGCAGATGGAGACTTCTATGCACCATGTGAAAAAGGACCTCTTCTTGCGTTCTTCATTATTCTGTTATGGATAATCGTCATAGTGCTACTCATTATTGTGGTGTTGCCACTTACCCCATTTATACCAATTATTGTTATGTGTTTTCGTATTTTGTCTGCCCTGGATTGTTGTGATTGATTCAGTTTATATACACAGTGTCTTACAAAGTGCATTTCTGTATTGCAGTGAGTCTTTTGGAGATACGTTATAATGAATTCATTGCATGTGCCTGTATGTACGTATTTATAGTGAAATTTAACTTCAATATGCATGGCCACTTTATGTAAACAAAATTGTCCATAAAAAACTCAAGACAAATTTGCAACATCTCATTATGTCTGCTGTTGAATTGGGTAAAGCAATGTTATCTTCTTAAAATATACTTTACTGCTCTATAAGACTCTTCAGTTAGTACAGCATTATGGTTTATAGCTCTCAAATGATGCCATGGAGTGCATGCCTTCATATACACAGTTCTCACCATTACAGTTGTTCAATATGCACTTTAAGTGACCATGGAGCTTTAAGTGATTAACACATGTAACTTAAACTCATATATGATTTGTAATGTGATCCATTAAGAGATCTGATTTTTTTGTGTGTATTGCTGTATAAAATACAAAGGCTCCAACTGAGTTTTTGGCACTGTTATCCAGTAGAATAGACAACTTGATAAGTATTTCATTTGCTGCCTTATACTTCCTCATCTCCTAACAGGGCTTGATTATTGTCACTGTCTGTGTCATAAAACCTTCACCTTCTCAATCGAGAAGTTACATCCACCTTAAAAGATAAAAGACAGCTATCAATAAAATGGTACCTAAGCAATGGTATGCTTGGATCAACACCCCCTTATTCATGCAACCGTCACACCACTACTCAATCCAATTACCCTCAATGAAGTGTGTGCGATGGCAGTATCACCAGCCCAGTTTTCATAACAGAGCAAACATGCATCCAATGTTTCCAAGTGCTATGGATACTGGGCTTCTGCATGTGTTAGCCCACCTCAAGGCTCTATAGTAAGTAAGCTGACGTTAAGACGTTTAACAGCATAGTGTTTGTTCCTTTTTTTGTTTGGGAAGCTGCAGCCAGTTAACACAGAATAAAGTATTCATTTGCATAAAAAAACTCAGTTTCAGTCGACTCCCAGACGAGAAGACAGAACCAGTCTAACAATAGCTTCTGCTCTCAAGGCCTCAGCAAGGCTTCATTGGTTCCAAATGAACAACTTGGTCTATTGAATGAAGAGATTACAATGTTTATTCACCATGATACCCTGGTATACCTACATGTACATGTACCATTGTGGTACCCATGATATAGCAACTGGCACAATGTATTATTCAATGGGAATTAGTCTTGGGCTGATTGGCATGAAATTAAGTAATTTATACATGAAAGTCCAATTAAAATCTTGATGTAATAATTTATCTCCATATATTTCTGCAGATACTGGTGATGGTGAGGAAAAAGTGATATAATAGGCTTTTTATTTATACTGCAAACGCATGTTATAAAGTAATGTGGATGTACACATTATTCGTTACCCATCGCTAATTAATATATTACAGACAAGTCTGATCTATGGGGCAATCTCAGGATTGTCCTGATCCATGCTTTGCGCACGAGCAATCCCAGGATTGCGCGGCCAATCCACAAACCGGTCATGGATCCAGGGTTTGCGCAAGACAATCCCGGGATTGCGCAAATCCACGCTTTGCGCGTAACATATATGTGAATAGTATATACATCTTACACCCTTTCTACACGTATAATAGGGTGGCAAATGTATTAAAACTTGTGGTTAGTTAATAAAATTCAAGAGTAGCCATTTTTCATACATTTAATTAGGTGTAAGTCTAACTTTGTTTTGAATAAATCCGAACCATTAGTAGTTATAAATTCAACACAAATTCAAATTACACTACCCCTATGTACTAGCAACGGAACACATGCTATAGGATGTCTTTGAACACCATCACTTTCCTGGTGACCATCGATTTCTGCATATGACATCAGAAAAGCTTCAAGTTTTATCATTTTGTGCGCACGCTGATGTGAGATCCTCTTGACAGCTGAAGCGAAAAGCGTATAATGATTAATCGATATATAAAAGACATCACTTGGCACTTCACAAATCGAATAGCCAACAAAATGGCTACTTTTGGACCGTTTGAACACTGCTTCAGAAAATTCAAACACGGAGGTGCTCTACAATGTATATGCGACGTGAATGGATCACGTGATATTTTTTCAATCGGATTTGCGCAATCCTGGGATCGTGCGCAAAGCATAGATCCTGGGATTGTCCTGCGCAAAGCATAGATCAGACATGTCTGCATGTAATAAATTTAGTTAGCGATGGGTAGCGAATAATGAGTACATCCACATTCTTTATATCAAATAACATGCGTTTGCAGTACAAATAAAAGGCCTATGGTGTACAAATACAATTATTCTCTACTGATGAGACACTGAGCACAATCATGAAATTGTGGTCAAGTTCATTGTATCTTGACAAGCAGTTCTTCATGTCTCCCTTTGTACAGTTGCTTGGCAAGACTCCAATAATGCTACCATATATGAAATACATTTCCCCTGAGATATGACTTTTTCCTCACGATCTCCAGTACCTGCATGAATATATGTATTACATCAAGATTTTAATTGGCCTTGCGTGTATAAATTACTTAATTTCATGTCAATCAGCCCGAGACTAATTTCCATTGATTAACTATCATTTCTCTTTCCTCAAGTTCTTGACTTTGAGGATGCTGGTCTGTCATCAAGAATGGTCGAGTCACCAGGCCAGTTCTTTACAAAATCGGCAATAAAAGTGCTCCCATTGTAATATTTTGCATGGGTAAAATAATATATAAGCAAATTGGTGCAAGGATCCAGCTAGGGCACCTCCTTGCCCCTCTGATGAGCAGGATTGGTCCATAACTATCCAATCATCAGTGATTAACCTTGTAGATAAAATCACAACTTGAACACGCACTTGAGGCTACAATATAGGTTAGTACTTTGAATCCTGATGGATTTTAGAGGCACTGACTAGATTTTGGTGTAGTGTTTTGTAAAGAACTGGCCTGGTGACTCGACCATTCTTGATGACAGACCAGCATCCTCACAAACTGAATATCCACACCTGTAGGCCATGGAAGACATTCAAATAACGCTGAATCTATAAACAAACATACATACGTGTATAACAATGAATTTAACAATCTTCTCTGTACATGCATGAGTTTTTTTTGTTTGTTGTTTTTTTGTAATATATGTAATACATGACCTCATTGTTGACACTGTCATAAATTTACTAAAACGGCTAGCACGGTGGTGTTATTAGAATATTTTTTTATTTATGACGAAAAAAATACTTGTCACATGTTTCTAATGCTGGCTGGTGAACAGAGCACATCACAGAGTCAGCGTCCAAGTGCAACTTCACCCAAAACTTCAAACGGTCGGTACTAGTTCCATTTATAAGCGCAACTACCCTACAAACTAGCTCCCTGATTTCCTTTTTGACAAATACGGTTGTACTCCATGCAGTTTACTTACTTATTAACTTCAAATTATGTATCGTGATGAGCTGGCGCCCATAAATGCGTTACATATTGACAGTACAGATACGACTTTCACCCACTATCGTGATTAGTGGGCGCTCATAAGCTGGATTCAAGCGAAGCCACTGGGCCTTTTACAACCCATCACATGAAAATGTTCTATTGACGGGATCAATCGATCCGCTCACAATAATGCCTACCACACAATTAACTTACACCGTCTTGAAAAGCCCGGAGACCATCCTGGACAGACTCACAGGTTATCTCAACTTATCTGTTCAAAACAGATATCTAACCGAAAACGAAAAATGACGCATTCTCGAGTCATGTCATGCTGGGATTGAAAAGTATACTTTATTCAGAGCGATAATTGTATACTTGTATGTGTATACGTGTAGGAAGCAACTTAGGCCGAGATAAACCATTCAAAAATAAATAAATGATAATCCAGTCGTTCGTTCAGTCTGGAAAAACAAATGACGATATTAGAATATTAGTACAACACTGCGACAAGGGCCAGAGAACTAACACTAAGACAGTTTCCAAAGTCCAATGCTAAGCTGCATCCTATTGTTCCAATGCCAAATGTTTGGAACCAGGTTGCTGACTTCGTGTGGAGGTAAATATAAATCTCAAAACACATATGTTGGTATCTACCTCATTGGTCTTTTGCCCACTACCTCAAAGGGCAATCAGTATGGTCACTTTAGTAGAATTATTTCAGTAAGTGGCCTGAAGCTGCACCACTGAAGGATAAGACTGCTGCAAGTGTAGCACTCTTCTTGTTTGAAAATTTTTGCAGGTACTGATGTGAATGATTTGGGGAAAAAAATACATGGAAGATTGCATGCATCATGTATTAGGTTTGGGTGCTGAGAAGTTATCATTTCAGACCAAGTAAGAGAATTAGTTAATTTCTCTCTTTTATCTAACTCAGTCACACCCATCATAAAATTTCTTCAGCGTACCACCCTTTGACAAATGGCTTAACTGAAGCAAGTCTCCTTAAAGTTGTGAACAGCATGCAGCCAAGATGACTGGGATGAACATCTCTCAGCTGTCCTATTTGCTTATCAAACCAGCATACAAAAGGCCACAAAGCTTACTCCTTTTGAAATCTTGTACAGTCGGTAAGTATAAAATGCGGCATGCAGGTACATTACTTTTGTTACATGAGCTACCATGTGCTTTTATACAGAAAGAAGCCACCCAAAGCAATGTTCTAACTGTTAGAGCAATGCCTGTTGAACTGTAAACTGGAGGAGTGGACTGTGGGTTACTTGCCATTGCTTTTGCCTACCGGGAAAATTTAGGGGAGGTGACATTAAAAAAATCTTCATCAACATTTGGTGCACTGTTTTGAGCAGAACTGCCAAGAATCATTTTCTTCACTCCACAGAACCTTTGCAGTAGAAAGGAACAAAACTGAGTGTTTCAGGGTACAATTGATGTGCACATGTAGGCTCCATGCAGAATCATCTGATTACAATGTAGTGCAGTGTGATCAATACCAACGTTGAGTGGTACCATTTCTGCTGCATGAACATTCAGCAAAAAAGTGTTCCTGCATCATGGTTGTGCACTAATTGTTATCTCTATAAGAGTAGTTGTGATATTATTTGTCGTTTGTTAGTGTTCATTCATTTTCTATATTAAGATATAGAAAATGAATGAACGCGCATAAATACCTTTTATTTGCTATCTCTGTCCAGAAATTATGTCCATGATGCCGATGGAAAACCCAACGGGGAGTTATTTATACCTAAGGCAGCTGGCTACAACACTTCTCAAAGCGGGAGTCAATTTTGTCTAGGCAGATAACAAGAGAATCATATACGCATGTATGCCTTGACAAGATTGACTGGGGAGTTAACTATGCCTTAGGTTATAATAACTCCGGGGAGTCACTTTTATCAGGGGGGAGTCATATATGCCTTGGCGTGAATGACTGACTGGGGAGTCATATACAGGTGTATGCCTAGGCGTGAATGACTGGGGAGTCAAAATTTAGGGGAGTCGTTGGCAACTATGACACCGGACCCATTTCCCTAGGGAGCTTGGTCCCCCCCGGACCGAAATCCCTGGATGTAGTTATATTTATGCGTTTGATTTGGATTTGTCCTCGTGCACAAGAAATGTACATAACAAACGTATCGCTCTTCTAGAAGGCATGCATCGACAGGAGACTGACTTTCCATGAAACATCAGGGAAGAGATCATACCGAACACAGGATTACTGCAGGCCAAGTATGTACCTATATACGTACTCCGTCAATGCATGGGTATCCAGTTCTATATGCTGATTTCCCACATTTATACTTGTCATTGCTGTTGTCAATAATCTGTTCGTATAAAGCTAGCTGATTCAGAATGTGAATCGTACATGCCATGCAAGAGATTCTTTCAAAATTCCAAGACTAGAATTGATCAAGCGTATACTTGCATGTAACCGGTTTTTATGTGAATTGCAGGGAGTGGACATCATTGGTCCCCTATTCTAACGCTTGCACGCCACCTCGAGAAAATTGCTAAATCATCGTTGCTACAGACTACTGACCAGAAGCATGCAAGCTGCATGCTCCACAAAACTGCTATCATGCAGTGTACAGCAACGTTCATATACTCGATTGTCATAGATGAAGGATTGGAATTTGTAAATCGGATAGTTTTAGTAGGGGCGGTACGTGTGCTATGAAATGAGTATGGGTCCGGGTATGCTATTTACTGCACCATTGACACAATATGAATAAATTTGCAGAAGTTTCCGGGTTCACATTTGAGCATAGTTACTCCATTCTAATATAGATTGACGTCAATTAGATTAAAAAATGGACGATGCATGCATGGAATCGCGTTAGGTTACCATTAGATGCACGTAAATGGACCGCATGTGTAAACTATAAATATATCATGCATTTCTCCATCGATTTATGTCCAACATGAACAGATCATATACATGTACATGTAGGTTATACTGCTGATTGCACTGCTGAAATTGAAGACTGCCTTATTTGCTATTTCTCACCTCCGTTCAGTCATGCATGGATATTTGTCCTCTAATATCCACGGTTCAGTCTTCAGGTAAATATTTATGAGGTTGCCTTTGGTCACATTGCCACTGCAACATGCAGTTGAGGCATGCACAAGAAATACGCGAAACAGCAGCAAGGAATTCGAAGTGGCAACTTACAGTGATAGGTTCTGCTACATCAGACAAGCCCAATGTATGCTACTGGGTAAGGGAAGTCCCAAATAAGATACAAGATGTGTTTGGTCCTCGACTAGATAAACTACGCATACAAAGAGCAACAATGGGAAGGGTTATAGATTACTGCAGACGCTGCGAGGAGTGTGCTTTGATATATCGCTTTTTCCGTACAGAACTACTTCCGGAATTTACTGAGCCAATTGCTGCACCTAACTTATCTTGCTTTAGACTTGTTGATATGTATATATACCAGTGAAACACGCAAGGATGTACAGAAGTCGATAATTGTTTCGTTTTGCCAGACATCAGCTCCTTTATGAATAGTAATATGCACTATAGCGTTTGGTATGGGCTTAAATTGTATTGATCGATGTATGTCAAGTCATACACTGGGATCCAGCTGGAAACCTAGAAAGCTACTTACAGGAATGTGGAAGGGCAGGACGTAATGGAGAGGTGTCAAATGCACTTTTGTATTTGAGCATCCCCCGTCACCTCAAGACGATTTCTGTGAACATGAAACAATACTGCATGAACACTTCAGTTTGCAGACGGACTTTACTGTGCACATACTTTAAATGTGAGCAACTACATGTCACTGGTTGTGCTTGCTGTGACTGTATTCTTTAAAGTATGAATTAAACGGATTTGATCTCTTTCAGCACATTTTATCATTCCTGCGTATAAATACATGTACACATTATCGAGACACTTGTGAACCTTTTAGAGCCTCAGTGATATATCTCCCTTCATCCAAGTAAATAAGTTTTTTTTCTTGACTGAAGACAGCATGCAATTGCTTTTAAGCTTCTTAAAGCATATATGATATCTTCCTTGTGTATATCTGAAGATGTTGTTTTCGGAAAGCTCTCTTATAACTGTGAGAAGATTTTCAGAGTGTAATCTCCTGGACGGTGTGGTTATCTGATAATACAGTGCCATTAAGCCTATCAAAGTGGTGCAATATTTTAGTTAGTCCATTTATAGCTTTTCCAGCTCTTAGTATTGCTTTGGGTGTCTTGTTAGCACGGAGGTTATTTATGGCGCCCTTGATTTCTCTATTTAAATGCTCCATGTTAAGATCACAAGAGATGTTATGCGCAATTTTTCATTCACTGCACTGTTTACAAAACGTCCCCATAGCATCTGCTCAGCAAGTCGAGGTGATAAAGTGTAATATAGTACTGTACCAATAAGTTGAAAGCTTCAAGGCAGTAGTTAGTATGCCCTGATGCACGAAACAGCAACAGAAAATAAAGCCTGATCAGTAATTTTAGTTCTAAGTTCTGTCACACTGCTACAGTGAAGGTGTTGCATTGCAGCTGCAAACAGATGTGCTTGTGTGATCAGTTGCAAGAAATCTTCACATGCATTCATATCTTTGGAGACATCAGTTGGAACATTCCATCTGTTCAGGATATTGTGCAGCTGATAAAATGTTCCTGTGTCCAAACTAGAAGTTGTTTGTACAACTTTGTCCATATCACCTATCAACAGCAAACTTGTATCAAACCAAGATCCCATGACACACAAACATGCACCAGTTATAGGTTACTCAGGTTGTCATGTTTGCCTTATAACATTTATATACATGTACACCTTTGTAATAAAAACACTTATGTAATCAGTATAGCACAACAGATCAATTACACACAATAGCTTATATCTATAGTGATCCATGCACATGTACGGCTTAATTTATTCTACTAACACATATCACAGACTCAGCTAAGTTCCCTTGTGTTCATTTCCCACACTTAAACCAGCCTCCTGCTTATGCATATCATGTTACAAGTACCTTCATAAACACACATCTTGGTGTGCCAATCTTCAACCATTGGAATTAAGTAGCCCTTCACAGCCATCTCTCCCATTATGTGTATGTGTGTGCATTCTGTGGCACCCTCGAATCCTGGCAACTGTTAGCTGGTCACCTCCCAGTAGTATGTGATTAAAATGGTCATAGTAAATATGCCAGGTTTTCGAGATAAATACTAGTTCTAATAGAATCCTATCGTTATCTAAATATCATGAGGAAAAGCTTCTCTTTTTGGTTGCTATAATGTACTCTTGATGAATACAATTGTTCATGCGTATTTAAAATCATATGTTTAGTATAGGTGTGTGCCTCACACAATACTGATGTCTAATGTCCTGGGCGTGCTCCGTGGTGTACGTTTGTACACCGCGGTGTACGCAAAACAAAGTTTTTAGCATTCCGCCGTTTCAGCACTCTAGTGAAGTTTGACCGTTGTATAACTGATAAAAGTTCAAGTAATATTAATTTTCAAAATTTTGTTAAAGTACCTACCTTGGAACTGGTGTGGACCCTCATCGTACATTACCAATTTGCAGCAGACCCAGCTTTAGTGAAGGACAACCGGATCAAATTTTTACAGGTAAGTATGCGTGCGATGAGAGTGGCGCGAGAATAAAATAAAACATGTTAAAACTTCGTTTGAATGCTTTTCTATTGTCTGTGAATCGTGAATTTAAAACTGTGGTTCCATTGTTTCGTAATAGAATACAATACAGTT
Source organism: Spongilla lacustris (assembly GCA_949361645.1). Classification (NCBI taxonomy): domain Eukaryota; kingdom Metazoa; phylum Porifera; class Demospongiae; order Spongillida; family Spongillidae; genus Spongilla; species Spongilla lacustris. The sequence goes on along the minus strand of OX442416.1, from coordinate 6,610,810 downwards.
GCCGGGAGGAAAGCTCAAAAACCTTACGACCGATCGATCTCGGTATTGATTTGAGGAATTGAGCCGCTATAGGTTATGTTGACCACTGTGTTTTGTCTATACCAGCAGCAGTTGCGCTAGCAGTTCAGAAACAACTAGTTCCAAGCCTAGAAACTGTATTCTCTTGCATAATGGGGGGAGTACATGAAGTCAGAAAAACCTACACTTTTCTATCTCAAAATGGAGAATACATGTTCACCTCGGTGGTCTGTCAAAAGAAACTATCCAAGCATCATAGGCAAAAGGATCTACAGTTACACTTTAAAAAAATTACATGAACTTATAGTGGCAAAATTTTGGGGCTAATTGGCACAAACATCGAAGGGGCTATTTTAAGAATGAAAAACAATAAAAAGTTGGAATTGACTTGCAAATTTGTGGCACAGCACTAAGAAATGTTTTTTGTTGTCCACAATTCACAGTTATATTTTTAGTCCTTGATTCTCAAATAGCCCCTTGATTCCAAAATGCATGATGGATCAGAACTTATTCCTTTAATGATTGTGTAACTGCAGTGAATAGAGCTGTATTGATCATGGAGAACAAACATGGTTTAATTAGAATTGTTGTATATACACACTGGTGATAATGCAATAGATTTAATTGTAAACAATGAGGATGTTATAGAAAGGTAATTCAGTGGAGCATCGCGTACGTAACTCCTTGGACTCAGATTGCATTTCCGAGCTGCTTGAGAGGATAGGGAAGCTGTTGATAACAATGGAGCAGCACAAAGTCGCTAACAAGAAAACCATCATGATGCAGCCAAGAGATCGGAAGTCAAGTTTGATTAAGTGTTTATGTAGCTATAATCATTACTACTCATTGTGTTATGCGTGAAGAAAGAAAATGACAGAGAATATTTTGTGTAATTTATTACACTACATTAGCATCGTCCGCGTTAATTGCATGATGCTAATTGGGTTCGTTTCCAATCCCTCTAATTCATTATGAAGGGAAATACTGATAAGTAGTGCACGTACATTATGTGCGTGTAATACAATACTACAGCGTATGATGAGTAGGTTTTATAGTTGAACTTTAACTTTGTCATCATTACGAAAGGTCGCGCTTCTGAAGAGTAGGGGATAATAAATTGGCGGGAAAAATAGCGTTTGATCAGTCATATTCACTAATCTTTGATGTAGCTAAGCGCTAACTCTATGCGCTCTCCTGTGGTTCTATCTTTATTAACTGGAAAGTCTACGTAGTTGACCGATTGTTACTCTAATGTTATATGGGTTTCAATCGGTATAAAGTCCATCTTTTCTTGTATAACATTATAGACAAAAATATTGGTATTTAAAGGTACCATTATGATGAATCTGATTTTAGCTTAGCTACATGTAATTCTCTACAGTTTCAAATTTGGGGATGGTTTTCTTGACGGTCTGTGGTATCTGCTTTTCTATAGCGTTTAGGATTCATTGCACATACAAGCCCAAAGTTTATGTACATGTATCAAATAATTACTATAGTCGCACGTCAATATTGCAACACATGCACACACACATAGCTCAACTGTACCATTAATCTGTTTCACCTCTGTACTGTATTCAGCTGACAATGCCCCCCCAAAAGGCCAAAAAATGGAATAAAAGAAAGAACCAAAAGGTAAAACATCTCTCTCAATCACAATGTCTCCTTCAGACCAAACAACACCTTGAATATCACACACATTCATTTGTGCCAGGACCTGAACTGGACAGATGATGGCATTAAAAAAACATCATACCTTTTTTCTGTTAAGAGCAAAATTGGTCTAAGCATTTTTACAGATGGAGCTCCACGTTTTAAATCATCAGCAATGACCTTTTTGCCAGTTTATGGAGTAATACTGAATTTGCCACCATCAATTCGAAACAACTCAGCCATATTATGCTGCTTGCATTATGGTGTGGTTCAATGAAACCTTGAATGCAACTATTGTTCGAGCCAGTTGTTGGTGCATTAAATTCTTTGCATTCTAATGGGATTGAAATTCATACACATGAAGGTCCAAATTAAGGTAGTTCATATTAAAGTGCTGACTTGCATATGTGACACAAAAGCTAAAGCCCCAGTAATTGGCATAAAAAAATCCAATGACATCTGCGGATGTCCTGTGTGCATTCACTCTGGTAAACGTATACGGAATGGGTCACGCATTTATCTCGATCAAGTGCACTGCGAACACATGTGAAGATGTGTGATATAGCAGTAAAGGTTGAAAGAACTGCTACATCAGAACAAGGTGTTTTGTATTCTTCACCACTATCACAACTTATAGGGTTTAACTGATTGCATTGATGGTATACATGCATGCAGGTCCTGAAGGTATTGTAAGGAGACCAATGAGCTGTTGGTTTATTAACCTTAATTCTCCAGGTCCACGTCCTACGCGTAGGACCAATTCATCATAAAAAGAAATGCAGTTTTTTGGCATCCATTTCTCTACTGTTGTTTGATGTGTCTGTCATGCTAAATTTACCAATTGTCAGTCTATTTTATCACACCATTGGTTACACGATGCAGATACGGTTCTTAAAAATGCATTATGTAGAAAATTTAATTGTCACAGAAAAAAGTACGACAAGTACAACATTTTTTGAATGTTTTTTAAAGCATAAAACGACGGGAGATTAAAGGTTAAGTCAAACTGTAAGACTTTTTATCTTGGAGCTGAATTGAATTATTACATAGATTCTGTATTTGTAGAAATGAAGCCACCACATGACTTTATCAGGGCCCCTCGAAGTATTTCCAAAAAATAGAAAGTACTGGAAAGCATGAGTTTCGAAACTTCTTGGTACTATAATACTCTCTTCCTTTCATTCTCAATAAACTTCCTCGACTTTACTATGCTCCACAAGTATCTGTGATACAATTACTTATTCAGCAAGATTTAAATGGAAATGACATTGATGCAGCTGAAAGATTTCTTGTGCTCTCCTGCCTGAGCTGTATGGGGAAGTCAACTGTACTATCAATGCTATCAATACAATCTACTTCTGCATTTAACACAGTATGTTCGGCTGTGTGGACCTTTATGGACACATACTGCATTTGGCTTTGAAAATAAAAATGGAATTGTTAAAAACCTTTCACATGCACTCAAAATACCAAGTTTTAAATGACATAATTTTCAATGTTGAAGTTGAGCACACGCAACTTGTGCACCATACACTTGCTCAGTGTGAAGATGACATAACTTGAATTTCATTAATGAATGCAGCCATTTCATGCGAACCGATCCTGAAGAAAAACATGTTTTTTTATTTCCAACTTCCTTCCAATATCGTACTGAAGGATACAACATATGGAAAATTGTTCAAGGATGGACTTGTCTTTTATGCTCAAAGTTTCAGCAAGTCAGCAAAATGTGACAGTTCTGTATGCTACTGTAAAGACACTAATGGCAAGAGGTATGGCAAAATATTGGGATTCATCAAAATGAACCCTCCTAATGTGCTATAGTGAAAAAGTTAGACACAATCATTACTATCTGTTGCTGCATGGTCCAGCTTATAGAGACACCCTTCAGGTGTACCACATGACTTGTTTGTTGAAGTCACTGATGGAGAATGTGAGACCATGATTTCAACTCTAGTGTAATTACAAGAACTGTATAGTAAAATATAATTATTAAGAAACCAAATAACTATGAACATCGTTCACAAAGTCTGAGCACTGCAAGTTGAATGTCTTGTGCACATTGCACTATTGTTTTATGATCATAATTATCACTTTCTAGTCTCGTACCCAGGCCCTGTTTTTTTATAGGATGCGGGGGTTCGCCCCCACAACTTACAAAAAACAGGGCCTGGGGACGAGGCTAATCACTTTCCATCACTTACGTTAGTTGAGAGCTACAAAGGCGATCATTGGTTAACAAAAGGCACATGTCATGGGACTTCTTACATATCCACATTTACCACAATATATGCTGGGTAGTATAAGCATGTTCATGCATGTCTGAATAGGAATAGCTGGCTTGAAACATTCATAATCGATCATGAAAGACTTCTTACATTCAGATTGGAATGGGCCATACTTTAAAACATGCTACAGGTGCTAAACTTAAGCCAATGAAATGATTCCATTCAAGATTAGCATGCATGATACATGTACATGTACATCTTGAAAGTAGATCCCTGCATACCATGAAACATCATGCATGAAACATGCATTACCATGCAAGACACTTTTCCTTGGGTAGGTCTGCTTACTCTACTTCAGTGCACCACTTATTCTGACCACACCCTCTCCTGATGTAAGATAGTCAGCCATCTCCTGGTGATTATTCATGTGTAAATAGATGGCATGGCTTTAGCATAGCCATGTTAGGTTATACATCAGCTGTACGCAGTTGTGCTTACTCTATTTCAGGGTACCACTATTTGTGACCACACCCCTTCCTGGTGTACGATGCTATGCCATCTTGTGTTGTTTTCCGTAGCTAAGGTGATCGCATGGCTATAGTGATAGACAACATGCATAGCCATGTGGGACTACACACCAGCAGTACACAGGTGTGCTTACTCTACTTCATGCTATCACTGGTTTTGACCACACCTCTTCATGGTATAAGGTAGTATGTCATCATGTGGTTGTTTTCCATGGGTAGAGTGATGGCATGGTTGTACACAGCATTGATAGACAACATAACCATGCGGGGATATACACCAGCAATACATGCACAGGTGTGTTGTTACTCTACTTCAGGGTACAACTAGTTTTAACCACACCCTTTCCTAGTCAGCCATCTAGTGGTGATTTCCATCAGTACCACTGGTTTTGTCCACACCCCTTACTGGTGTCAGATAGTCAGCCATCTTGTGGTGATTATCCATGTGTAAATCGATGGCATGGCTTTAGCATAGCCATGTGGTGCTATACACCAGCAATACACAGGTATTGTTACTTTTGTTTTTAGGGTACCACTAGTTTTGACCCCACCCCCTCCTGATGTAAGATGTATGCCATCTTGTGGTTGTTTTCCGAGAAAACATACGTATACATAGCCATGTGAGGCTTTACACCAGCAGTACACAGGCGTGCTAATCAGTTCTACTTCAGTGTATATATTCAGTCTACATATCGACATAGATAATGTGATGGCATGGCTATAGTGATAGACAACATGCATAGCCATGTGAGTCTATGAACTAACAGTATTCAGGTGTGCTTACTCTACTTCTGGGTACCACTAGTTTTGACTACACCCCTTCCAGATGTAAGATAGTAATCTTGTGTGATTTTTCACATACAAGGTAATGGCATGGCTGTAGTGATAGACAACTGGTTATATATCAGCGGTACACAGATGTGCTTACTCTACTACTGCAGGGTAATACTAGTTTTGACTACACCCCTTCCTTGTTTACGATAGTCAGCCATCTTGTGATGATACAGTTTACATATTTATGGTGACGGTATGGCTGTATTGATAGACAACATGCAGAGCCCTGTGAGGCTATACACCACCAGTACACAGGCGTGCTTACTCTACTTTAGGGTACCTCTAGTTTTGAATACATCCATTCATGGTAGTCAGCCATCTTGTGGTGATTTTAAATATGTTTAATACAGGCCCGTAGCCATAGAGGGTGCAATGGGTGCATTTGCACCCCCCCCCCTCGCCTGCCACTAGGTCCGCTCTATTTGGTCCAATGAATATAATTACAGTAGATCGCATTAGTAAATCGCTTCAAGTTAGCACATGTGCTCTCCAATAGAAGTTACATTGTCCGCTGTCAGCACGTGATTTTCACGCTCGAATGATCTTTTATACAGTGATAATGGTCAAACTAAGCAGTTGACTTGCCAAAGAGACAAGTGAAATTAAAATGAAGCTGCATGCAGCAGCCAGTTCCTGCCAGCACACAAAAAAGAGCTGTACCAAAACTAGCACCTCAGTAGGGCCTACAGCACCAAAATTACAGTGTTGATGTATAGAACTGTTGGGCACCGATCAGCAAACATGAATCCAACGCAGAGTTCCTCTGTAAAGTGGAAGTATAAGGAGCAGATGGATGTTACTGAGTCGATGGAGCTCGAGGTTACTCAGTGACCTAGCTAGCTATTGATCAGTTTGTATTCTCAGGGTTGCATGTAATAATTAGATAGCAGCAAGTACAAAATTTTTCCAAAAGATTTTATGTCCAGATTTCGTTAATAGTTATCCAAAGTAATTTAAATGATGCTGCATTTAATTTCAAGGGCTAACATTGACCGAAAGATGCTTCCTGGTGCATTGTCAGAGGCAGATGTATACCATGGTTCACCCATTTTAATATTAGCTGCATCTGCATGTATATAATTACAGAATGCATGTTTTATGAACTTGGTGATCTTACTGATCTACATGTTGCTTGCAAAGTTCTTTCCAGTTCCAATTGTTGTCCGGTTCTTTCCAGTTCCAATTGTTGCCCGGTTCTTTCCAGTTCCAATTGTTGCCCGTTGTTCAGTTCTGGCATAACATGTTGCCTGTTGTTTCAGTTCCGCGTTGTTGCATAATAAAATTTAACCTTTATGCATAAACAACACAACATTATGTGCATACGCACCGAGAAAGTTCCACTCGGGCCCAGGATGCGTTTGCATGGCCGCCAAATATTTAATGCAATCTCATGTGACTATGATAACTCGCAAGCTTCTATAGCTTACAGCACTAGTACTCCCCCATGCCACCTGGCTGGTATAGCCGCGAGGCCATGCCGTGTACCATATCTCCTGGACCGCCACTGATTGTTTATTAGCCATATCAGGCATATATAAATAGGGACAGTTTGTTAGCGAACCATTTTGGGCGTCGAATTAAAGCGAATGGCTAACCTGACATTGTTATGAACTAATCAAATGGTATAGTCGATAGTTTGGTTGATATATACCTGCAATTGTATAGTGCACCTACTCGCATCTTAATTCCATTTAACTGCACCTTTCAATCGTTGACTGTTAGCTAGATCTGGCCATAAAGGTACAGGTAAGGTGGAATTTGCACCCCCACAGCTAAATGTCTGGCTACGGGCCTGTGTTAGGCGATGCCATGGCTGTATTGATAGACAACATGCATAGCCATGTGAGTCCATACACTAGCAGTATTCAGGTCTACTTCAGTGTACCACTAGGTTTGACCACACCCCTTTCTGGTGTACGATAGTCAGCCATCTTGTAGTCATACAGTTTACATATGTAAGGTGATGGTATGGCTTTAATGATAGGCAACATGCAGAGCCATGTGAGGCTATACACCACCAGTACACATGTTACTCTACTTTAGGTACCTCTAGTTTTGAACACACCCAATCCTGGTGTATGATGATTTTACATATGTAAGGTGATGGCGGCATGGCTATAGTGATAGACAATAATCTGGTGTCCTTGCCTTACCTATATGTATAACTGACGATTTTTAGACCTACTGCTTCGTCATTCTATACAAATATAGCTTTGCTTTTTAGGGGCGTAGGCTTAGTCTGTCATATAAGTCAGCTCACATGCACAGGTAAAAGTTATAAACGTCTAACCTGGATTTTTTTTTTTGTAACAAAAACCCATCCTAATATCGTAAAAACCATCCTGGGATTAAACGTCAAGGGTGGGAATTGTGTAAAATCCATGTTGTTCTACCCTGGTTTTGTCGAACAAAACGAAGTAGGAATATAAATATTCCCTCAACATTAGGGTATTTCCCTGTGTCATGTAATCGTCACGCAGATGGCAGTCGAATCGCAGGGAATCACGGGGAAAATGGATAGGCCCCCAATCCTTGTAATGTTGGAGATTTTTGTCGATCTCAGTCAGTCCCTTGCGATAATCGGATTCTAGACTAGGCTATGCACCGCGCGCGGACAGTCGGTATGCTGGTGTTAAACCTTAAGGAAATCGAATGTGAGACTGAGGAATGTGAGGGTAGCTCAGATTAGGTACGGTTAGTTTTGACTCCACCGGGGTTCTGGTGATATCGCAGTTCAAATGACATCGTTCTCTGGCTTTACCTTTGCTCTGTTCTGTCGATCGCTCTTTCAACATTTCCTCTGGCTTTTGGAGTGTGGCTGAATTGAAACACACAACTTTTAGTCAGCTACTGTAACATGCGATCCATGAACATATGTAACTGCTTTTTTTGAAATTCTGAACCTATTGAGATAAACTATCCACTGTGGCAGAATCACAACCACAAGCTGCTTATGCTGCTCTCTCAAAATCTTTGCAATTTGAGTGGTCCTATTTGCAAAGAGTACTACTGAACTGTGACGCCTCAATTGCCCCTTTACATGATGTCATACACAAGAGATTCTGGCCTTCAGTTTTTGGTGGACAAATTTCTACAGCTGAGCTGCATCTGTTCTCTTTGCCTACTCGTTTGGGAGGTATGGGCATTTTTGACCCAGTGGAATTAGCAAAAGCAGCATACACTACATCAAGGGCAAGTACAAACATGGTTGTGAATGCCATTAAAAACAATGCTGATTTTGTTGTAAGTAGTCACAGTGTGCACATCAGAATGGTCAAAACTGAGAAACACAAGGAACTCGCTATGGTGCAAAAAGTAAAGTGTAATGATACAAGACGTGCAGTGGAACGGGTAATTGATGGAAAAACATCTGCATGGCTTAATGTTATGCCAATTGTTTGCCACCACTTTGATCTATCTCCAGTCGAATTTAGAGTTGCGCTTTCACTACGTTATCATCGGCCTCTTCTTAAAACACCAGCGCATTGTGTTGGATGTGGAAAAGAATTCAGCTTTCAACATGCTCTTGATTGTAAAAAAGGTGAACTTGTAACCCAGCGCCATAATGAAGTGCTCTAGGTGATTTGGCAGCTATTGTGTACAAAGATGTTGTAAGAGAATCCATTGTTCAGGAAGCAGATGATGCCAGCGGTCGACCAGCATTAATTGGTGACCTTAGCATACGAGGAGTGTGGCAGCCACAAACTGCGGCGTTGCTAGATTTTCGTGTCGTAGACACAGACGCCCAGTCTTATGCTAGCCGCACTGTTGATGGTGTGCTATGTTCAGCAGAACAGGAAAAGAAAAGGAAGTACTTAGCAAACGTTAAAGCCGGAAAAACGTGCGTCATTTACATGCACCTTTTGTAGTTTCTGTGGATGGGGTCTTGGGTCATGATGCACAACATATACTTTGATACGCAAAGATAGGCCTGATAATTTTGGTGGTGTTGCAGTTTTTGTGAAACATGGGTTAAAGATTGAGTATATTGATCTTTTACCTTGTTTTCAACGGCTTGAATGCATCATTTTTGATGTGTTGTTTTCCTCTGCACAGTATCGCTTTATTTGTATTTATAATCCTCCTTCCATGGCAAATGATGTTACTCATATTTCATGTTTATGCTCATGTCTTGACAATTATTGCATCTCCAAGATGCAAGTTGTAGTTGTTGGCGATTTTAATTACCCACACATTGATTGGAGTGTCCCTGTCAATAATGGTTCAATTTGTAGCAGTCTTTTCTTGACGTGTGTCTTAGAAAATGGTCTTACTCAACTTGTTAATTCCCCTACTCGGGGAAATCACTGTATCGACCTTGTGATGGTTTCTGATGTCAATATATTGTTTGATATTTCAGTTGTTGATCCTTTTGTTATCTCTTGCGATCATTCATGTGTTGAATTCACGATTGTATGTCCTTGCCATCATACCGCAAACTCCATCTTGTATCGTAGAGACTTTAAAGCTGCAGATTACGCTTCAATGATATCTTTCTTAATGGATGTCAATTGGCAAATGCTTGATCAATCTTGTTCGGTGGATGTTTATTGGGATGTTTTATCTATGAAGTTAAATGAATGCATTGAAAAGTTTGTTCCTTTACGAAGGGTCGTTTTATTTAGTAAACCAAAATGTTTAAAACATATTCGTAAATTGTTGCTCTTAAAAAAGAAGTGGTTTCATAAAAATAGAGTGAAATACAACAAAATTGCTAAGGAGTATGAACTGGCGGTGAAATCCTTTTATGATTATCGTGAGTCATATGTCATCAACAGTAATGATTTATCTAAACTATATTCGTATGTGAATATGAAACTTTGTCACACATTGTCTATCCCACCTTTAATGAAGTCAGACGGTTCCCTTGCTACAATGGATTATGACAAATGCAATGTTTTCAATGATTATTTTTCTTCTGTATTTACAACTGATAATGGTGTTCTACCCATCTTCCATCCTGCGGTATCTAGTATACAAGTTTCTCAACAAGTTGAATTTACTTATGATAATGTTATATGTGCCCTAAATCGTCTTCCTTCCAAATACTCTAGAACACCAGATGGTTTTCCTGCTGGGTTTTTAAAATCAGTCGCCCCTGGTATTGCAATACCGTTGTCCAGGCTTTTTAGACTGTCTATGGATTATGGGGATATACCTCTAAGTTGGAAAAAGGCGATGGTCTGTCCTATATTCAAGAAAGGTTCGCGTAAATTACCCAGCAATTATCGTCCAGTTTCTCTTACTAGTGTTTGTTGCAAAGTAATGGAGTCTATTGTGTGTGAATCAATGGTTACCTTTCTACGTTCAAACAGTCTTATCTCGAAAGACCAGTTTGGCTTTCTTGCCAGGCGTTCCACTTGTACTCAATTGTTAATGACACTTAATGAATGGACTCTACATACTGATTTTGGCGATAAGGTTGATTCTGTGTATATAGACTTTGCTAAAGCGTTTGATTCTATATCTCACACTAAGCTTCTGCATAAAGTGGAATGCTATGGATTTAGTTCTTCCTTGGTAAAGTGGTTATCTTCTTTTCTTACGAATCGTTCACAGCAAGTCTATATTGGTCAGTCCTTATCTTCTTCCCTACCTGTATCCAGTGGTGTTCCTCAAGGATCAGTACTTGGACCTCTATTGTTCCTCATTTATATCAATGACCTTCCTGAGTGTTTAGAGCCACCAGTTCAAGCTAAAATTTTTGCAGATGATACCAAACTTTATGCTACTCATTCATCCAACTCATCTTCACCTTTGACTTTATCTTTATTAAAATTTAGTGTGTGGTCTCAAACCTGGCAGCTTAATATTGCATTTCAGAAGTGCAGCGTGATATCCTTTGGGCGTAACTCAGCGAGTCACTCTTATTCTCTAGGTGGCGTGCTTTTGAATAGAGTTTTTGATATCCGTGACCTAGGTGTACATATCACATCTGATTTTAAACCGAGCTTGCATTGTGCATATATTGCTGCTAAGGCTTTTCAAAGGTGTTCACTCCTACTTAAAGCTCTTCGTACACTGAATTTATCTGCGCTGTGTCGAGTGTTTCATTCATATGTGAGACCCATTCTGGAATATAATGCTCCAGTATGGAATCCTTGGCTTGTAAAAGATATTAAAACTCTTGAAAGAGTTCAACGTTACTTTACCAGATCACTCTTTAAAAGAATAAAGATACCTATGACTAGTTATGCTGATAGGCTTTCTATGCTTGGATTTCATTCATTGGAGTATAGAAGAGTGTTTTTGGATCTAGTTATGTGCTTTAAAATAGTGAAAAAACTTGTTGACCTTGATGCATCAGATTTTTTCCACATAAACTTGTCACCTTATACAACAAGAGGGAACTCCATCAAACTTAGTCCTCTAACAACACCACATCACAATTACCGTGCAAATTTCTTTTCAGTTAGAATCATACCGATTTGGAACTCACTGCCTGACACTGTTGTTAAATCATCCTCAGAAAGAACGTTTAGGTTAATGCTGAACAATGTTGATTTATCTATTTTTTGTAAATGCTACGCATTTTAGGGGCAGTATACAAGTGCATATCTAATATATGCCATTACTTGCCTATGTGTATATTACATGCACATGAAATTATTATTATTATTATTATTATTATTAACACCTGATCAAGCGCCTATGTGACCAAATTGCAACGAAAGTGGGAGAAGTCACATTCTGAAGTAATGGTATGGGTTCGTACCAGAATAACGGTTGCTATTTTACGTGCAACAAACCTTTGCTTGCGTGGATCGGCCTACCCCATTTTCCTTGATGTGGTTTTATACATGTATTTCACAGAACTATTTTTGTCTAAGTGTATGTGTTTAATTGTCTTATTTCAGTAGTAATTCTTAGAAATAGTCCCTGAGCTGTGTCAAGTTTATTTGTATAAATATTTCTGATACAATATTAATTTAGTTCAATGCCAAATATACGATCCATCTATACCCGCGAGGAAACTACCGCTTGAAATTCTGAACATACATTGTATTAGCATCATTGGCGTTCTTTCAGTTTGATATGGTATCTATCTCGAGTTCTTTAGGAAAAACATGATCCTTTTAAATGTGTTCTAGCTCTTGAACCACACGGTTTTGCAAGATCAAACAAACACGAAATAGCTCATTTTTGACTTGTTCGATACCGACAACCATATATATAATCGATCCCATTGATAGGAGTCCGTGTTACTAACTCGATAAAATCCTATGCTCACACACCTGTGTAAATTGCATATGATATTGCACACCATTATATTAAGAGCATCACTTGATACAAAGCAATGGAAAAAAAAAACATTCTTTAAAAACAACTAAAATTAATAAATAGGGCTTACATGTAGGTACCAATTGTTGATTGGTCCGTTTGTGCACTTGCATCAGGTTTCATCCTGTTGTTTGATTGAACCCGTTGTCCGATTCATGACACACAGCTCCATTTGGAGTATGTGATTGCTTGCTTTAATTCGTACATGTAACTTGAGCTGTTGTCTCTGTAGATTGCTTACTTCTGTATTCGGTTCTGAAAAGGTACAGCAGTCTGGGGACAAGGATGACTCCAAGGACAATACTGGCACTCAGAACTATAGTCAGCAGCAGTGAGGTGGTCTGATAAAAGGCGCCAAGGCTGCCTGTCCCAATGTAGGTAGGGAGGAGCACCACCCAGATCATCACCAGAGAGTACATCGTCACGTTGATATACCTGGTCTCATTGAAGTTCTTTGGTACATGTCTGGTGCGAAATGCAAAGTACGTGGTTAAAATAAGGAGCAGGAAATTGTATCCAACAGCCACAGAGAGGGCAGAATACGGAGACTGGCTGCAAAGCACCTCACCAGTGCTTAAACCATATGTATACCTCACCCCTGTACGTTCCACAGCCAACCACACTACCATTATTATAACCTGTACACTTATCAGCATCAGTGTGAACATAACCTGGCTGGCTGAACCAAGGAATAATTGATCTTTAGTGGCCTGTGGGTAATTGAATATTCTGTGTATCCTAGTTGTCCTTACAAGGAGAGCACTGAAGCTAATTGAGAAACTGAACCCTACTCCAATCCATCGGATGCCACATATTACTGCCGACGGCCTGATGACAAACAGAAATGGAACCATAAAGGACAGTAGTACTCCAGCAAGCAGAAATATAGTTAGCTCTCGACTGGTAGCTTTAATGATCTTGTGGCTGAAGTAGATTATAAAAATGACTATGACAGAAATAGTTGCCAGGATGCCAAGGCATGCAATAATCAGGATGGCAATAGTCCCTGGACGACTGATTTTGTAATACGATACCTGTATTGGTATGCAGGCATTTCTGAATTGGTTCGGTGTGGAGCTCTCCGCACATTGACTGCAAGATGTGCCATCACTGTAATCCTTGCTTCCTGGACAATCAACACACTTCCAACAGCAGGGTGAACTGAACAAGCGGTACTGCCAAGAGTGGCAAAAATCACTGCATTGAGACACAATGGAACCTTGATAGTTGTTCCACACAACCGGCTTAGTGAAGGTCAAAGGGGAAGACAGATTAGCATTGACCCAGGTTCCAACAGGAACGTACAAGAAACTGTCATTTTGAAACTGAAGGTTCTTAATTGTGTACATGTCTGTTGTAGGATCACCATTTTTATTGAAGGTGAAGTTGGAACCCGACTGACTTGGAAATGTAACGTTGAACAAGTATGGCAACAACAAGTCCCCAGGAATGAAAAGGCGTGATTGAGAATCACCAGTGGAAAGGATAGCCTTACAAAGGCCACTCCCATTGCACATATTCATATGTAGATTACGGATGGAGTATGCAAATGCATATACTGCATCTATGGTTAGTGGCACGTAGGAGTCCTGGACGTAACCTATCTGGGGGGAAATTCTTTGATTTGCTACATCGCAGGGTGTAAGGTTTGAATTGGTAGAGTTTAAGGTACAGTTGAATGCAGATTGCCAAAATTCAGCAAACCAGGGGTTGGAGGTGTGGTTAGAAATGTTCAGGCTTTCAAAATAATGATCAAATTCCTCACTTGGAAAGGTACTGGGCTTCACACTGACAAGGTTGCTTACTAACGTTGGGTAGACTCCATCCAAGCTGTCGCCCCATGAGTCACTTCCAACCCAGAACAGCCTTCTTGTGACGTTATGTCTTTTCAACGCATCCAGTAAGCCTACTGCAATCTTGTAATGACCAAATAGGACCACTGCTGACGCGTTAACAACCAATGGATCCATAAATATGGCTGCAGCTTTGTCAAATTCACCTTGAGATGGAGAAGGAAAAGATATTTCTATAGTTGCTGCCACGCAACGTATCGTTCCATTTCGGCTGTATAAAATGTTCTTAAATTGGTTGATTCCATCGCGACCATACGTGTCTCCGGAATTAATAGTGATGATGTAAGTCCAATTGAAATATACTGCCAGATCAACCAGGGCTGCAGATTGGTAGTTATCCGGAGGAGGAATGCGAAGGAAGTATTGGTAGAGCGTTTTGTCACTCAGCTCCGATGCTGTCGAATAGGGACTCACCTGAGGAATGCGAAAGAGTCGTAAAAGACTAGCCATTGCAATCGATATCGTGCTCGCCGTTTCTCCGATAATTCCCGATACACGATAGGATCTCGCCGCATTTTTCCCAATTCCAATGCTACCAGTTATAAATTCGAGAGTTTTGTCCAGTGCATTATTAAGCAATAGGCAAGAGTCAAGTATATAGAAGGCCAGTTTTATTCCAGGCGGAAGGAGGGTTGAGTCGGAATTGATTTTGTTAACAGCGAATGCTATGGCCTCGGCCCTTTGTAGGATTGTACCGTCCAGATCACCGCACGTTCCATCGCCATTAGCCGGATGAATAGGTAGGACGCCTCCCAGTAGAACGAATGACGAGTTGGTGAGGGCAAGATCGAGGTCATTTGCGTCCGTGTAACCGTCGAGGGAATTCACTCCGAGCAATACTTGTGCCATCAAATACAGAGCAGCGTAGCTGTAAACAGATCGTTCCATATGCGAATTGTTCGAGCTGCCAAAAGATTGGGTGTAATGACTAAATTGCGATGGGTTGCATTTTTATTTATAGTGGCGATGTTCTCACTTATATTCAACACGCATAGCACAACTTTCCGCAATCGAAGTTACAATTCTGCGGCGCGTCGCAGCTGCGGATAGATTACATCATGCACCGCTATGCTCCGTGTGGGCGAGCGTAGCCGTGATGTATTCCATCCGCAGCTGTGACTAACTTTAGGGCCCGTGGTTAGCAACTGATTTCTCGTACCCAAACCGTAGTGCAAAAGCCGTTGCATTGCCTTAATTCAAACATGGCTGAAAGAATGCACTATTTGTACACCTAATACTGTGTAGTGTTGTTCGATTTTTTAGGTTTGCTTATTTGCTTATTGATATTGATGATATATTGAATTAGTCATTCAATACATGATGCAACTTTACTCGGTACACAACATTTACGTTGCGCTATGATTTAGTAAAACTTAATTCAGCCTTTCAGTTTGACTTTGTGGCAATCGATACTGCTTAAGGCGTTGCTTCACAATATCAACCGCAATCCGGATCGATCCGGATTGGGGGTGCGTCCACACTAGATAATTATTAGTATTCACCGAATCGCATACGGCTGTTTCAGTTCGGCCTCAGCGTAGTTAAGGACAGGGTCCAATTATTTTTACTCTTAATTCATACGGCAAGATGGATGGTTTTTAACAATTTACTGCTCTCTTTGTATTTGTTTTCTCAACTGGCATATATAGTATGGTAAGACTCAAAATTCATCGTAGAATGCTATGGAAAGCTTGCTTTTTTTTTGCTGCTCGATGGAATCTTGAACGGCAATGAAATGAACTGCGCAGTGTCTTTTGAAAAGAAGAGACGATAGGCGGAACTTACTTCCTCAACATTAGGGCTTCATTTTTTCCATGAACATATACAGCGTCCCATGTGCTTCGAAAATATCTGTTCCGGAACTCTTGTAGCATCTTGTGTGAAAAGATATACACTGATATACATGCTATTGTGTAGCGCTCTTATTAGAAATATTTATTAGCATTGGTAAACATTGTGGTACTGGAGGTGCATGGAAACTGTATAGTGAAACTACTTGCCCAACGCTATAAGATAAAATAAGACTATGAAGTTCACATTTAGGTCTCCGCTTTTTATAAACCTTTGCCACTGTCCCTTCTATGCGGCCACTTCTAATTACGCGTGTGTATATTAACAAAGCCTTAATGGTAGTGGGATTTCAAGACGCATACCTCGATGCGTACCGGTGATCCTGTTACCGAAGTTCTGACTGATGGTGATGTGTAGTTAGCGGCATATGAATCTCGCGTGTATATAAATTGCAATTCGGTATATAAACCCATATAACAATAAGGTTGAATCAAAAACATATGACATCATATGCTAGTATTCAAATTTTTTTAACACCATTACATACAGACCAGAATACAAATGCTACCATTTACTCTATGAGTAAGTGTGGGCTTTGCACGAGTTGGATTAGTTTGAAGTAGTGAGAAGGAATTCAAGAGCACATTTCAAGAACCACTCAAACTGGAAGACAACTACTTTCAGAGGAAGTCAGGCGAGAGGACGTGCTGTAGCTATGAGACCCATGTGAAAGCAATGAGGAGAAAGTGGAGGCATCCCCAATCTGGAAAAAGGAAATATGAGATTACATTTGCAGTAAATGCTTGGAATACAAACCTCTGTGCACAAACAATTCACCTAACATACACTGCACTTCTCTGTGCACACCTTTGTGCACAAACAAGACACTTCACACACACTCACACCTCTCTACACAAACAAGACACGCACACATAACACACACCTCTCTACACAAACAAGACACGCACACATAACACACACCTCTGTGCAAAAACAAGACACTTCTCCTGTGCACATATAACACACACCTCTGTGCACAAACAAAACTGTGCACACACAATGCACACCTCTGTGCAAAAGCAAGAAACTTCTCCTGTGCACAAACACCCTCTGTGCAAAAACAAGACACTTCTGTGTACACACAACTCACACCTCTGTGCACAAACAAGACAATTCTCCTGCATGTGCACACACAAGACATTTCCCTGCACACACAAAAGCATCTAGATAATGTGGCACATGATATTTATAACAAAGGACAAATTAGCATACAACAATGTGCATCACTGTATGAACAGTTTGTATAACTTAAATATTATGAGCGCTATAGCTGAATGGATGAAAAAAAAAATGATGTAGGGAAGGTAAATAGTATGCATTTTTTTAGCTAACAATTTTAAATTGTTCAGTCATTTGATACAGGCAATTTTCAAAGCCACTCCATTTGGCACATATCAATCAGGCTCTGTTTCCTACCAGTTCTGTGTCTTACAAAACTTTTAAGCAAAGAACCAAGAGCTTGAGCGATCTTCGGAGTTTTTTTTAGTGCTGGTGACACAATAACACAGCTGTCCAGAGAAGTGGCCTCTTATACTCCCGAGGAAAGAGCCAAGCTTCTGGAAGTCATTTCTTCTCAAACAGGAGATTTTAGAGTCTCCATTTCTACCAAGGATGCTTTAGCTATGAAAACAAAACTAAACATTTCATGGAATAAGTTAAAAGCCATGATGAGGTGAGAAACGACTTGCAACACAAAACACTGTGTACATGTATAATATTCACTATTTTATTCAGCTGGCTACAGATGTGGAAGATAGCCACATGCATGTCAAAGTTAACAATTTAATTGGAAGCAACATTCATGCTGCAATGGTTCCCTGTCATTCCAGCACAAAGATGGTGGTGAAGTGATAAAACATGCACCAATTGCATCTATACCACATCTATGGGATAGAATTGTCACTGTACTTGAACAGAATGAGAGTAATTGGTAAGTAATTGCATATATTATTTAACAATACTTTTTAAATGCACTACGTACAGTAAACTTACTTGGCACAATGGTGTCATTCCATTAGAAGAAATATGGATCAAATTCGGTTGTGACAAGGGTGGTGGAACATTGAAGTTCTGTTTTTATATTTTTAATGTTGCAGCACCCAATTCCTCAGACTATACCAACATAATATTCCTATTCACTAACCTGTATTTGCATTTGTCTTGCATGGACAGTACAATGAAACATCCAACAAGTGACAGACTTTGTGCATGAATATGGAGGTGAGCATGAGTAAATAACTTTGTTTGGATCAAAAGTATAACTTATCCTAGAGATGGAGTGTGTTCATTTGTGGAGATTACGAATTCCTGGGCCGATTACTTGGCATCTCTGGTGCAAGTGGTAAGTGCATGTAAATGTACTGTTGTATTTGTACCACTATCATACATGTATATCTCTTATAGGTCGTCACTGGTGTCTTAGGGTGTCTTATCATATCACATAATCTGATCCTACAGCCTGGTCCAGGTGTAGAGCCTTGCAGAATGCAGAGCAATTGAGTCACTTGAGGTTTATGCAATCAAGAGGGAATCATAAACACGCCAAGTCATTCAATAATATCGCCCATCCTTTTTTTAAAAACTACAATTCTCCTAACACAGGTAAAATCTTTATTTACAGTGTGAATGGATAAGCTGATCTTATATGATCTTTTTTCAAAAGTATGTCCCCCAGGGCTGCATATTACATTAGGCATCTTTCTAAGGTTGTTCTCATTGATGGAAGGAGAATGCCATTTATTGAATGTTAAAAATGACCTGAAGGCTAGTGATTGTGGTATTAGCTACACTCAGTACCATGAAGCACCGTTGAAGAGAATGGGCTGAACTCATGGATGAATCTCAAGCAGTGAAATGCAGTATCCAGATGAGTGAAGAGTTACTACTCCTAAATCTTTCTCTGTCCCCTGAGGAGCTAACAAATCATACATCTGTGATCAAGAGTAATTGCAGATATACATGTGAAATGAAGATGAGGGAAAATGAACTGGTAAGGATATAGTAACTGAGCACTAAAATAAAAAATGCAGACATCTAATGTCTACAAGCATCTTGGCTAGCAAAAATGAATAGTGCACTCCAAAAGGAGTTACACAAAGAAGAAGGTCCATTTGTCAATGCTCTTGATATTGAATTGGCCTCCTTCCATGCACAGTGTCACGGGCAATCACATCCATAGAGCCCTAAAGGCAGGATGGAAATTGTTTTAGCTATATGCCATGGTGCTTTTCTTTCTACTAGGTCAACAACACTGCAACACTCTGCAGTAGCATTGTTAATATAGCAAAACAACACTGTCCATCACTTTTGTGCATCGTGGAAGTTATAAGCCAGAATATTTCAAAAGAGAAAGCACATCACAAAAGGAATAGTAAGTTATGTACTGTATAGTATTAAGTGTTACAGTTGTTATTTTCATTGCAGGGGAGTGCTAACGAATTGCGGGAATGACTGAACGGATCTAGTTGGCATGTGGTTGGGACACGCCCAAGTAGAATGGATCCTTTACCTTAAAGAGTAAAATGATAGTGAAGTATGGAAGGTACCTGAGTATGGGTGTGGTTGTGAGGTGGGAAGATGGGAGTGGTGTTGGGTGGGAGCATGGTTGTAATTCAAGGGGGTGACACAAGGGGGGAACTTGATTCTGGCGCAAGGGTGGGAACATGGTTGTGATGCAAGGGGGAACATGGTTGTGATGCAAGGGGGAACTTGGTTATGATGCTAAGAGGGAACATGGCTGTGACCCACCCTCAGTTTAAGGATGGTTTGGCTATTTGATATCAACGACAACCTTCCTGTATACCTACATGTATCAAGTGTGATGGATGTAGTGCATATTTCATGCTGCAACATGCATTAGACTGTAAGACAGGTAGTCTTGTTATCCAGTGACATGTGAACCAATAGTCAAAGAAGCTGACTCCAAAGCAGATGGTCCAGGATCTAGGCATTTGAGGTGTTCGGACTCCCCAGGTGGAAGCGTTGTTTGATATAAAAGTCATTGTCACAGATGCACCATCACACCTGCATCGAACACCAGAATCAATTGGCTCTAGAGAAGATAAAAAGGCAGTGGATGATAGTCCAAGTAAATTTACTCCTTTTGTAACATCCGTTGATGGTCTTCTCCACTGAGAGTCAGAACATTTTTTGAAGCACGTAGCTACCAGAATAGCAGCCAAACGGGAAAAATCATATGCAGAAAAATGTGCATTTTTCAGAGCTTGACTTTTAATTGCCAATGTTCGAGATCTTGGGTAAAGTGTGGAGGAGTGGACTAGGCTTTGATGATGGGGCATCACTTCCTTATGCAATAGGCTTTAGCATTTTTTTGGCATTCTTTTTTGTGTCTTTCTTTGAATGTTATACTGCTATTATATATTGCACTGATCATGTACGGGAGCCACATGTTGTCCATGAGGTAGCCCTGGAGCCAGCTGGGCATTGTAGTCCTGGGTCCATTTCACTTTGCTGTAGGCTAGAATGACAGGTGTATGGATTTATGATAATATAGCAGGTGTAGTGTGATGTACGTGTACATGTATGTATGCAGTGTGGGAGTGGTAGTACCACTAATTTATTTGTGAAATTAGTTGTGGATAGGTAAACTTGAATTACATGTATGCGTGGTGTGGAAATGTGTGCATCGTATTTTTTGATAAATGTTAGCAGGAACTTGCATTTGTGATTCGTGCTTTATTTTATTTAAAAGTGTTTTGACTAATCTTTTCAAGAGCAATTTAGATTCTTTATCAAGATAACTCTTTAGGGCACCTTGCCTGTAGAGATGATTTGATAGTATGTAACGTTTCTGAAGCATCAACATGTTCCTCTACAAACTGTGGACCGTCAGTGATAAATCCTGGTGCAAAGTCTGATACATTTCGATCAAACGGATATATTTCTGTGCTTTGAAACCAGCAATAACATTGCTAGGGGTAGCTGCATGTGAGCAAAAATTGCAGGGATGTCATAGATTGACATTGTATTCCCTGGATTGCTCAATATCCATGAGTCACAAGCACTATTAACATGTTTCTTGAGAGGTCCATAAACAGAGTGATCGAGTGGTTGCAAGCGATGTGAACATTGAGGTGTCAGTGGTAGCATGACAACACCATTTCCGTTGCATACATCAGACCATCAATAGACAGATTAGACTCATGATTATCCAAAATCAGCAGACAAGGTCGATCTTTAGTGCATCTGGCAAAATGCACAAAGTGCTTCAGAATTTAAAACGACAAAAATTTCTCTATCATCCAACCTGATGGATTAGCAGCACCGTTACTTCCTGTTGGACCATACATGTATATTGGACACAAAAGTTAATGCGAGGAAATACAAAAAACGGAGGTATACTGTTTCCAATAGCTGAAACAGCAAAGGTAACTGTAACTAACTAAGGAACCACGTTCAGCAGAGGTTATAAACCCAACCTGTTTCATTCCACATTTAGCAACAATCCTAGATGGCTTCTGCACAGTTGTAATCCCAGTTTCGTCAGCTTTCAGGCCAAATATTCCCTGTACCAAATTTGTTACGCTGGAATACAACTGTTAAGTTGTCAAAAAAAAACTGGTTTACAGTCAGTGGTAGGGTTAAACTGGTAAGGCTTGTAGCTTTTGGCTTATACGTAATGAAAACGTATGTGACACTGTAGAAACCCAGAAAACCAATCACAGCAAGCTTGTTTGTTTTCTACCCATGTTGTAGCGACAGGTAGGCTATTTGCTATAGCCCGGCAACTGATAGGCAAGCTTTCGTATTTCCTTATAGGCGCAAGGCCTTGATATATGCTAGAAGCTGTTAATATATATATTCGACTAACTCCCCCTCCAAAGCGTTCGGATAAACCTGCCGACCGCTTTTATAAATGTACATGTATACCCAGCAGTAAAGACTCAAAGCGTAATCTTTGGTTAGTCGTTTACAATATCACGACAGAGTTTGGTAGTTAATACCACACAGCTTAGCAGCACTTCTGATGGATGCTTGATTCTTTTTGAAAAGGTCAACAGCCCTTACAATCAGACAATGTCTTCTTTCGATTATGAACCTCTACTAGTCTTTGGTTACTTTCGGGTATAGCTTCGCATGATGGAGATATTTTCTACAACCTTCGAACAAATGGACATTCGGTCTATGGTGTGTGCCTACTTAAACCATTGTGTGCCACAAAGGCCCACAACACTTAACAATTTTCACATTGATTAATGCGAAGTATGCACATTACTTTCGACCTAAAATTAGCTACATAGCAAATCGTAACAATTTACTCGGAGGTATATAAATTCAAATGCAACGTCCGATGGATGTGCCACGGATGTTTTGGATTGGAAACCACTGGCGGACGGAGGGGGGGGGGGGGGGGGGGGGGGGGGGGGTTGCAACCCCCCCTTTCCTCCTATTACATAATACGCAAAATGCGGTATAAGTAAATGAAAAAGTAACGAGCATGCTCAGCAAGTTGAAAACTCGTAATTTTTTCATGCATTTTAGCACACCGAATTAACGTTTTCAAAAGCTTCCGCGCTTCGCGCGGGATGGGGCCCATCCTCCCCCGCACCCTCCCCTTTTTGGTGATCCCCCTCCACTACAACCCCCCCTTTCTTTAAATCCTGCGTCCGCCAGTGGAAACTCAGGTCCTAAAAAGAATATATACGGTATCACTCAATCTACATGTAAGCAATGCTTTATGAACTCATTATCGCTACCGTTTTGTGATATACTTTTCGAGAACAGTTTCTTGCCGAATACAACTCTCTTGCCATATTTAAATGTAGCACCCACATACTCTATCGCTTTCATAACAGAACACACATTGCACTTTCTAACGCAAAATTGCAATGCGCAAGCTCGCTTTGATAGTTATGTGCGCATCATTTAGAAACCCACATGCATGTACTATCAGAGTTTCACATACAGCAGGCAAGGCGCGCAGAACCATAAGGTGAAACATACTAAGTGGTCCACAAGTCTATCTGATATGCAACGTGCATGAGAACGATAATTTTGCGCGTACTGTAGTTGTTACATATTTGTGAATAATTGGGTCCATTTCCCGCCACTAGCAGCCAAATAGATTACCACATCCAGCAGCTTACTATACACTGCCGGAATTATGGAAGGCGGGTGATAGATCATCGTGGCAAATGCATGTACACAGTTTACAAGTGCAAGGAGCTTGCTGAAAGTCTTAGCTAGTGTACTGCCACGCACCCTGCTGATCGCAGATCGCCAACTATGCAGCTTCTCTGTAACATTTAATCTTTTTCTTCGGTCTTATTCTTAACTGTTATATATGCGTACGCTGAATTAAATGCTCTATAAGCTTATTAATTTAATACTCAACGTCTGTTTATAGTCGTGTGAACACATAGAATTGGTACGTGAAAGCGAAGTAGAATAACTTTTAAAAAAATAAAGATTGAAGGAATAAAAAAAGCAAGTAAACAAAACAATATATAGCCAAATGAACATTAAGAGATACATATTGATAATTGAATTAAAAAATAAATAAAATAAAACGAGTACATTTCCGCTTCAATACGTGATAAAAAGGTAAATTACACAGACAAATACGCTGCTTATGCAGTTGCTGGATCAATCACCCAAAGCTTTAATGCCCAGAATACATGCATGTAGATAGTGGGAGGTGGGAGGAAGAGATGGGAAGAGAAGTGAGCTCAAAAATTTGACCAGGTATATCAACCTGGCACTCCTTGGGTTAGTACCACAAATTCACCACACATGCTCAGTAAGTGCAAGTGTATGCTTGCTCTATACTCCTGTGTACTGATAAGGAGAGAAAGAAATAGAATGAGAGGGGAAGGAGTGGTGGTGGTTAAAAATACGAATACGTGTACAAACAGATCAATTTGCTTTAATTGGAACTATCTGCTATAGTGTCATTGACATGCAGCTATAAATACCCTAATTACAAGCTCTTTGCTAACAACAAATGGGACAGTGTCCAGCAAAATCGGGCTTGTGGGGTTATGATTTTATCACTATAAAAATTGTACGTTACACTTAACAGCACATCTTCGCAACGGTACAACCTTTTCCTTTCAAATTTCGTACACTTGTTCCCACACCATTTCTCTCTGTGGAAATCGATTTTTGTAATCTACGTATTTTCCGTGCAGCGGGTACAGCATTCGTTAACCTCGCGGGCTAGAAATCCACATTTCTCGAGGTGCGAGTGTTGAAAACGCGTCAAATTCGGAACATACATAGTGAAGTCCTGTAGCTATTGATTTGTTCAGATCGTTGATTTGTATATTATCCGTTACGGTAATATGGCAGTGCAAAGTTAGTGCATATTTCCCGCTCGATTCGCGCCACCAATGTATCCAAACGCGCTTCCCGTTCTTCCGAGACATGAATATGCAATTTATATCTGGCTCCGCCTATTCTCCGCCCCAAAGACCCAGTACCACTTTTGCTTGCTGGAAATTAAAGTGGAAACAATCTCGTTACGGCTGGCTTTGACTTTACAACTAGCGATTAGCGAAGTAAAGTTAACAAGTAATTGAGGCGATCGTGCAATGCACGTGGACTCTCGTGCCAACTTGGTACGTACGCACTCATAGCCACATTATAATACATCGCAGACAGCAGGAGGGTGGTGATTGATTCATTTAGGAAAAGGCTTTCCGGGGACAAGTACGATTGCTAAGCCTTACTGTATACTACATGTACTATAAGTCTTGCTGCCTTCTTTGCACAACGTTAGCAACACAAACTAGTGCTATGGTGCAGTGCCAGTTATAAGAAGTGCTGTTACTGTGCTTGTAAAGTAGTGCTATGGTGTTGTGCTTGTTAAGTAGTGCCATTGTGCAGTACCCGTTATGGTGCTGAAGTAGTGCCATGCATGGGTGAAGTAGTGCTATGGTGCTGATTGTGTAGTGCTATGGTGCTGCATTTATGAAGCAGAGTGCCTCTGTGTGACGTAGTGCTATGGTGCAGTACTAGTGAAGTAGTGCCATCGTTCTGTGCTTGTGAAGTAGTGCTATGGTGCTGATTGCATATTGATATGGTGCAGTGCTTGTGACATAGTGCTATGGTGCAGTGCTTGTGACGTAGTGCTATGGTGCAGTGCTTGTGACGTAGTGCTATGGTGCAGTGCTTGTGATGTAGTGCTATGGTGCAATGCTTGTGACGTGCTATGGTGCAGTGCTTGTGACGTATTGCTATGGTGCAGTGCTTGTGCAAGGAAGCAAGGGCCATGGGGGCCATTACCCCCATTTTATTGTCACAGGGGGGCATTGCCCCCCCTCCCCCCCTCACCTTTATTCAGTACGATCTATACACCATCCTAAAATTTATGTCAGGTCCTCAGCCTATAGACATGCACATTTATTTGTACCCCCCACCTTTAAATACCTTACTACACACCTGATGGTGGCACCATGCTTCTGAAGTAGTGCTATGCTTGCTGTGGTGCTTATTGTGTAGTGCTATGGTGCTGCGTTTATCAAGTAGTGATATTGTGCAGTGCTAAGCAATGCTATGGTGCTGTGTTTGTGAAGCATGTGAAGTAGTGCTATGGTGTTGTGCATGTGAAGTAGTGCCATCCCTGTTATGGTGCCAAAGTAATGCCATGGGTGAATTATGTGTGCTGATTTTGTGGTGCTATGGTGCCATGGTATGTGCTATGCTTGTGAAGTACAGTGTACATGTAGTGCTAGGGTGTTGATTGTGTAGTGCTATGGTGCTGATTGTGTAGTGCTATGGTGCTGATTGTATACTGCTATGGTGCTGCATTTATGAAGTAGTGCTATGGTGCAGTGTTTGTGAAGTACATGTAATGCTATAGGTCAGTGGCATAGGACGTATGAGTACCATTGGGGCCATAGCCCCCCTCCACCCCCCTCCACCAGTACCATATATAAATGGAGGGGGGGGGGGGTGCTACATGCCATCCTAAAAATTCGATCTCTCCCCCCTCCCCCCTTGGCCTATAGACATGCTCATTTATTTGCACCCCCACCTTCCTACACGCCTGATGGTCCTGTCCTTCTGAAGTAGTGCCTTGGTGCTATACTAGTGAAGTAGTGTTGTGGTGTTTATTGTGTAGCGCTATGGTGTTACATTTATGAAGTAGTGCTATGGTTTGTGAAGGAGTGCTATGGTGCAGTGTTTGTTCAGAAGTAGTGCTATGGTGCAGTGCTTGTGCGAGGAAGCAAGGGCCATGGGGGCCATTGCCTCCATTTTATTGTCATTTTATTGGGGGAGTGTGGGGGGGGGGGGGGGGAAGTGGTATACGCCATCCTAAAATTTCTGATTCAGGTCCTCAACCTATAGACACGCTTATTTATTTGTACCCCCCACCTTTAAATACCTTCCTACACACCTGATGGTGGCACTGTGCTTCTGAAGTAGTGCTATGGTGCTGTGGTGCTTATTGTGTAGTGCTATGGTGCTGTGTTTGTGAAGCATGTGAATTTGTGCCATCCCTGTTTAGTGCTGAAGTAGTGCCATGGGTGAAGTAGTGCTATAGTGCTGATTGTGTAGTGCTATGGTGCTGATTGTGTAGTGGTATGATGCAGTGCTTGTGAGTAGTGCTATGGTGCTAAAAGTGTAATGCTATGGTGTTGAAGTAGTGCTATGGTGCTGTGCCTGTGAAGTAATGCTATGGTGCTGATTGTGTAGTGCTATGGTGCTGCATTTATGACATAGTGCTATGGTCAGTGGCAAAGGGAGTATGGGGGCCATTGGGACCCCCCTCCACAGTGTGAAATAGTGCTATGGTGCAGTCCCTGTGATGCTGTGCTATGGTGCTGTGCCTGTGAAGTAGTGCTATGGTGCTTGGGAAGTGTTTTTTAAATAACATACATGTTCAAGCTGGGAAATTTGTTGGTGTACATCTATTTGTATTTGAAGGTGATCACTTACCATTCAGCTGGTATGTGAACACTATTACCATTCAGTCTATGTAAACTTTCCAGTGGCCCAGTCCTGCCATAATCTGTAGTGATAGGTTAACAATAATATTCACTGCCACCATATGCTAGGCTTCCAAAGAAGGACTGATCTTGTACTGTGTGAGCTCTTTTTTTTGCACCCCCCAACTTTATATACCTTCCTTCGCACCTGTTAGTGCCTTGGTGCTATGCTTATGAAGTAGTGCTATGGTGCTTTCTATGGTGCTGCTTTATCAAGAAGTGCTATTTTGCAGTGCTATTGTTGCAGTGCCTGTGAAGCAGTGCTATGGTGCAGTGCTTGTGAAGTAGTGCTATGGTGCTGTGCCTGTGAAAAAGCACTTCACAAGCACAGCACCATAGCACAACTTCACAAACACTGCATCATAGCACTACCTTACAAGCACTGCACTATAAGAAATAACAAGCTTGTTGGTTGTGAACACAGTCTATGTAAACTTTCCAGTGGCCCAGTCCTGCCATAATCTGTAGTGATAGGTTAGCAATAATATTCACTGCTAACATATGCAAGGCTTCCAAAGCTTCTACCCCTGTGAAGCCTGGACTTAAAAAAAAAAATCTCAACACTGCTCTTGTACTATATGAGCTACTATACAAATATTCAGAGTATGTTGCTCAGCTCCCTAGATGAAATAGGGGCCATGTATGAGGGGCACCACTTAGAATTTGCAAACACACACACGTACAGACACACACACACATATGCAGGCACATATACACACACAATCACAGATGTAGAACACACACAAGCAATCAAAGCAATCACTAATGTACATCAGGGTTGGCAGTCCGGGTAAGGATAGCTTTTGGAATTTAGAGGTGGTGGCAAGAGGTGAGGCAAGCTTATAGCTGATGCCTCCGTATCTTAGGCTTCACAAGGTGTCATTGGCAGTATGTATTGACCTGGGTACCCTCACTTCCAATAGTGCTAGGGGGTTAAATGAAGAGGTGAGAAGTGATGGGCAAGTCTAGAGCCATTGCCTTTCCCATGTACCAGTTGGATAACAGCTTTGGCAAGTTTTGGAGTGGTCAGGAGACATAGCTCCACACTGAGGTGGTCACTATAGCTGCATGATGGCCGAGGTGGTCATAGCTTGCTTTAAAGACCATCTATTGTTTCCATCTGAGTCACCTTGACCATATTTCCCATGCAGCCATTAAGTGGTGACCTGGCCTTCATGGCATCAGTTCAAGGTGCACCTTGTGCCATGGAAGCTACATGTGTATTGCTTGGGCATTGCACCCCATTAAAAGGGGGCTGTAAACTATACATGAACATTAATTAAAGGTGTAGTACGCTTTCAAAAAGGAAGATTTTAAGGAGCATCAGATGTGTACATGAGTCACAAGCCCATTCCCAATTAAAATGAGGATGGGTGGTGCAAACTGTTGTCTTTTCAAGTGTTGGTTTAGGTACTAAACTTGGTTTAATGTTTTGGGGGTATGCGAGCAATATGCTAAAATCCCCAGGGTTGTACCCCCTGGGAAAGCCTCACTTCCATTCAAACCTGAGCCTAGGGAAAGCCTCTCCTCCATTCAAACCTAAAGCCTTAAAGTCTGGGATAAGTCTCACTTACATTAAACTAATCCCCTCATCCAATCTAACACACTGGCCCCAAAGATATTGACACCTGATATGGTTCCAGGTCACACATGTATATAAAGGATGGTAGGGTGGGCAGCAATCACTCAGTCCAAAGCCAAGTCTGCCAGCTGCATTGTTTACCCACCCACCACTCCACCTGTGCATTGACTGTACTTGTACACATGTTTGCTGTGTTCTTACTTGCACATCAATGGTAGGCGGCACCCTTCGGGCTTCTACCCTGACCTAACCACCTTACCTTGACCAGCATCAAGGGGTGGGGCTGACCTAATGGGGACCAGCATTTCCCTTGGTTCCAGTCAGGCTCAGGGTAGGGGGTCAGCACCCTTACGCACACCCGACTGACCGGCTGTCGCCTACCCTCCTTTTGGGCAAACTGTAAATTATGTCAAGCGCAATGGGTATCACGATCAGAGCGCACGTAGCTACCAAGCATGAGGGAGCATTCAGACAGCATTAAATGAGGATTAAGGGCTAACCTTCCTATAGCAATTACCAATACTCCTGAAACAAAATGGGTAACAAGTTGTCTTTGATCTGTAGTAGCCCACCATAAAAAGCACTATTTCACAAGCACAGCACTATACTAGCACTTCTTAACAGGCGCTGCACAATAGCACTACTTCACAGGCACAACACCATAGCACAACTTCACAAGCACTGCTTCACAAGCATTGCACCATAGCTCTACTTCATAAATTCAGCACCATAGCATTACACTATTAGCACCATAGCAGTATACAATCAGCACCATAGCACTACACAATCAGCACCATAGCACTACACAATCAACACCATAGCACTACACAATCAGCACCATAGCACTACACAATCAGCACCATAGCACTACACAATCGCACCATAGCACTACAAAATCAGCACCATAGCACTACTTCAGCACTAAACAGGGATGGCACTACTTCACATGCACAACATTATAGCACTACTTCACATGCTTCACAAACACAGCACCATAGCATTGCACAAAAACACTACTTGATAAACACAGCCCATAGGACTACACAATAAGCACCACAGCACCACTTCACAAGCATAGCACCATGGTACTACTTCAGAAGCACAGTGCCACCATCAGGTGTGTAGGAAGGTATTTAAAGGTGGGGGGTACAAATAAATAAGTGTGTCTATAGGTTGAGGACCTGACTTAGGATGGTGTATAGCACTTCCCCCCCAACCCACTCCCCCCTCCATTTATACTTTTAAACATCATACAGAATAAAGGTGAGGGGGGGAGAGGGGCAATGCCCCTCTACAACAATAAAATGGAGGCAATGGCCCCCATGGCCCTTGCTTCCTCGCACAAGCACTGCACCATAGCACTACATCACAGCCACTGTACCAAGCACTCCTTCACAGTCACTGCACCATAGCACTACTTCACAAGTATAGCACCATCAGGCGTGTAGGAAGGTGGGGGGTGCATATAAATGAGCATGTCTATAGGCCGAGGGGGGAGAGATCTGATCTATATTAGAACTTTTAGGATGGCTAACCCATAGCACTACGTCACAAACACTGCACCATAGCCCTACTTCATAAATGCAGAACCATAGCATTACACTATTAGCATCACAGCACTACACAATCAGCACCATAGCACTACACAATCAGCACCATGGCACTACACAATCAGCACCATAGCACTACACAATCAGCACCATAGCACTACACAATCAGCACCATAGCACTACACAATCAGCACCATAGCACTACACAATCAGCACCATAGCACTACACAATCAGCACCATGGCACTACACAATCAGCACCATAGCACTACACAATCAGCACCACAGCACTACACAATCAGCACCATAGCACTACAATCAGCACCTTAGCATTACACAATCACAATCAGCACCATGGCACTACACAATCAGCACCATAGCACTACACAATCAGCACCATAGCACTACACAATCAGCCCCATAGCACTACACAATCAGCACCATAGCACTACACAATCAGCACCATAGCACTACACAATCAGAACCATAGCACTACACAATCAGCACCATGGCACTACACAATCAGCACCATAGCACTACACAATCAGCACCATAGCACTACACAATCAGCACCTTAGCACTACACAATCAGCACCTTAGCACTACACAATCAGCACCTTAGCACTACACAATTAGCACACATAATTCACCCATGGCATTACTTCAGCACCATAACAGGGATGGCACTACTTCACATGCACAACACCATAGCACTACTTCACATGCTTCACAAACACAGCACCATAGCATTGCTTAGCACTGCACAATATCACTACTTGATAAACGCAGCACCATAGCACTACACAATAAGCACCACAGCAAGCATAGCACTACTTCAGAAGCACGGTGCCACCATCAGGTGTGTAGTAAGGTATTTAAAGGTGGGGGGTACAAATAAATGTGCATGTCTATAGGCTGAGGACCTGACATAAATTTTAGGATGGTGTATAGATCGTACTGAATAAAGGTGAGGGGGGGGGGGGGGGGGCAATGCCCCCCTGTGACAATAAAATGGGGGTAATGGCCCCCATGGCCCTTGCTTCCTTGCACAAGCACTGCACCATAGCACTACGTCACAAGCACTGCACCATAGCACGTCACAAGCATTGCACCATAGCACTACATCACAAGCACTGCACCATAGCACTACGTCACAAGCACTGCACCATAGCACTACGTCACAAGCACTGCACCATAGCACTATGTCACAAGCACTGCACCATATCAATATGCAATCAGCACCATAGCACTACTTCACAAGCACAGAACGATGGCACTACTTCACTAGTACTGCACCATAGCACTACGTCACACAGAGGCACTCTGCTTCATAAATGCAGCACCATAGCACTACACAATCAGCACCATAGCACTACTTCACCCATGCATGGCACTACTTCAGCACCATAACGGGTACTGCACAATGGCACTACTTAACAAGCACAACACCATAGCACTACTTTACAAGCACAGTAACAGCACTTCTTATAACTGGCACTGCACCATAGCACTAGTTTGTGTTGCTAACGTTGTGCAAAGAAGGCAGCAAGACTTATAGTACATGTAGTATACAGTAAGGCTTAGCAATCGTACTTGTCCCCGGAAAGCCTTTTCCTAAATGAATCAATCACCACCCTCCTGCTGTCTGCGATGTATTATAATGTGGCTATGAGTGCGTACGTACCAAGTTGGCACGAGAGTCCACGTGCATTGCACGATCGCCTCAATTACTTGTTAACTTTACTTCGCTAGCCAGCCGTAACGAGATTGTTTCCACTTCAAGCAAAAGTGGTACTGGGTCTTTGGGGCGGAGAATAGGCGGAGCCAGATATAAATTGCATATTCATGTCTCGGAAGAACGGGAAGCGCGTTTGGATACATTGGTGGCGCGAATCGAGCGGGAAATATGCACTAACTTTGCACTGCCATATTACCGTAACGGATAATATACAAATCAACGATCTGAACAAATCAATAGCTACAGGACTTCACTATGTATGTTCCGAATTTGACGCGTTTTCAACACTCGCACCTCGAGAAATGTGGATTTCTAGCCCGCGAGGTTAACGAATGCTGTACCCGCTGCACGGAAAATACGTAGATTACAAAAATCGATTTCCACAGAGAGAAATGGTGTGGGAACAAGTGTACAAAATTTGAAAGGAAAAGGTTGTACCGTTGCGCCGGAAGATGTGCTGTTAAGTGTAACGTACAATTTTTATAGTGATAAAATTATAACCCCACAAGCCCGATTTTGCTGGACACTGTCCCAAATATGGAAAAAGGCTTTGTTTGCACCAATTGACTTCAATCATAAGGATCGAAACAAGGGATTATGCAATTATGATTTTATAAATATACCTAGGTGCACCATGAACATGCTACTGAAATGTAGGTATTAATCATAATTGCATAATTTCCGTAATCCGTTGTCTCCTTACATTTTATTGAAGTCAAATGATTTTTAAGACCTTATACATTATATTATATAATACAAATGCATCCAAGTTAGATATGTGATGATTCTTGGCATGTCATGCTCCTTACCAAGTCATACCAAGATTGGACAATACTTATGTGATGAAACCTTTACTGAAAACTGTGCACAGTAATTAAAGAGTATCATTCATTGACTGATTAGAGAATAGTTTATAGTGCATGTTTGTGTGTGTGTGTGTGTGTGTGTGTGTGTGTGTGTGTGTGTGTGCGTGTGTGTGTGATTTCATTGTCCATGGATGCATATAAGAATCCAATCAATGCAGATAGAAATCAAATTAAATTAATCCTGTGCACATTCATCAAGTCCAATGCATGAAGGACTCAGGTACAAAGAGAGAAACCTTTCTAAATGATCTGACAGAAGCGCATATAGCAGTGTTTCACCAAGTTATTAGTTATAGACTTGTCTGATGTATATCTCCAAATGGAAGTGGACCCTGCTTCTAGGAAGTACTTGATCATTGCCACCCATCTGGGATATTTCCAATTCAAGAAATTGTCATTTGGAGCTAGATTTGTCCCCACAATATTTCAGAAAGCTATGGATAAAATTTTGTCGGGCGTATCGAAAACCTCTGCTTACATTGATGACATCCTGGTGGCAGGAACATCACAGGAAGAACATTTGAAACTTTAGGAGGAAGTCTTAGAGAGGTTGAAGGAGGAAGTCTTAGAGAGGTTGAAGCAGGCAAACTTTCGAATAAAGAAATTAAGTGTAAATTTAATTCAAGCCGAAGTTACTTACTTGGGATATCGAATTGATTAAGATGGCATTCACCCAACCGAATAGCATGCGTTGGTCATTAAGCAGATGCCAGCACCATCCAATGTGAAGGAATAACGCTCTTTCCTGGGTGCGACTAACTATCATTCCAGATTCTCGCCCAACTTGCAGTCACTATGTACACCTTTGTATCAACTCACAAAGAATGCAACAAGATGGGTGTGGTTGAAAGTGAGCAACAACGTTTTTTCAGCCCCTGAAACAGCTGTTATGATCCAAGGATTATATTAGTGCACTATGATGAAGCTTTACCACTAGTCCTTATAACAGGTGCTAGCGACAATGGAGTAGGTGCAGTGTTATTGCATAGATTGTCAGATGGTGTTGAGAAACCAGTGGGTTTTGCTTCATGAACTTTGATGGATCGAGAAAAGGCACTCTGTTATTGGCAAAGAAGCTTGCACCATCATCTTTAATCTTGTGTCACCAAATATTTGTATGGCCGACAATTTATTCTGCAAACGGACCATAAGCAGCCGGAAAGTATTCTTGGAGCACATCAAGAAATCTCTAAATTGGCTGCTAATCATTACAAAGGTGGGCTATCACTCGAGTGCCTATAATTATGACCTTGAGTACGTCAAGAGGAAACACAATTTATTGGCAGATCCCTTGTCACGTCTTCCATTACACACTACTAATGTATCCACAAATGAGCAGGCTGGTTATAGTGGAGCACTCCTGAACATTTGTATAGGAGACTTGCCCATATCAAAGAAGGAAATTCAGAGACTGACTTAACAAGGCACACTGCTTTCAAGGGTCATTCTGTACATGGAGAGAGGGTGGCCAAATGACAGAAATCTCATACCCCAAGAATGTATGACCGTTTATGACAAAAGGGATTCTTTGTCTTCCCATCTGCATGCACTTATTACTGACTTGACAAGCAACACAAATAGGAAATAGTACAAAAATGAATTAATTTGGTACAAAACAGAAAGCAATGCGAACAGGAAGTGACATAAATTCATCTGTACTGTTTAGGCATGATGCATGGCAATGCACAGACCATTTGCCACACTATAAGCCTAACACACTTTGACTTAGCCACTGCAAAAGGTGGCCATGATAAGATTAATACGTTCCATTTACTCATGTACACATCTATTACTGTATGTGTATGTGTGTCTCTGTATGTGTAAGTGAGCAAAGACTTCCAATTTCGTATTCCAGTCTACCGATTGAATGATAATGTTAATTCACATAATTGACTCTAGCCTATTATTTGTCATTTTAGCATTTTCCAACAAATCCGTAAGTAATCGGTGTATTTATTGTCAAGTTCAAGCCCAAATGATGATATGACAAGCAAACATTGCCTGCAGTATGGACAATGAATGGTATATTTATTATAAAACCTGACAATGCATTTTTCAGTAACATTGCTGATAAGATTATAGTACTTCCCTGCTACATGTATATACACATGTAATTTTACAGAGGTGATAGGAAAATGGTTTCAGTACCAGACAAAATATGCTATCACATGCAGGTCTGACAGCAGTGAAGAAATGAATTGGGTATGTCTACAGAACCAATCAGTTCGAAGTACAACGTGATATCAAGGCCGTATACACTGTGAACTGCGTATTGCACACCAAACTTCTCATTACAGCGTATAACTTTCCCACCGTATCAAGCTCATTAACGGCGACGCCTTTCAAATTATGTCACATAAAATTATGCAATAACACAATAAAATGTTAATATTTGCAGTCGAATAAGGTCTATACCATTACAACCTCCATCAGAGTCCTTAACCTGTGTCCTGTGCGCGTTTACGTCTTGTTAAATTGTTTATAACCTTTTTGTATTTATGCACTAGATTTTTCATCTTCAGGACACACTGCTTCCACGTACGATCGTACCCGCTATCCGCTGATAGATTATCTTGTTGCTTACAACTCCATAGAACTGTCGCTGCACATCTGCCCCCCCCCCCCCCCCCCCCCCCCCCCACCCCCCCTCCCCTACCCATGCAGTTCCCCACCAAATGTGCGAGTTTCCTCGAAACTCCAAAGTGAATAAACAGCAGCCATTTTCTATGGCCCTGCATCGATTCGCGGTTTGGTCGATGAATACTAATTAAGGCATTTCTTCACTTGCTACCGCAACCCGGATCGATCCGGATTGGGGGTGCGTCCACACTAGCTAATTAGTATTCATTGACCAAACCGAATTGATGCAGTTAGGGCGTGCCGATACTGATTATTAATGCACTTATCAATGCCACCCGGTACCCCCCCCCCCCCCCCCCCCCCCCCCCCCCCCCGTACGAGCAAGGGTCGGGGATTGACATCGAGTCATATCAATCTATACTGCGGTATGCTGTCAAATCCTCCCTATCTAAGGGGTCGGGGTTTGACACACGATGAATTCGCGCGAGCACGGGCATAAACATGTACAAGCCGCGGATGAAGCCAACATACATGTATAGTAACACGAGCAATTGACGATTGCACTCATGCACCAATCGTTATCTGTAGAATAACGACTAGTAGCTGACGTCTCCGTTGCCTTCTAGCTCCGTTTAGTTTTATTTATTTTAAAATGTAGATGCGTTGATCATACTTTTAAACTCGATACTTAAAAGATAATAAAAATAAAAACAATCGATGCCAATATACAAGACAATTTTCACACGCAACAATGAGCGCATATATATACATTTCTGATGTATATAGGTACATATATTGCATGTGTCACATCAAAAGTCGGTCTCATCAGTCACTGTATGGGTTCTGTTGAGTTTGGCTGCTCCACAATTTATGTCTCTACAATTCACCTTCAGATACATCATTGGTAGCTGTATTGCAACCATATATCTAATGTTTTCTTTGCAGCTGAATTATTATATCTTCTGAGTATTTGCGATTGTGCACAATTCCGAAAGGTACTGAGTTACTTCAAACAACAGAGGGAGGCATAATTGCATGCAGCTTGCATCCACAACTTTGAGTGGTATATAGCCGTGCCCTTTGCAAACCCCTTCACAAGTTGGACAAGTGCTTCCCCATGGTCCTTCAGTAGGTGTGACTGTGAAGGTCTCCCTGAACTTGGAGGCAGCTAGACGGTTACCCATATGGTTGTTGTAGACACACGAATCATCTGCAAAGGGATTTTTAAAAGTACACATCTAACCTTTTTATCATATAAAAGCATGCATGTATGTACATCTGTGCAATCAAATGTACAGGTGTTTGCTGTGAAGACATTTTGTTGTTTACTAAAATCTCCTTCAGTACATGTACATTGTGGTCTCACTTGTTTACGTAGATTATCTAGTGTTTAGGTAGTATGGGTAAACTGAAGACCAATCACAAGATGTAGAATTTGCATGAATATCATTAGGGCTGGTAGAGACAAATATAATACAGCTTTATACTGTACTACATGCTAAATGCACGCCATACATGACACGATATACGGCGCGGGGTATAATATGAACTCACCGGCTGCGCTTGTTGAATCAGGAATGGTCCCCATGCAGCATCATGGTTGGTACTTGGCGTGCAGAACTATCATTTTAAAACTCGCTCATACTTGCAACTGGATTAACCAAGATCTTGTGATCACCCCACTGTTCTTCTAAATTTAAACTTCACCGCCGAGAACGTATACGTCGCAGACGTTATATCAATAGGCAGTCCCTCCTGAGAGCACTCAGTTTTGACTTGCGCCATTGCATATTGCATGTAATACGATAGTACAGTATACATGTACAAGTAATACGATATTACATATACAGTATACATGCATGTAGGCGTGGCTAAACGTCAAATCCCCTATCATGTCAAACTGCCCCTACACAGCCAGACGTTTTTTCTTGATTCAAACCTGTACCCAGTGTTGAATCAGATTGTTTACCAGACCTTCGTAGACTTGGTGGAAACCTTTGGCTCAGATATGTGGGAGTAAAATTGATCCAGATTGTATTACCATAGTATTTCCAAATGTCGCTATCAATCTGAAATATGGCTGCGTACAGTCTGAATCAACGCGGTATCCGGTGAAGACCGGGACGCATTTACGTATGTTTACCGCGTTCCCAGCCCTTAAATGTTTTTAAATTTTATTTATGGTTCGATTCGCAAAAGATTACAAACAAAAAACAATACAATACAAGTTACAAACAATATACAAATACACATCTAAGCAGTACAGCATATTACTCCAATCCCGTTAGAGTCTTCTCATTGGCGAGTTTCTGTTCAATCTCTCTTCAAATTTGCGAACATAACAGTTGGGATAAATGGGAACGGCAAGCCTGTTTAACCTAGTTACAATCCATGGTAAAATCTTATTGGTAAAAAATGCTAATTTACACATACCTAGTGTTTATTCCTGAATGACATACTCTGGAACGTTGTGCATGGATGATGTAATCCAACAAGTAACAGACAGAAGGTTTTCCCAGAATAGCTGAGTGGAGGCAGGCTGAGCTGAGACGTAGTTGAGTGTGTGAAGCAGCTCAAGCAGGCTGTTGAGGTAAGCTGGAATTTGAGGGCAACAGAGCTGAGTTGAGGCTTACTGTGTTGGCTGAGTTAGAACTCTGGCATGGTGCAAGACATTAAACACTCTCCTGGGAATATAAAACACATCATATTATATTAAGGTGCACCGGCATTATGCTCTTACCTGACAAAAGATGGATGGAACGATACCCACAACAAAATCCTCTGGTAGGCTGTGCAAGATTTGAATATCAGCACTATTTACTCCTTGATAGTTGTGTAGTTAAGACCAGCAGTCACTGCAGAGTGATATGCTAAGCCTATATGTAACACATATGCCCATGTATATGAAGGTGAACGAGTTAACCTACCTAGGTTAATGTGGGAGGTATCTTACACATGCGCAGTCTGATAGAAGAAATGTCTCGTGGCATGTGAAGACACACTTGGTTGGTAATTCCTTCTTTTTTTCTTTCTCCAGACCATCATGGTCTGTGATTTCTAGGGGAGAAAGGGAAAAGGGGGGACCGCCTCCTCCAAGCTGGCATAAGGGGTGGGGCTGTCCACTTCCCACCCCCATCCCTCTCCCTCCATATCAGAAATGTATATAAAGATGTGCTTACATTTTGAAGTGCTCCTGGACAATATAAACCTCTGCAGGCCTACACTGAGTTTCTCAATGGAAACATTGTTGAAGATCTTCAAACCATCACCACACCTAAACAAAAGAAACATTTATGTTTCTCTGTACTATAATACAGCCTCTTAAGCTCACCTGGATTCTGTGGTAAAGGCATCAGACAGGTAACTCTTATGCTGCTGTACAGATAAATGATGAAAGTCAATTGCTGTAAATATTCTGTGCTCCGACAATTGCATTCAATGACTCAACCTAAAACATAAAAGATTGTATAAACACATTTGTAACATCATGCACACAAATGTACACACACACATACCACACACACACATACCACACACACACACACACACACACACACACACACACACACACACACACACACACACACACACACACACACACACACACACACACACATTCATGGCTCCCCCTCCTCAATCTTAGATAAAGCAGGGCCGCCAATCTTGTGTACGTTCCTACACGAAAATATATACATATACACAAAAATACCTTTGTGGTTATCAGCAGCGTGTACAGCTTCTCTAATGGATGGTACACGTGGCGAACGTCCTCAGCTTCCACAAAAGTGTTTTTCTTATATCGTCAGTACTTTTAGCACGTGCCGCTTCTATAAATTTGCATAACAATGCTACGATGTGACCCAGAAACAAAGAGGAGTATATAAGCTCGCCCTAATTCGTACCAACCAGCATACCTTTGCACACACTGCGACTGCGAACCAGTAACACCTAGTACCTAACGTGTGGATTATTTAGATAAATTATCAGACATTCCCAAATCCTTACCATTGACATATTACATTTCACGGGGAAAACGATCACGGAAAGAGAGCCAGGCGCGCGAGTAGGTCGAGATGAGATCTTTAAGGCATACAATACCACAGAGCTCGAGTGTGTCGCACCATAGATCAGAGAAAGAGTGTTCAGATATTTCGATTTACGGTTCAGTGCTAGTAGCAACAGTGGTCTGGAACGAGGGAGCCAATTTTGGGTCAAACTGTTAACCATTCATGGGTCAAGCTGTTATTAAATCGTGGGTCAAGTTGTTATACAATCTGGATCAGGTTGAGGCTGCAGACCACAATCAGATTGTTATTATCAGTTACTCTGATTCAGATTGTGACCCACCCTTGCCACAGACTGAAGAGTCCCACCAGGTTTGAATCAGATTGGTAACTTCTGGCTGTGTACCTATGCATAGCACGCCGGTCAAATATTGTCAAATCCCATCCTAATCCCGGCATCGCCCGTGTGCCTTACGGGTGGAGGTACCGGGTGGCATTGATAAGTGCATAATAGCCGCTGTCTCGAGTCCACATAAAACCCGCTGGGAATGGCATACATTTGATTAGCGGCACACATGGAGCTACGCAAAAGTAACCTTAGGAAAAAAGGGACACGTGGCCTTGTCCTGTTACATATATACCATTACTACCTGCATTTGAGTCCTAGCCTTAATCTAGTACCTGTGCGCGTTTATACTGAATTGTATGGATCATGCTGATTCATGCCGGCATGCAGTTGCTTTATTGCTTATAACCTTTTTGTATTTCTGCAACAGTTACTTCATGCTTCCACGTACGATAGTACCAGCTCCACTTATAGATTAACTTGCTGCGTTCAACTCCATCGAGCAGTCGTTGCACATGTGCATGCCCCCCACCTCCCCCCCACCCACATCCCCACCAAATGTGCGAGTTTCCTCCGAACTCCATAGTGAATAAACAGCAGCCATTTTCTATCATGGGTACACCCTTAACTGCATCGATTCGGTTGAATGCTAATTATAATGGTAGTGAAGAAACGCCTTTATAATTAGCTGGTGTGGACGCACCCTCAATCCGGATAGATCCGGATTGCGGTGGCTCATGATCAGCAGGGTTTACGATAGCGAATAAAGGCGTTTCTTTACTACAAACCGCAATCCAGATCGATCCGGATTGAGGGTGCGTCCACACTAGCTAATTAGCATTCATCGACCAAACCGAATCGATGCAGTTAGGGCGTGCCGATACTGATAATTAATGGCCGCTGACTCGAGTCCACATAAAACCCGCTGGGAAAGACAAAGGCATACATTTGCTTAGCGTAGTACATGGAGCTACGCAAAAGTCACCTTAGGAAAAAGGCCTTGTCCTGTTACATGTATACCATTAGTACCTCCATTCGAGTCCTTAACCTAGTGCCTGTGCGCGTTTACGTGCTTATAACCTTAAATTTTGTATTTCTGCACTAGGTTTTTCATCTTCAGGACGCACTGCTTCCACGTACGATTGACTCGTACAGTAACACGCAGTGCAGTACCTATCCGCCGATAGATTAACTTGTTGCGTACTACTCCATCGAGCAGTCGTTGCACATCGGCCTCCCCCCCCCCCCCCCCCCCAAATCCGGCCTGATCCCCACCAAATGTGCGAGTTTCCTCCAAACTCCAAAGTGAATAAAACAGCAGCCATTTTCTATCCTTAACTGCATCGATTCGGTTTGGTCGATGAATGCTAATTAGCTAGAGTGGACGCACCCTCAATCCGGATCGATCTGGATTGCGGTTGGTAGTGAAGAAACGCCTTAAAGCGTACCAACCGCAATCCAGATCGATCCGGATTGAGGATGCGTCCCAACTAGTAATTAGCATTCATCGACAAAACCGAATAAGGGCGTACCCATGATAGCAAATGTTTGCTATCATGGGTACGCCCTTATTCGGTTTTGTCGATGAATGCTAATTACTAGTTGGGACGCAGGCGCGTATCCAGAAATAGAAGGAGGGGGGTGCCGAACGGATAGCGCGCGAAATTTTTTGCAACCACGCCCACTCAGCAGTATAGTTTAACAGAAATACAACGGCTCAATAAGCAAGAATGTCTGCAATCGCCAAGGATGGCGTCGAGCGCATACACTAATAGGGTGCATGCATATATCCAGAACCTGCCGGCCGCCGAAGAGTGCATTAGCACACTAAATGATCCGCTGAGTATGTTGTGAATACCGATAAGCGCTCTGCAAACTTCTGAAACTGTATCCATGCCAAGGATAAATTTAGAGCCATTTATACATGTATTGTAAAAGTGCATGTAATCAGCACCTGGCTTCAAGTGGTTGACGAAGAAGTAATTAAAATGCGCTTTTCAGCTGGAGGACGACTAACAGTCAATATACATCAGTGTCCCAACGAAAAAATGTCTCGTGTTTTAAACTAGCGCTACTTCGTAATCGTTAACGCTTCCGACATCCTGTTTAGCATTTCAGGAAAGAGCTGGTACTCCAGGCAACAGGATTTTAAAGAACGGCAAGCATGCAGCTGCTACGAAGATACGCTCGTTTAAACACGAGACATTTCTTTTCGGTGGGGGCAGAGTGGACTTTACGGTAATCTTATATAGTGATGTTAATAATAGAAGTGAATTGCATTAAATTACCGCGCTAAAGCGTACGTATATGCCTGCGAAGGGAAATTATGAGCGTACTCACTATTTGATTATTTTAATTATATTCATTCTTGGGTCGGAGGGGGGTGCCTTAGCCCCCTGAGCCCCCCCCTAAATACGCCACTGGGACGCATCCTCAATCCGGATCGATCTGGATTGCGGTTGGTACGCTTTAAGGCGTTTCTTCACTACCAACCGCAATCCAGATCGATCCGGATTGAGGGTGCGTCCACTCTAGCTAATTAGCATTCATCGACCAAACCGAATCGATGCAGTTAAGGATAGAAAATGGCTGCTGTTTTATTCACTTTGGAGTTTGGAGGAAACTCGCACATTTGGTGGAGATCTGGGTAGGGGGGGAAGATGTGCAACGACAGCTAGATGGAGTTGTACGCAACAAGTTTATCTATCGGCGGATAGCTACTGTACTGCGTGTACGATCGCACGTGGAAGCAGTGCGTTCTGAAGATGATGAACCTAGTGCAGAAATACAAAAAGGTTATAAACATGCATGATCCATATAATTATACGAGACGTAAACGCGCACAGGTACTAGGTTAAGGACTCGAATGGAGGTAGTAATGGTATACACTCCCGGCTCGGAACAGTGGAAAGTAACAGCTCGGAACAGTGGAAAGTAGCAGCTCCGAACAGTGGAAAATTATAGACATTCATTGCATTTTTGGGGTACCATAATTGAATTGTTAACGCAACGCGGTGTAGATAACGAAGTGTTTAAACCACTGTATAAACCCCCAAGTCACGTCCTACTACGTAACTTTTCTAAAGGTTACCCCCTTTCCGTTGCATGGGTGGAGCTAGTAGGGTTTTCTTACTTTAATATTACAACTTTCCTGGGTTCGTGCTCACAAATAAGCACCACGATTTGGCACAGGGATTGAAACACATGTTCACTTGATTGAAATACACAAACTCACGCGTACGTGCATAACAAATACACAAAGGGAGGAAACATCATTTTAGTAGTCAATTTGTGCTCGAAACATGCATGGCGCCTACCTGCAACTGAGCTTGAGATTGACGATGTAATTGCCGCGCAGCATGCATGTCCTGCGTGGTGCGCGATAAATAAAAATCGATTATTACGTTTGGCTACTATAATTGTTTCGGGCGCACCCAATATATAGCAAGGTTTGTTTGAGGTGACTTTGTGCTTAGCCTATAAGCATATAAATTTAACTCAACCGACACGCACGGAGAATTCCAGTTCTACTTGTAAACGACTAGTTACTAGTACCAGGGTATTATGGCCTGCTACATTTATCACGCATCACGCAGAACATCGTACGTGACGTTTGTGCGGTATTATTCTATATTGCATTGCTGGCTGCGCGGCAACTGCATCGTCAATCTCATTCTGTATCGGCTCAGTACAGTTGCAGGTAGGCGCGCCATGCATGTTTCGGGCACAAATTGACTAAATGACGTTTACTCTCCCTTTGTGTATTTGTATATGCACGCACGTATGAGTTTGTGTATTTCAATCAAGTGAACATGTGTTTCAATCCCTGTGCCAAATCGTGGTGCTTATTTGTGAGCACGAACCCAGGAAAGTTGTAATATTAAGGTAAGAAAACCCTACGAGCTCCACCCATGCAACGGAAGAGGGGTAACCTTTAGAAAAGTTACATAATAGGACGTGACTTCGGGTTTACAGATCGATTTTAGCAGTTGGTTTAAACACTTCGTTATCCACACCGCGTTGCGTTAACAATTCTATTATGGTACCCCAAAAATGCAAAGAATGTCTGTTACTGTACAAAAGCAGGTTAGCCTGATTTACATATATATGTTTGTGTAATACGCATCCTTATGCGCGCACAAGCGCGTCTGGCTTGAAGGTAAGTCCCATGCTGTTGAAACTCATCGACGAAGACTGCATATAAAGGGAAGCTCTAGTTGGGCGTGGCCCGCCCTTCGCGTATTGGCCTAAATGCCCACTTATAGAAGGAAAGGACCATTTTGTATCACTGGTTTAGTAAAGAAATCCTTTAACGCCGTTGAAATCTCTTGTTACTCCTTTTGTATAATATATAGTGCATGCATGCACGTGCTTCTTGCACTTGTGACATTTAGCACTCAACGTCTCCATCGTCTTTCCCGGAGAATCAGACTTATTATACAATACAAAGATCAATAATATTGCTGTGGATGTTATTGACCATACATGTACTGGTATTATCTCTTCACTCAACCGCTAGCGGTCGTGTGGCGACACCTGACCCGTACACGTGAGTCGACTAATCCTACTCAGCTGTATAAATTCAATTATAAGCGCGGTTTCGATTCACCATATAAGGGTGAACGCGTACGCTTGCTCGTGTGCTATAAATTCGCAGCAACACAGCCTTCATGCGCACTGTTCGCGATCGGTCACAACTATGGTACTAACTTGGGCGTATGTACTGCTTTCCTTGGTGGTGGTCGCTACAGCGCACATAGGTGGGATCTGTCATCACAGAGATCACGTCGAGCACGTAAGATCTATGTAG
Source organism: Spongilla lacustris (assembly GCA_949361645.1). Lineage (NCBI taxonomy): Eukaryota > Metazoa > Porifera > Demospongiae > Spongillida > Spongillidae > Spongilla > Spongilla lacustris. The sequence goes on along the minus strand of OX442416.1, from coordinate 6,566,138 downwards.
TATATGTAGTTTGAAATTAGCGTGAGAATACCTTGATATTTGCGCGCATGAGCTGGAATGTATACGTACATATTAGTTTAAAATAACACATTTACCAGAAATGTGTGAGCCTCGAGCTCACTTCCCAATGGGAACGTTTTCCTGCCATGCAATCCTTTTTATACCGGTCTTTGATCCCTAGCTCGACATTTAGTGGACTGAATTATATAAATCACCATTCGCTGCTAACGTCACACATCCATTATCCCCAATTATTGTTTCCTATGTGGATACGCAAGGGTGTGGCTACGACAGACTATTAGCCGCGCCGGTAACTAATTTCATTACGAAATACGAGCCAATAACTTTTGAACGGAGCGTCCTTTTGTAATATTCTTCACAAATCCTTGGAAAGGAATGTTAGCGCTACATTTCTGTGTACATGAAGTAGTACGTTGCATATTACCATCCGTGCGGGTTGAAAGATAGGTACGGGAAAGAGTAGTTTTTTTTTTAGCTTTTTTGACCCTTCCTATTCAGGTATTAACCAGTATTAATAGTATCAGTATAAATAGGCTTCATTGTGTATGAGGTTTCGGCTAAGCTTTAGACTCTTCGTAGTCAATAACAAGTACAGCAGCTTTAGTGGTGGGCACACTTAGAAATAGGGTGTGTCTTGAAACTAATTAGAAACTAATTAGAAACTAATTATCGAATGGTATCTGTGGTTGACCATAATTGTAGTTTTAGATAGCCAAACGAATGTTAAGTCAGCGAAGTAGGCCTACTAGACCCACATTGGAATTTGGCTTATCTTTTGCAATTCGTTTAAAGTATGCGCAGTACAGGTGAATATCTGTGTTACGCACCCTTCGTATGATATAATTGTATGAGTTTTTATCTTTTTTTTTAAATGCTAATATACGCCATGATACTGGCCCGTGACTAATAGCGCTCCATTTAGAGTGGTTGGTTTCAAAAAGGTTAATTTGCCTGACATGAGTTACAAAAAGCTGTATAAACGTATACATGCAGGAGTGCTGGTTATATAATTTGGTTTCGGTTCGTGATACCACTTTATTCATGATTAGCTAGTCTGGTTTTGTTCTCGCTTCAGAAAATAAGTCTGCACATAAGCTAGGCATGTTTAAAACGGGCAATAATCTATCTTTTTATAACAAGGTCTATTTCACACCGGGCCCTTTTGTCAGGTATTTTCTCGAGAAAAACGGCTTGCCGTTCGCGTGCTTCAGGAATGCCAAATCAAAAACAAAAGTGAGATGCGCGACATTAGTGGTCTAATAAAGAACATCCCTCAATAGTGCGCATTGATGTTTTGTGTAGGCTTTCATCTAAACAGCGCCATCCATTTTAGTCGTTCAAATTTTTAATTTCTTTTTGAAAAAACAATGTTTAGGCTTTGTTTCCTTTTTCGTTCGCAAATAATGCCGCGGTTACCATCAAAGTCGGGTATAAAGTTGAGGAAAGCGCCGGAACTGTTACAAAGATATGTAAGGAGATCTATGTAAGGAGATTCAAGAATATGGGACACAGGAGGTACGAGCATCGAATTAACTCAAGGCGGACTAAGCGAAGCGAGTCAAAGCGGGTGGTACCATGTTTAGCCTCTGCAAAGTAAAAATAAAAACGTATTTTTGTCGTTGAAAGCGATGCAGAGATACCTGGTATTGGTAGAAATGCTGTCACCAGTACTGTTGGGACATAAAAAGATAGAGGGGATGCTCGGACAGTGATCATAAATCACACTTTTCTATTATTTTGTGCACAAGTTTGATAAAAATACAACTTCTACCAAGAGTCTGGAGGTGCTACAACCAATAAGTAGTGAAAAGGAATAAAATTGATATGTTCAATGCCCTTTGTAAGCATTACAAAGTATAAATTGCTACGGTGGCCCGGTAGGTCGCGGAACAAAGCAGTCGACATAGAGCATTGTGCAGTCGACATAGAGCATTGTGCAGTCGACATAGAGCATTGTGCGCTCGACATAGAGCATTGTGCGCTCGACATAGAGCAGTTGACATAGAGCATTTGACATAGAGCAGTCGACATAGAGCAGTCGACATAGAGCAGTCGACATAGAGCAGTCGACATAGAGCAGTCGACATAGAGCAGTTGACATAGAGCAGTCGACACAGAAACGTCGACACAGAAACGTCGACACAGATACGTCGAACTATGGGCGTGGCCCAGCGGAAGTACTATTTAGGCGTGGCCCTTAGGAAGCGGATAAATTAGTGCGTGGCCATCGGAAGTCGACACCGCCTACGGAAGTATTGTTGGTTTAATAGGCTAGCGATAATGGCGATCCATCGTGACGATGTGGAAGTTGAGAGTAAGGCTTATACCACACATCGGGCCAACCATGCACTACGCAAATCTGCCATTTTCATTCTCTAGGGATCATAGTGCGATACTGGAGGCAGCGCAAACCTATTGCCGTTATATTGGCGTACTTGCGCTGGGTGTACTCCGTGTCTTGCGGATATACGTGGCTGAAGGCAAAAATTAGCAGCCTCGGATTGAAATGACGAGGTGCTATTGAAACCAACCTTCTTCTTTTGCAACAAGCCATTTAGGTAACAACAGCACATATATTGTTTAGTTCTCTAACAAAATGTGTACTTAAATAACGTGTAGGTGGAATGAACAACGTCAAACTGCCTATTAGGCAATAGGGCTATGTGGCGATTGCTCCAAACCAAGTATGGTTACATCGTGAAAAGGTAAAAATGTTACACTAATCCTATCTTGTGAAGCTGTACCTGATGAATTTAAAGATATATGCTGTCAATGCACAAACATAGATCCTAAGTCAAGACCAAGTGCAATGTCACTTCTCAAGTTTTTTGATTCAATTCTATAACGGCCATCAAATGATCCAGCAAAGTGAACTCATGTATTGTAGGCTATAGTGTTTGTAAAATGCTGTGCAGTGTCTAGCTTACTTCATATAGGTTTTCATGAAAATGTATCATGAACAACATGAAATTATATAACATAACTTACAACATATGACAAATAAAGATACACAAATTTGCAATTGTTGGCAGTGATCTGCTCTTGTGTCAAATTCAAATATGAAAGAATGTGATCTGCTAGCAGTTGAAATGGTGGAGGATAAAATGGTGGTGGATCATGTGAAACATGCACCATGCAATGAGCAAGAAGATCAGGATCAATGTCACACTTGTAATCACCATCTTAAAAAAGAAAACAGGGTTAAAACCTGCACACAGTCTATTACATGAGCCATACCTAGATAATTAGATAAGTAATATACATCATTGGGAGTATCACTGGGACATGATGCAAATCTATTAAAACGTATCCTGTGATTATTCCATCTGTGTTTGAACTCATTCAGTTCACTTTTCAATACAGGCATGAACACATATCCAGCTATGTGGCTATATTATAATAATTATACATATAACCACTGTAGTGTATGCAACCCAATCTTACTGATTGACCACATTGTCTGGATCATACAGCTCATCTTCTAACAAATCCTTATGAATAGATGGTATCCATGAACTTTAAACCACAAATTTCGATCTACCACATTTATGATAACAATACCTTAAAAGAGTAATCCACCATTGTGTTTTAAAAATTCTTAACCTTGACCACCAGCTTTCAATGCGCTATATAGTACATACAATAAATTTATATCATATATACTTACATATCATGATAACCGCTACAATATTACAACATACTGTATTTAGGACCAAAGTTCCAAACACATAACTGTTAGGACCAGCATATTGATCTGTACCATCATGCCTAAATGTCATTTGGCATTTGCGATACAAGTATTCTCAGTTCCACAGTCACTTCTTATTCGCATAGGACACCCTAGGTATTATGATCAAACCATACTTATGTACAACCTAGCAAAATAGAAGTGTATACGTGTATAGTGTTCTGACCTTCCAACTTCTTTAGTGCATCTAAGTAATAGTTCAGCACTACACAAGGGTCGTTATTAGTAGTTGATACCTCCAACCAGATAATTTTTCTGGAAAAACTACAATTTATATAATTTTAACACATACCTTCAAACGTGTCAGAAATGTTACCCGTCTATGCAACCATGAATGGGGAAACCATATGGTTTACTTATCGTACCCATCTAGGTGCCACATCCAATTTGGTCCCTTTTTAAACAGAGAAGGTAAATTGCCATTCTATATAGCACCTTTCAGTGTTATACCTTATTGATGTAATTTTGCCTTTTAAGTCTATATGTTTCTTCCTATCACTTGTGCCTTGAGGGTCCATCAGTGCAAGTAGCATCATGACGGTGCTTCTAAAATGGAATTATACACAAGCTGTCTCAACAGCAGTGGCGGAGCAAGGGGGGTGTGGGGGGGGGTTGGAGAGGGCTTGGTCCCCCCTGTGATTTAAGCTTGTACAGTCAAGTCTGCAGTTGGACCCCCTGTAATTTAAGCTTGTACAGTGACGTCTGCAGTTGGCCCCCCCCCTGGCCCTCATACCCCCCTCCCCCTTATTGGTAGTATCGGCCTAAAGTTGGGCCACCCAATAAAAAATACTGGCTCCACCAGTGCTCAACAGATAGGATTAGTGTAACATTTTTACCTTTTCACGATGTAACCATACTTGGTTTGGAGCAATCGCCACATAGCCCTATTGCCTAATAGGCAGTTTGACATTGTTCATTCCACCTACACGTTATTTAAGTACACATTTTGTTAGAGAACTAAACAATATATGTGCTGTTGTTACCTAAATGGCTTGTTGCAAAAGAAGAAGGTTGGTTTCAATAGCACCTCGTCATTTCAATCCGAGGCTGCTAATTTTTGCCTTCAGCCACGTATATCCGCAAGACACGGAGTACACCCAGCGCAAGTGCGCCAATATAACGGCAATAGGTTTGCGCTGCCTCCAGTATCGCACTATGATCCCTAGAGAATGAAAATGGCAGATTTGCGTAGTGCATGGTTGGCCCGATGTGTGGTATAAGCCTTACTCTCAACTTCCACATCGTCACGATGGATCGCCATTATCGCTAGCCTATTAAACCAACTATACTTCCGTAGGCGGTGTCGACTTCCGATGGCCACGCACTAATTTATCCGCTTCCTAAGGGCCACGCCTAAATAGTACTTCCGCTGGGCCACGCCCATAGTTCGACGTTTCTGTGTCGACGTTTCTGTGTCGACGTTTCTGTGTCGACGTTTCTGTGTCGACTGCTCTACATGTATGTCAACTGCTCTATGTTGACTGCTCTATGTCGACTGCTCTATGTCAACTGCTCTATGTCGACTGCTCTATGTCGACTGCTCTATGTCGACTGCTCTATGTCGACTGCTCTATGTCAACTGCTCTATGTCAACTGCTCTATGTCGAGCGCACAATGCTCTATGTCGAGCGCACAATGCTCTATGTCGACTGCACAATGCTCTATGTCGACTGCACAATGCTCTATGTCGACTGCTTTGTTCCGCGACCTACCGGGCCACCGTAAATTGCAAATCATTTAATGTATGTAAGTGAGAGCAACAAAACGTGCTTATGCATCCTTTAAGTTTGGGCAGCTTTCTAGATGATTAAAATTATCATTGGTGAAACAAACAGCTTCTATGTTTTAATGATTTTAATTTTCACTGCAATGGTTAAGTTGTTATAAACGAAAAAACTCATTATCCTGAATTCAGGATCGTTTCACGCGGATTAAAGATTAACCACATTTTAATGAGCTCCTTTGTGACCCGGATAAGAACTGTACTGTAATATACATACGTTTTCTAATTAACAACCTAATGTTCATCTCGAAACAGCCGTGTAGCGTATTTGGCACGAAATCGTTTAATTTTATTTTTTAAATGCACTGATGCATTGAATAAAAGGATGCATGCATGACGTCTGCGACAAGTGGTATAAGACATCTGCCTTTTTTGGTTTAATTTTATTTTTATAATTAATTTATTTTTATTTTTATAATGGAACTTAACAGTGAGTGTATACACGAGGTGGCATTATCTATCTTTCAGGCTGTGCACAGAGTCCACTTGGAGCCGCATAAGCATATTGTGATAAGAGTGGCAAGCCAACCCGCAAGGTTCAGTGTGTTCTACGACACTTCCATTTATACTCGGTATGTATTGTAATACACATATAGAGACACATATGCATGTATAAAAATGTCCTTATCACAGGCTTTCAGCTGTTGTGCAAAACAGAGTTCAGGTTGGTGGTTCTGTACTGCAGAGCTGTGTATAATATATATGCATATATATATATATGGAAGATGGGTGTGGTAGGAAAGTTGAACCTAGACTCAGTTTGCTGGGAATGGTTTCCTCCCACAGCAGTACAGTGGTGTTCACCGAAAGAGGGGAAAAAATGCAATAATGCACATTTTTGATTTTATCTCATGAATGGTATATAATTATATCATGCCAATTACATTTTTAGATTCAGCATCTACTTCTGAACACAGTACATTTGCTTTAATTCAATTATAACTTGTAAACAAAACAATACACCATAGTAAATAACTGCTGGTCAGGTTGGATGTTCAAGGCTATAACTCCTCTATACTTTGTAGATAAGCTACCAAATTTTTTTTGTATGTACCCAATACAGGTGAGTACCTATAGAGTTGTGTTGAGCTCTTAAGTCTCACTCACTGTGGAGATCGGTAGGAAAGTATTGCTTTTCAGAGGGAGGTGTGGTCTTCGTATGAATTCGGACAAATGAGTTTGACTTAAGGATTAAAATTGACTTTTTCTAAATGAGAGGTATCTGGGGTATCCATATAATTTATAATAACTTTTTGGCAGCTTGCTATCGGCATTAAACAATCCATGAAATGCTAAAAATCTTAACATTGAAAGCCATTTTTCAACCGTTTTTAGGATTTCTCCGTATATCATTATAAAAATGTAGCAAAGAATCATAGTATTTGCGTTTGTAAGCACTGTACGTAACTTTTAAAAGCATTTCTACGTGTAGAATACTTGATAGAATAAGTACAAATGCAAATATCATGATTATGTGCTACACGTTTACTACCATATACGGAGAAATCCTAAAAATGGGTGAAAAATGGCTTTCAATGTTAAGATTTTTAACATTTCATGGATTGTTTAATGCCGATAGCAAGCTGCCAAAAAATTATTATAAATTATATGGATACCCCAGAGACCTCTCATTTAGAAAAAGTCAATTATAATCCTTAAGTCAAACTAATTATAATTTGTCCGAATTCATACGAAGACCACGCCTCCCTCTGAAAAGCGATACTTTCCTACCGATCTCCACAGCGAGTGAGACTTAAGAGCTCAACACAACACCATAGGTACTCACCTGTATTGGGTACATACAAACAAAATTTGGTAGTTTAACTACAAAGTATAGAGGAGTTATAACCTTGAACATCCAACCTGACCAGCAGTTGTTTACTATGGTGCATTGTTTTGTTTACAAGTTATAATTGAATTAAAGCAAATGTACTGTGTTCAGAAGTAGATGCTGAATCTAAAAATGTAATTGGCATGATATAATTATATACCATTCATGAGATAAAATCAAAAATGTGCATTATTGCATTTTTCCCCTCTTTCGGTGAACACCACTGTATTCCTTGACTGCTTTGGGGAAAGAATAACATGACCCACACATCAATAGGTCATTCAGCAGTACTGAGGTGATAAAAAGAATATTTATATATGTAGGCGATGTGCATTTACAATATTTTATAATAATAACTATTGTGCATGTACATGTATAATTATAATGCATGCCCATGTCCCATACTATGATTATGTCCTAGACATATGCTAAGGGAGGTTTCCAACATCATATACAGGGTGGTATCCAAAGATTTTATGAAGGGTGTCATCCATAAGCAGGATAATATTCATGTATTTGATGACACGTACGTTATTATTTTGATGATGATTTTTTTAGAAGTTGGTTTCTTATGTGTGTATGTGTTTGTGTGTGTGTTGATGTGCATAGATGTACTCAATGGCTGCTGCAAGCGTACATGTACATGCATACAGCATACATGTACTTGTGTGCATACAAATGTATGCATGTCCATTCTTATAAAATGTGTATGCAAGAATCACCAGAATGGCTACCACTCCTTATTCTTTTAGAATATCATGCCAAAACTCACGACATTCCTCAGTCAGACATTGCAGGTGAAACCAATGGGGATGCCCATACTGCTAGACCAGTGAGTAGTACTACATTATAATTCATGTACAAGTAGTTTTTGATGAATGCATGTCCTTGTAGTAATCTACTGTTAGTCCTTCAAATATACTTCCTCTAGCTCTTTATCTTGCATTTTCTCTCCTACTGTAGACCTTGTACGACATCATCCATTTACGTTATAAATGGAGTCTTCTATTGTGCCATTAACTGTGCTGCAGCAACATACTGTGGAGTAGCAACGGTGCCAGCTAGCCACCTCAAGGTGAATGGCAATGTTGTGTGTGTGTGTGTATGTGTGTGTGTGCATTTATATGATTCACCAGGATATTTGCTTGATAGTTTACTGTATGGTGATCATTTCATTCTGTGTTTGTGTTTTTGTTTGTGTGTGTGTGTGTGTGTGTGTGTGTGTGTGTGTGTGTGTGTGGTCTACTGTAAGTTACAGATACTGTCTCTGCATCATATGTGCCACAGGCTTGCAGACGATGTAATGGAGGCCTCTGTTTCCAAACTGGCACTAATGGTACTGGAGTGAGTAACACAGACTACATCTTCTATGTATCTGCTGTCAATACATCTCCTTGTGGGGTAACAAGTGGTAGTGGAAGCATTATAGCCTTTGCCACCTATTGCCAGACAGAGTCATCCCTGGATAGGTATGTTCATGCATGGTGTATGTGTGTTTTTTGGGAGTGGAGTGAGAAAGAGACTGGAATGGATGCGGAAAAGTCCTCATTATATAATAATGAAGTTGAAAAAGATCAATATCAGAAAATAAACATCAAACCCCCCCCCCCTCCCTTCCACCCCAAAGCCCCCAAGTTACACCATCCATGATGTTAAGATAAACAACCCCTAAGGGATAAAAATAGCATTCAGAATTGGTTTTTAGGGGTAGGGTATCAAAGGAATGCAAGCCATGATGATCACAAAGATCCTTTTCTCATATGCGTCATAGCCACATCCTTCTAGAAAAATAGCTCGGAAAAAACTGGGGTAACTTAAGTAGCCCTTTGGAATTTATGGATTTGAAAGGGAAATGTGTGATAGGAACATATTTAGTCATTATCTGATGGAATTGTGGCAGGGTCATGGTGTGGGAAAGATAAATTATGACAGAGACTGGTGAACTGGCTGCATCTCCAATAATGGATTCTAATAATCTGATACATTTGTTATCAAGCTCAGCCATAGGGTTGCAGAAGAACTACTGTCATTCATGTGCTTATGCAAAGCAGTACAGGGCACAATGGAAATCTCTGTGACTGATTTGCATGTCTTGTTTGTGACTGTGTGTGTGTGTGTGTGCTGTTTTAGTTCATTAACACTACTGCACGTACTGTAACAATGAACCTTTTACCTTCTGACGTCACAAATTAATAGGTTGTGTTTGACACAACATAAGTCCTTATAGGAACTTCACAAAGAAACACAGCAAGTACGAAATTAATGGTAAATGACTGCCTGACTATATTTCAAAATGAAGTACCTTCACCAGTTATGGTGCAAATGTTACAGAGCTCACAAGTTACCGGAAGTTGTCACCCCAAAAATCGAAAAGCGCGACTGCGCGTAGACGTCTCATTAGCAACTTCCGCATGCAATGTTTTGCTGCATACAAATCCCATACAGAGCTCCATCATGAAATACAACAAAAACAATGAATCGTGTGATAATTTACTTCTCATTGAAAAGTTAAAAGGAAAAGCATGTAGGAGCTATGATGGTGAAGTTATGCCATTTTATAAGTTGACCCCCAAAATTCATGCGTGACGTCACAGGCAAAAGGTCCATTATAAAATTACCACCATTACTAGCAATACAGTGATTGCTATAGGCTTTTGAGGTAATTCAGCATTATTTCACTATAACAACTGATGTGCGTATGCAAAATGTGGTAATAAAAGCCACACATGTACATTTCAATGCTCTCCTCTTTCTTGTTCTGGTAAGTTTCACTTGAAGGAGAGGCACCAAAAATACTTGCATCTAAATGTATGTCAAATACATGTAGAACATTCAGAGCCTTACAAGTGTATTCATCACTGCACATTTCACAGTGAACATTGCATACTAACACAAAATGCACAAAAAACGGTTCCAAACCTGCCTTTAATATACATAATACTTATTACTCGCCTGTATGTGTATTATACTTTTTCCCAGACCCATAGCTGGAAATATCAACTTCTGCCCTTCAGTGTTTGATACCACAACTGATGATTTTATTCTTAACGTAGTCAAGCATGAAGCACTGCATGCACTGGTGAGATCTAATTAGAATGGTATCTATTTTGTAATTGTAAGGGATGAAGAAGAGGCCACTCTGTCATATGGAAGAGAAGGAAGGACCTCTGTATAATCTGGGCATAGGGAGGGAAGATTAGCTAATTTTGGAAGGAGGTTGGAAGGAGCAAAATACTGACTGTCCCAACCTCTGCTACATATTCTTGTCAAGAATGTTTACATGAAAGGGTCAATTCAGCACATTAGTCAAAAGACTGTCTCAGACTATAATTCAAAATGTGGAATATTTTTGTTTATCATCTTACTCCAGTGGTTTATATTTATTACATAGGTCTAGTTTACCTCCTCTTGTGCTCTGAAAAACCAGAGTTATAATATATAATATTAATCAATGGAGTACAACATGTTAGCAATTCTGCATATTTCCATTGTAGGTAGGCTTCAAGGATAATTCCTTGTCTAGGACTGTTTACATAGAATGCCACAAAGCATTTTTGTCTTTTTTTTTTTTTTTTGTTGGGTAGGACTATTTTTTTTTCAGTTGTAATTTTTTTGTATGTGCTACTCTGTGATACATTTATATATGAATCTGTATTTGTAAACCACTTTACTATATTGGGCACGGTTTTGTAACGTATTCACATACACATGTATGAGATCATCACTCAGGCTGTAAATGGTATTTTGTTTAGTTAAGTAATGTATCGACTGTAAGAAACAGAAATACATTAATACACATACTTACATATTTACATGCTTAACTCATTGATTGTAAACCAGGGATTCTCACGTGGTCTGTTTCCTTTCTGGAGGGACCAGTATGGCAACCCACGTACACCTAGAAATCCCTTAACAAACCTTCCTCCAATCGTGAATGGGTAAGTCAGCAAGCATGGTACTTCAATAATGCAATCAGCATGTGGAAGCATAATAATAAATATTAATAGTAGAGTAATATTTATTTCATGCAAACCAATTTTAAACCTTTGTCTACATGCAGATGTTAGTGTGCATAACAGGTTGCATTCACTCCTACCTTAGTGCATATCAGTACAGCAACACCACTGTGATGCCACTAACATACACTAACTGGGTCATGCGAACAGGGACAATCAGTCATCCAGTGAACCTCCTTGTCACTCCAAATGTGGTGGTATGTGATTGGCCAGCTGTGGTAGTGATCTGTAAGCTGCCATAAAAAAAAAATGTTTTAATCAACATGCATTCATGAGCATGTACATTTTACTTGTACTCAAATTCCTCACACTGTCACTTTATCTTTCTAATTCTCCCTCAAGGCTACAGCACGAACGTATTTCAACTGTTCTAGCCTCATCGGTGTGGAGTTAGAGAACCAAGGCGGAACAAGCACTGCCATTAACCATTGGGAGAAAAGAATTCTAGGGGTAAATTGCATGGTTGGCTAACAATGTATAATATCATTTTACGTCCCATCAGAATGAACTCATGACTGGAATAATAGCATTTAACCCTCTGTACTCGAATCTAACACTTGCAGCTCTGCAGGACACAGGGTGAGTATGACTTCCTTCTCACTCTTCTATCATTCAAACCACCTTCCTCCTCATTGAAGGTGGTACCAGGTCAACTACAGTATGGCCCAGCCCCTTGTGTGGGGGAAGAATGCTGGCTGCCTGTTTGCAGCAGGCAGCTGTGGAGGCTATATAGCAAGCCAACTGGCTTTGTAAGCAGGAATCTGAACCCACTATTACATACTTATAAGATACCTTCCATCTCTTTGCCCAATAGAGGCAGCTCTATTGCTCCATTCTGTAACCACAACACAGCAAGAGGTATTGACCTGTTTGGATGTACTATAGGCAGAGAAGCTGTGTCATATTGCAATATGGTACAGTATCTCTCAACATTGCCTACAGACTATCAGGTGATTTAAATGTAGTGTCTGCATAGTGCATCGTCCAATGACAGTTTTTTTTCCTTCTTCATCAGTACTTCTCTTTGCTTGGTAGCAATTATGGAGGTGGTGACATCCTAGCTGACTATTGCCCATACCAAGATGTGAGTTCAATGAAGCATATAGGCTCAAGAGGTTTGCAACAGAGTTTCAAGTTGTGTGATTATCCTATCTCATTAGATCTTACAAGAAGGAAATAGTAACTGTCATAAGTATTACTTAACCTTCTACGCTATAGATTTTCATCTATGCTGGTGATGTCAGAGAGACAGTCTGCACCAATGTCACTAACAACCCATCTGGTATTAACATCTTTGCTGAGACCTATGGTCAAGGCTCAGCTTGTGTGCTCCATGGCTCTGTGGGATGGTCTGTGACCACTTCTGGCCTCACTTACATACCTTATGTGCCTGGTGCTGGATGTTACCAGGTATTGGTGTTACTATAGGTATATATACATGATTGTATGTATGTGTATACACATAGGCATTATCTCTTAAACATACACATGTACATGTACACAACTTATGAGGTTTTATCGCACGTTTGGCCAAGGTGGCTGGACTGGCTGTACACAAGTATTACAAGTCCATAATGATTTTGTGGAGGCCACCATAAATGTACCTCGGCATAAAACAATGAATATTGGAAAATGTTGAGTAAGACTTTCTGCAGACCCTTTATTACATAAAGTGATGCAATTCAACCATAACTGCATGCCCATATCTGTAGTCACGACTATGAGCTGTGACTAATTAGCTTCTACAGCATGATATTTGTACCTCAGTGAGAATTAGTTCTAATATCCTTCATCCTACAGCATACATGTACCTAGATATAGAATCGTTTATGGGCCACATGTGTATATGATACTAAAGGTATCAGCATAATCACAATAGTAGCTGTAGAGTATGCATGGCCAGTAAGAAAAATGAACAGTAAGTGACAAGCATGTACTATTGAAATTTTGTGATGATATTTTATTATTGAGCTTCTGGACTATGCTTATCTCATCAGGAAAATCTTCAATTTGATCTCCTTTTTCAGCTTAGGATTGGGTGCTTAGGATTTGCTGCTAAATTTCTTTTAATTGATTCTCAATTGTATGTAGCCGGAATATGTGTTAAGAAAGCTGGTCATTACTATAGGAAAGGACAACATTTAACAGTTGGAAAAATATATAATTAAACCTGTTGCATATGATCTTGCATTATTACTGACTGTTGCATTAGAATTAACTTCAAAAGCTATAAATACTCCAGCCCACCTAATATGATGAACATAGATGATTTTGATGTTTTGTAAATAGTAACTATTATCAATCATGGTATTGAGTAAAGATATGTATGTGCGCAGTACATGAAACCTGTGATAGTCATGCATCAAGGAATAGTTTGCAGCAATTTCTTTTTTTAATTCTTTTAACACTCTTATTAATGATTACTCATTAAATACTGCATTGCTGAATATAAAGTTAATTTGATGTGACATTCATTATGAATGTAATGGTTGTAGGGACATCAACTGATAAGAACTTTGAGTGTACAGTTCTTTAGGTAGCCATTGGATGTTAATTACTATTCTTCAAACAATCCACAGTATTCCTATATCAACAATGCACTTACAATTGAAGTTCTAGGAACAAAATATCCTTGCAAAGCTGCAGGACAACAGGTATATAAACATGTGAACATAAAATCTGTCAGTTTACATGCATTTCTTACAGATTATTGTTACTGTCACTGTGAATGGTACTATATACAATGGCTCTCTTCTGTGCCCATCATACAACGAGGTAGGCAACATTATGGTGCTCTCATTGGCTGATATACTTGCATATCCATCTTTCCTAATTTCCATGCCCTTAACATTCGCTTACCTACATGTACCTACAATTCTTCAACCCTTTTTACTTTCGCTCACCTATCACCAGCTGCCAGGTTTGTACTTTATAACAAAGTTAAAAACATCATGTTATGCTATTTCGTAGATGGTCAAAAAATAAATTACTGTGCAACGAACAATGGTGGATGTGCACAGACCTGTACCAACACCATTGGAAGTTTTATATGCTCATGTATGGCTGGATATACATTAAGTACTGATAGCAGATCATGCAATGGTAAGCAATTTGTGAATCTAATTTAGAATAATTTGATTATATCATAATCTAGACATCAATGAATGTATTATCAACAATGGAGGATGTTTACAGACCTGTACCAACACCATTGGAAGTTTTGTATGCACATGTATGGCTGGGTATACATTGGGTGCTGATAGTAGATCATGCAATGGTAAGCAATTTGTGAATCTAATTTACAATAATTTGATTATATCATAATCTAGACATCAATGAATGTATTATCAACAATGGAGGATGTTTACAGACCTGTACTAACACCATTGGAAGTTTTGTATGCTCATGTATGGCTGGATATTCATTGGGTGCTGATAGTAGATCATGCAATGGTAAGCAATTAGTATTATGTCATATGCTCAACATCAATGAATGGCCTGTAATCCAGCATTTTATAATATAATGTCATATGCTAGACATCAATGAATGTACAATAAACAATGGTGGATGTGCTCAGACCTGTACTAACATCATTGGATGTATTGTATGCTCTTGTATGGATGGGTATACATTGGGTGCATGCTGATAGCAGATCATGCAGTGGTAAACAATTTGTGAATCTAATCCACCATTTTTGAAAAATGATGTCATACACTAGACATAAATGAATGCGCCTTTAATCCAGCATTCCAAAATATTAAATCCTACCCTAGACATGAATGAATGCGCTACAAACAATGGAGGATGTTCACAGACCTGCACTAACACCATTGGAAGTTTTGTATGCTCATGTACGGCTGGATATACATTGGGTGCTGATAGCAGATCATGCGACGGTAAACATGCCATTTTTTAAACCACCAATTCAGCAGTCTATTACATTGTACACTAGACATCAATGAGTGTACTACAAACAATGGAAGATGTTCACAGACTTGTATCAACACCATTGGAAGTTTTGTATGCTCATGTATGGCTGGGTATACATTGGGTGCTGATAGCAGATCATGCAATGGTAAGCAATTTGTGGATCTAATTCAGCACTTTATTATAATGTATGCTAGACGTCAATGAATGTGCAACAAACAACGGTGGATGTTCACATACTTGTATCAACACCATTGGAAGTTTTGTATGCTCATGTATGGCTGGGTATACATTGGGTGCTGATAGCAGATCATGCAATGGTAAGCAATTTGTGGATCTAATTCAGCACTTTATTATAATGTATGCTAGACGTCAATGAATGTGCAACAAACAACGGTGGATGTTCACATACTTGTATTAACACCATTGGAAGTTTTGTCTGCTCATGTATGGCTGGATATACATTGGGTGCTGATAGCAGATCATGCAATGGCAAGTATTTCATATGCTCACCATCAATTCAGAATGATTGTAATCCTGCATTTTTAAATATAATGTCATACGCTAGACATCAATGAATGTGCAACAAACAATGGTGGATGTGCACAGACCTGTACTAACACCAATGGAAGTTTTGTATGTTCATGTGTGATTGGATATACATTGGGTGCGGATAGCAGATCATGCAATGGTAAACATGCCATTTGTTAAACCGCCAATTCAGCATTCTATTACATTGTACACTAGACATCAATGAGTGCACAACAAACAATGGAAGATGTTCACAGACTTGTACCAACACCTTTGGAAGTTTTGTATGCTCATGTTTGGCTGGGTATACATTGGGTGCTGATAGCAAATCATGCAATGGTAAGCAATTTGTAGATCTAATTCAGCACTTTATTAAATCGTATGCTAGACATCAATGAATGTGCAACAAACAATGGTGGATGTTCACAGAACTGTACTAACACCTTTGGAAGTTTTGTATGCTCGTGTATGGCTGGATATAGATTGGGTGCTGATAGTAGATCATGCAACGGTACGTATGTCATATGCTCACCATCAATTCAGAATGCATTGTAATCCTGCATTTTTAAATATAATGCCATACGCTAGACATCAATGAATGTGCAACAAACAATGGTGGATGTTCACAGACCTGTACCAACACCAATGGAAGTTTTTTATGTTCATGTGTGGTTGGATATACATTGGGTGCTGATAGCAGATCATGCAATGGTAAACATACCATTTGTTAAACCGCCAATTCAGCATTCTATTACATTACACACTAGACATCAATGAGTGTACAATAATCAATAGAAGATGTTCACAGATTTGTACTAACACCATTGGAAGTTTTGTATGCTCATGTACGGCTGGATATACATTGGGAGCGGATAGCAGATCATGCAATGGTAAGCAATTTGTAGATCTAATTCAGCACTTTATTATATCGTATGCTAGACATCAATGAATGTGCAACAAACAATGGTGGATGTTCACAGAACTGTACTAACACCTTTGGAAGTTTTGTATGTTCATGTATGGCTGGATATTCATTGGGTGCTAATAGCAAGTCATGCAATGGTAAGTATGTAGTATGCTCACCATCAATTCAGAACGCATTGTAATCCTGCATTTTTAAATATAATGTCATGAGCTAGACATCAATGAATGTACAATAAACAATGGTGGATGTGCACAGACCTGTACCAACACCAATGGAAGTTTTGTATGTTCATGTGTGACTGGATATACATTGGGGGCTGATAGCAGATCATGCAATGGTAAACATACCATTTGTTAAAACCGCCAATTCAGCATTTTATTGCATTGTACACTAGACATCAATGAGTGTGCTACAAACAATGGAAGATGTTCACAGACTTGTACCAACACCATTGGAAGTTTTGTATGCTCATGTATGGCTGGATATACATTGGGTGCTGATAGCAGATCATGCAGTGGTAAGCAATTTGTGGATCTAATTCGGCACTTTATATCGTATATGCTAGACATCAATGAATGTGCAACAAACAATGGTGGATGTTCACAGAACTGTACTAACACCTTTGGAAGTTTTGTATGCTCGTGTATGGCTGGGTATACATTGGGTGCTGATAGTAGATCATGCAATGGTACGTATGTCATATGCTCACCATCAATTCAGAATGCATTGTAATCCTGCATTTTTAAATATAATGCCAGTAATCCTGCATTTTTAAATATAATGCCATACGCTAGACATCAATGAATGTACAATAAACAATGGTGGATGTGCACAGACCTGTACCAACACCAATGGAAGTTTTATTGTTCTTGTGTGGTTGGATATTCATTGGGTGCTGATAGCAGATCATGCAATTGTAAACGTGCCATTTGTTAAATCGCCAAATCAGCATTTTATTACATTGTACACTAGACATCAATGAGTGTACTACAAACAATGGAAGATGTTCACAGACTTGTATCAACACCGTTGGAAGTTTTGTATGCTCATGTATAGCTGGGTATACATTGGGTGCTGATAGCAGATCATGCAATGGTAAGCAATTTGTGGATCTAATTCAGCCCTTTATTATATCATATGCTAGACATCAATGAATGTGCAACAAACAATGGTGGATGTTCACAGAGTTGTACTAATGCCATTGGAAGTTTTGTATGCTCATGTATGGCGGGATACTCATTGGGTGCTGATAGCAGATCATGCAATGGTAAGTATGTCATGTGTTCACCATCAATTCAGAATGCATTGTAATCCTGCATTTTTTAAATATAATGTCATACGCTAGACATCAATGAATGTGCAACAAACAATGGTGGATGTTCACAGAACTGTACTAACACTATTGGAAGTTTTGTATGCCCATGTATGACTGGGTATACATTGGGTGCTGATAGCAGATCATGCGATGGTAAGCAATTAGTATTATGTCATACACTAAACATATATGAAAGGCCTTTAGTATATAGCATTCGTTAATATTATGCAAGATGCGAGACATCAAATAATGTGACTCTTATCGAGCATTTTTAAATATTATGTCATATGCTAGACATCAATGAATGTACAACAAACAATGGAGGATGTTTACAGACCTGTACTAACACCAGTGGAAGTTTTGTATGCTCTTGTATGGCTGGATATACATTGGACTCTGACAGCAGATCATGCAATGGTAAGCAATTACAGAGCAATGATGTAAATCTTCTCTTGGCTATGGCCCAATTAAACAGGATTGGTGCAAGAGACTTACAGGCTCTGTATTTAGAATAATGCAAAGCACACAATACAAATACCACTTTCAATACATTAAATCAATCAACCAATCAATCATTCAGACAGACAGTCAGTCAGTCAGTCAATCAGTCAGTCAGTCA
The DNA here is from genome assembly GCA_949361645.1 of Spongilla lacustris. NCBI lineage: Eukaryota > Metazoa > Porifera > Demospongiae > Spongillida > Spongillidae > Spongilla > Spongilla lacustris. The sequence continues at coordinate 6,547,422 of OX442416.1, read as the reverse complement.
GTCAGTCAATCCACCACCCACCCACCCACCAATCATTCAATAAATCAGCCAGCCAGCCAGCCAGCCAGCCAGCCAATCAATCAATCCACTCAATCCACCACCCACCCCAGTCGGTATGTCGGCCGGCCAGTCGGTTGGTAGGTGAGTCGGTTGGTCGGTCAGTCGGTCAGTCGGTCGGTCGGTCGGTCAATCCAATCAATCAATCAAACAGTGTCAATATTATCGCCATGCTTGTTGTAACTTTAGTTTTGGTTCCATCACCAGCAGTTCCATCATCGGATACTTTTGCTCCATTAAAGAAAAGTTGTGTTTGAGTCATATCACTGTGTGGAACAAAGGGTGTGTAGAAACTTGCACACTATGTATAGGTGGAAAGAATGTCCTTTCAATCCACCCATCCAAATGTGACCCCTTATCTGTTAGTCCTTTCTAAAATGTTCATGTAAGACCAGTTTTGGATTGCTTTCAGAGGGTTCTACAGAGTTAAAGAGAGACATGTCATTTAGTTTTAAAGGAACAACAAAGCCTTCATCTTAGATGAGTTGTTAAATAGTAATTGTGCAAGTAGTTTTTGTACAATAGTATTTCGCAACCCAAGCCAAATAAATACATTGCAATTAACAACAGTAATGGTCTACAATCCCCACTACACTTTATTATAGCATCAAATTATGCAATTTGTCTCGCGGGTTAGAGCAAGCTAGGCTGCATTGTTGCTTTTTATTATTCAATACCAAGTGGAATGCATAATCTGATAACATTAGAATTATTAAACAATTGTGTATACACCCAACACTGCTTTAATTGCATTTTTGCATACTTATACTTTATGCACTAACCCTGTTTTAATTTATGTTGTAGCTAATGGCTCCTAAGGCAAATAACTGGATGAAGAGTTGAATTTACACATTAGCAACTTGTTTGATTATATTTACACACATATGTAACATTTAGGCTACATTTCTGTTTCATGTACTACTTATGAGGATTAAATAAAAGTTGATTTGACCAAACTGCCCAGTCAGCCAGCCGTTCCGCCTTTCATGTTTGCTCTTACTGAGAACATCAGCACACAAGGAGAAGTGACATTAGCCCAATAACATGTTACCTTGGACTTCACTCCTATCTGAATACTGATGGTAAACATTTGTATGTACAATATTATTTACAGTACTGCATGTAGGAACAGAGTATTAATCATTGAACTGAATGATTGGTTGCATTAGATTTAGCATTGCTATAAATGCGGCACATGCGTTATGGAAAAGAGAGCGTAGACCAAGACCCCCCCAAACCTAAGGTAAGCTACATGTATGGGCTTGTATTCAGGCGAAGTCTGTTGTGTCGATGCCAAAACAAGATGAGAAGCACTACCTATCTTCGTCATCAAACAGCTTCAAAGAACCGGTGTCGGAGGCATGGCTGTCCTCCTGGAAAAATTGTCACCCCGGACAATTTCATTAAGTTCTTTATTGCATACATCCTATATTAAACATAATTGAAGAACTTATATAAACACATATTGTAGTATTTGCATGGATGATGTGTTGGTGTGTATGCTTGGGCTGTGTGCGTATAGCTATAGTGAATTGTGCGGATAAAAATCTCCCTGTCTCTGATATAGGTCGTCGTGAAGGTCACGTTAGTTAGACCCTCACAGCCTCTTGGGTCATCATACTATCATATCTCCACTCATTCTGGCCAACCGTAGTGTGGATTCTGCATGGTGCTGCTGCCTCTGTAGCTGAAGCTAGAAAGTATGCATGCAATGACCCTAAACTAAGTGCTCTGAGTTGGGCTGTGGGTGTGTATGTGCCTTTGGCAGTGGAGAGCTGTATTACCTGGGTGAGGAAGCATGTGGACATTTCTCACCCTCTTTCATTTGGCTCCACAAGCTAGGCAAAAGGCTAGGGTATTAAATATCACCCTGGTCAGATGTATTGCAAAGGCTATATTAGACAGATGTGGACATTTGATAATCTAAATACACACAATGTAGCCTTGCTAGGCTACGTTTATAAGTATTTGTGTGATAATTGTTGTGCATGGTCTATCCTTTTCAAGAATGATAATATTATCACTATTAGGGACAATTAAGTTAAGTTCCTCATGGTGATGGAAACTTGTGGAGCTTGAGGAAAAGAAGCATCTCATCTTATCATCCATTGCCACCAGAGCTCATACAGGCCAACATTGATTGTGCAACAGGACATCTATGGCCGGTTGAATCTTCAAATGAATATGCATATTCATTTGAAGATTCAACCGGCCATAGATGTTCTGTTGCACAATCAATGTTGAACTGTATGAGCTCTGGTGGCAATGGATGATAAGATGAGATGCTTCTTTTCCTCAAGCTCCACAAGTTTCCATCACCATGAGGACATCCACTCACCCTAGTTCAGCGCATTTAAGATCATTTGCTTTATGCTTCCTCACCTCTGTGGCCTGAGCAATGCTTGACGCTCTTGCTTCCAAATGTCAGAGGGTTTAGTGCTGAGGTGATTGAAACATCAAGTGCTGCTGTACTGCCCAAGAACCAATTTGGAAATAAAATGTCAGACTTCTCTACATGTATACGTATGGTCACTAGTAAGATTGTTGCCAACATTGACCTGAACTCAATGCCCCCAATAGATTTAGAAGGACAAGAGGCCCCACCAATGTTGGACCAAGCACAGAGGCGCTACCCTCAGCGTCAACGACGACCTCCTGATTATTACTAAGTCAAATTTTAAAGCTTGAGGACAAGCTTGAAGTACGGTGGGACGAATGTAATGTGATATAGACAGCAAGTGCTCTGATTAAACCCTTTGTGGAGGGTTAATACTAATTCCGTAATTGAACTTCCTGTCATAGTACAGCACCCGTGGGATATGGGGTCAAGGGATGTTAAGAAACACTATTAAATTAAAGCTAGTGTGTATTCCTATATGTATGTATGTGTTTGGAGTGGAAATAAAGAGATTGTCAGTTGCATATAGGATCGTATTACATAATGATGACTCCAATTTCAATGTACTGCAAAGATAATAGCATTTCTAACTAGATACAGTTGCATGGAGTACGACTCTCAAGTCTCAATAGGCACACACGTGACAACACCATGCAGTAACAAAATCATACACCTTTGATGCAGCATATGTCATGGGATAACTATCACACAAATACACCACCATGCATGTACTGGTACATGGACATATCACAATGAGAGATATAGATATAGGGAGAAAGAAAGGAGAAGAATGGAACACTATTGGAAGTTTTCTATGCTCATGTATGGCTGGATATACATTAGGTGCTAATAACAGATCATGCACTGGTAAGTGATCAGTTTTATGTCATATGCTAATGGCAGCTGTAATCCGGCTTTTTTACAATCTAATGTCATACGCTAGACATCAATGAATGTGCAACAAACAATGGTGGATGTGCACAGACCTGTACCAACACCAATGGAAGTTTTGTATGTTCATGTGTGGTTGGATATACATTGGGGGCTGATAGCAGATCATGCAATGGTAAACATGCAATTTGTTAAACCGCCAATGCAGCATTTTATTATATTGTTAATTCACTAGACATCAATGATGAGTGTACAGTGCCGGCTCGGAACTGTAGAAAGTAACACCTCGGAACTGTAGACTTTTTTTTACAGCGTTCATTGTTTATTTAGGCGTCCCATAATTCGATAATGTGGTCAGAGGGGCAATTGATTATGTTTACCTAAGTCAACAGTCCAGCCCAGCTTTGTACAAATATTATGTAATATTTCTAGCAGTCACGCGCTTCCATATGTAATTTACTTGTGCTTGTGCTGATGCTTCTGAGTTTACAACACGAATACTTGCGCGCACACGCACAAACATAGTTAAGACTAATACACGTGTGCTATGTAGCATACCTAGCTAAAGTTCGAAGGGTTGAAGGTGTAAAAGCTGCATACAACACTGATCTGCAAGTGTGATACACACAAAGTTCCGACAACATATATAGACTGTGTCGTATTATTACCGGTATACAGTAGCCATGCTTGGTGTGTTACTCAGTGTTAGCAATAAATGGTTGTTGTACCCCTTTCCCTCCATTTAACTCCGTAAATAGTTTAGCAAATTTTTCTTTAAATGGCTTTCCTACATGAACCCTCTGCTTACGTCGAGGATAACTTTGTGTGTATCACACTTGCAGCAGTTGCAGGTCAGTGCAGTATGCAGCTTTTACACTTCAACCCTTCGAACTTTAGCTAGGTGTGCTACATATAGCACACATGTATTGATCGTAACTGTGTTTGTGTGTGTGTGCGCAAGTATTCGTGTTGTAAACTCAAAACATCAGCCTGACTAAGCACAAGCACAAGTAATTTACGTAGCGTGACTGCTAAAAAAGTTACATAATATTATGCAAAAGCTGGGCTGGACTGCCACTCTGACCACGTTATCGAATTATGGACGCCTAAATAAACAATGAATCGCTGTAAAAGTCTACAGTTCCGAGGTGTTACTTTCTACAGTTCCGAGCCGGCACGTGCACTGTACTACAAACAATGGATAGTGCGGATTACAACCACCCTGTCTTTTGTCGTGAAGGGCGCGGTAGTCAGGGGCGGATACAGGAATTTGGAAAGGGGGGACACAGTACAGTTAGAGGCGCCGCCCCGGGGAGGGTGCGGGGGCTGGGGACCCCTCCCACCCAGCTAGGGGGTACAGGGGAGCGCTGTAAGCTCCCCTATCGGGGCTTCGGGGGCTACGCCCCAGAAGCCAATGCGTTTTGCGTTGAAACAGCTCTGAAAACTACGCAAAAAAAAGCCAGTCATGTTAAGCTATATTGTTTATACGCGTGCAATGCATGTATTTTTTAAACAAAAAATACAAATTAGCTGTAGCAACTGCCAAAGTACGCGTACATAGTTTTTAAATGTAACTACTAAAATTTGTGGGCGAATAAGAATAAAGCTCAGCTTTTATACATGTATGTGATGCGATCATCGCGATGCGCCAATCTTTTTTAATCTTTGATCTTCGATTCTTTTCAATATGCTGTTTATTGCTTGCCATTATTTGGTAGCTACTGTAGTAACCAATAGTCAAAGAGGCTGACTCCAAAGCAGATGGTCCACGATTGAGGGCCACATCTAGGCATTCGAGGTGTTTGGACTCCCCACTGAGGTGGAAGCGCTGTTTGATATAAAAGTCATTGAATCAGCTGCACCATCACGTGCACACCCGCATCGAATACCAGAATCAATTTTGGATTTAGGGGCTCGAGAGAAGATAAAAATGCAGTGGGTGATAGTCGAAGTTAATTTACTCCTTTTGTAACATCCGTTGATGGGCTTCTCCACTGAGAGGCAGAACATTTATTGAAGCATGTAGCTAAAAGAATAGTAGCCAAATAGGAAAAATCATATGCATTTGTCAGAGCTGGACTTTTATTTGCTCTCGTTTGAGATATCGGTAAATTGGAGGAGTGGACTAGGCTTTGACGATGAGGCATCACTTCCTTATGCAATAGGCTTAAGCATTTTTTTAGCATTCTTTTTTATGTCTTTCTTTGAATGTTATATACTGTAATTATATATAGCAGTGATCATGTACAGGAGCCACCTGTTATCCATGAGGCAGCCCTGGAGCCAGGCTTTGTGGTTTCACTTTGCTGTAGGCTAGAATGACAGGTATATGGATCTATGATAATATAATGTACATGTGTGTATGCAGTGTGATTTATTTGTGAAATTAGTTGTGGATGGGTAAAGTTGAATTACATGTATGTGTGGTGTGGAAATGTGTGCATTGTGTTTTTTGATAAATGTTAGCAGGAACTTGCACTTGTGATTCGTGCATGATTTTATTTAAAAGAGTTTTGTCTAATCTTTTCAAGAGCAATTTAGATTCTTTATCAAGATGACTCTTTAGGGCACCTTGCCTGTAGAGATGATTCGATAGTATGTAAAGTTGGCAAAATGCACAAAGTGCTTCAGAAAAATTTCTCTATCATCCAACCTGTTACTTCCTGTTGGACCACTGGACAAAAGGATCATAAAAGTGATCGTAAAAGTGAACGCGAGGAAATACACTTTCCAATAGCTGAAACAGCAAATTAAAGGCAACTGTAACTAAGGTACATGTACCCCGTTCTGAACCCAACCTGTTTCATTCCACGTTTAGCAACAATCCTATACATGTAGATGGCTTCTGCACAGTTGTAATCCCAGTTTCGTCAGCGTTCCAAATATCTCCTGTACCAAATTTGTTACGCTTCAGTACAACTGTTAAGTTATAAAAATAAAAATAAAATGGTTTACAGTCAGTGGTATTTGGCTTATGTATGTTACACGCAAAGCGTGGATTTGCGCAATCCCGGGATTGTCCTGCGCAAACCCTGGGTCCATGGTTTGCGGTACTAACCATGGATTGGCCGCGCAATCCTGGGATTGCTCGTGCGCAAAGCATATAGATCAGGACAATCCTGGGATTGCCCTGCGCAAAGCATAGATCAGACATGTCTGCATGTAATATATTTAATTAGCGCGATAGGTAACGAATAATGAGTACATCCACATCACTTTATTTCAAATAACATGCATGCGTTTGCAGTACAAATAAAAGGCCTATGGTGTACAAATACAATTGTTCTCTACTGATGTGACACTGAGCACAATCTTGAAAATGTGGTCAGATTCATTACATTTTGATAAGCAGTTCATCATGTCTCCATTTGTACAGTTGCTTGGCAAGACTCCAATAATGCTACCAAAATGAAATACATTAATTTGCCCTGAGATATCACATTTTCCTCACTATCTCCAGTACCTGCAAAAATAAAAGGAGAGAAACTATTACATCAAGATTTTAATTGAGGTCCTTGTGTCATGCCAATCAGCCCGAGGTTAATTTACTATCATTTCTCTTCCCTCAAGTCCTTGACTCGGAGGATGCTGGTCTGCATGTCATCAAGAATGGTCGAGTCACCAGGCCAGTTCTTTACAAAATCGGCAATAAAAGTGCTTCCATTGTAATATTTTGCATGGGTAAAATAAGATATAAGCAAATTGGCGCAAGGATCCAGCTAGGCCACCTTCTTGCCCCTCTGAAGAGCAGGATTGGTCCATACCTATCCAATCATCAGTGATTAACCTTGTAGATAAAATCACAACAGTTACTTGAACACGCACTTGAGGCTACAATATACGTTAGTACTTTAAATCCTGATGGATTTTAGTGGCACTGACTAGATTTTGGTGTAGTGTTTGTAAAGAACTGGCCTGGTGACTCGACCATTCTTGATGACAGACCAGCATCCTCACAAACTGAATATCCACACCCGTAGACCATGGAAGACATTCAAAGAATGCTGAATCTATAAAATATACATACATACATGTATAACTATGAAATTAACAATTTTCTCTGTACATGCATAAGTAAGATTATAACATATGTAATACATGACCTGATTGTTGAAACTGTCATCAAAAATTCTTCTACATACACCTGTCACGCACGATTTGGTCCGCGTCAAATTTCGGTCCAACTGGACCAACAAAGGCTGCCTGAAATTGTCCGGCCGGACAATTTTAGGTGCTCGATTTTGTCCCACGTAACATTTTTTGGTCCCACGTTAGTTCTTTCTTTTGGAAGGTGTTGAAAATGTCGTCAGAATCAGGGACAGTCGAAGAAGGTGAAACTCTTGAACTGGCCTACAGTTACAAGGTCAAGGGAAAGTACCCTTAAGAATGCGATGCGAACAAGAAACGATCGATCAGACGAAAGGCAGAAAAGATTTTCTTAAAGAATGGCGAAGTGTGGACTAAAGGAAATTTAAATGAATGGAACGACTAAGGTGCGTGCAGCATGTAACTAGGCCTATTTGCTCTTGGTGGTGAACACATTCTTTTCCACTCTTTGGTCCGGCATCATTGATAAGCGTGGTAGCATAGGAGACACATAATGGCTATAGAATACCTCATTACAAAGATACGAAGTGTGCGCGTATGGTTTTAGGGTCTTAGGATAACTAGTCCGATTTCAACCGTCGTCGCTCTTTTGCATGTTAAACTTTACTGAAATAGGTTGTGAGGCTCATTTTGGATGCATGTGAGAAGCAGAAGATTCTACATTCCTGCCATTCTGACCCTATGTCTCCAGCCATCTGGGAACAAAACGTACCATCAAAAGGATTAGAGAACATTTCACGTGGAAAGGACTCAACAAAGAAGTTTTTTAACTAGTAATGGTTGCAATTTTTCACAGGTTGCATCCTGTGAGGCTTGCCAGAAGAATTCTGATAAACTTGTTGTTACTTCTACTGAACTTCATCCTGTTCTTGTAATCACCACTTGGTATCATGTAGCAATTGATTTTATTGGGCCGATTTCGCCAATTTCATTATCAGGAAATAGGTCAGTTCATTATTACTTTTTCCGTGTAATGCAAGGAATACTTGTTTCAACAGGATAGATTACATTATTTTTAAATTGTATGTAGGTACATTCTTACACTGAGTGGTCACTTTTCAAAATGGGTTGAAGCGGTTGCAGTTCCAACCAAAAAGGCATATCAAGTGGCAAGTGCAGTATACAAGGTATGCTGATCATTCTTTGTGTGCACTTACTTTATCATATTTTTACATGTATATTCATGCGCATGGGTTTGCCCAGCATTTTGACAACAGACAATGGTTCTGAATTCAGGAACAAACTGAACAGTGCAATGATGAAACAGTTGGGGATAAGACACAGTCTAATTACTCCTTACCATCCACAGGTACACAAAGTGTATAATTTTAGTTTAAAGTTTCACATATATCTTTTTGAGTAGTCAAATGGTCTAGAAGAACGATATAATCAAACTTTGCAGAGAATGCTCTCAAAAGCAGTGATGATAAGGAGATTTGGGATCAATTCATTGATTCAGCAGTATTTGCATACAACACTTCGTCCCATGAATCAACTAATTACACTCCATTTGAAGTGATGTTCGGAAGAAAGGCGAGGATACCAATTGATGCAGATCTGGAATCTGTTTGTGACCTTTAAAGTTTTTTGCCAAAGCTTGATTTTGTTGTATTTTATTTTATTTTTAGTTCAGCAAAGGAACCAAACACAGCCAACCACATGGAACAAGTGTACAAACAAAGACAAAGGGTTTTGAAGAATGTGAAGTACAATATCCTTGTTGCACAGGTATAAAGTATACATATTAAACTGTGGCATCATGTACACTTTGTTCCTAGGCTAAGCAAAAGCAGCAATATGATGCTAAACATGCTAGAGCTTCATTGTTTGAAATTGGTGCTAAGGTGGTTAAAAAGGATTTTCTTCGGAGAAAGAGCAAGGGAGGGAAATTGGACCCCAAATGGGTTGGGCCATACATTATAACTGCGAAGCTCAGCAAAGGATTTTATTCCTTGCAATCTGTTGCTAATTCATCTGACTGTATCAAGCGTGTGAATGGTGCACACCTTAAGATGTTCTATTCCTCTGAATACCAGTCATCATGTAGCAATTCACCTAATCATTCCAATCAGTCCTCGCCTCATCACTCTGGTCAGTCCTCACCTCATCACTCTGGTCAGTCCTCACCTCATCACTCTGGTCAGTCCTCACCTCATCACTCTGGTCAGTCCTCACCTCATCACTCTGGTCAGTCTTCACCTCATCACTCTGGTCAGTCCTCACCTCATCACTCTGGTCAGTCCTCACCTCATCACTCTGGTCAGTCCTCACCTCATCACTCTGGTCAGTCCTCACCTCATCACTCTGGTCAGTCCTCACCTCATCACTCTGGTCAGTCCTCACCTCATCACTCTGGTCAGTCCTCACCTCATCACTCTGGTCAGTCCTCACCTCATCACTCTGGTCAGTCTTCACCTCATCACTCTGGTCAGTCCTCACCTCATCACTCTGGTCAGTCTTCACCTCATCACTCTGGTCAGTCCTCACCTCATCACTCTGGTCAGTCCTCACCTCATCACTCTGGTCAGTCCTCACCTCATCACTCTGGTCAGTCCTCACCTCATCACTCTGGTCAGTCCTCACCTCATCACTCTGGTCAGTCCTCACCTCATCACTCTGGTTAGTCCTCACCTCATCACTCTGGTCAGTCCTCACCTCAGCATTCCAGCCAGTCTTCCCCTTGTCAATCAGAATGCTCAAGTATGCTTGAAATTGACAGTACAATAGTATGGAGTCAGCTACATTCTCCACATCTTATGCGTTTGTGGAGAACTGGAGCTTCCACTTTGCAGTATGAGGCTGAAGAAGATGACGAAGCATTTGATGTGAGTATTTAAACTAATGAAAATTTCAAGTTAAAGATTATAATTCTGTACACAGGAAACACCCATGGATCTAAAGGAGGGTGAATATGCATTGAGCAAGGATACTACAGTTGCTTTATGGAAGGATTACATGTCCTTTTATGGTGATTTTCAACTGCAAGAAATTCGAGGAATTTGAGAAATTTAAACACAAACTCTATTCTTATGTGGATAGAGGCTTCACCGTTGTTGAAGCAGTGGAACTACTTCAAATTTGGTGCAGAGCAAGCAAGTTGTGTTTAAAAGAGGTGCAATTACTAGGGAAGAATTACTTTCTTATATCTTCAGCACACTTGGATACATTCTGTGAGTGGGTGTATAGAAAAAGGAGCATGTGTACTAGTCAGGAGAATGTAGTGGCATTGCTGGGAGGTGGCAATGGTCAGCATACTTATTTCTTCTCCCAAGCCTTGAGAAAGGAAGCAAATCATGTGGATGCCTCTTATAAATCCTTTGAAAAGGAAACGGATCATGTGGATTTGATATCCTACAACCCAGTATGCATAGAATGGCAAACATCCAAGTGCAATTCACTTGGATTGAATTTTTGTCAGGCTAATAACTTGCATCATGGCAAAATGCAGCCACAAATGATTGAAGTCTCACAAAAACCCTTGAGAACAGCAAGAATTAGTCCAGATGGAAACTGTTTTTTCCACTGCATTGCTATGATTGTTACTGGATCACAGGATTATCATGAAGAAATGAGGTTACTTGTTACAACTTACATGATATCTAATTCCTCAAATGAAAAGATATCCTGCCTTTTGCCTCGTCATACATCAATGCAATCGTACATTGTGCAGTCTAAGATGCAGTTTCCTGGAGAATGGGCCACAGATTTGGAAATCACTGCAGCTTCCAACTTGTTAAATACAAAAATTCATGTATTCAACTTTACTGGAAGGTTCTACAAGTGGGCACTTTATTCTCCTCATGAAGTAGTGAATGACCTACACCAAGAAGAATGCATCTTTATAACCAATGTGCAAAATCATTTTGAAGTTGTTAAAAAGATGTAAACAGTTCAAGCTGTTCTGAGTCAGACATTGTGTTTTTCATCTTTCATGCTGCTATTTGAAATACTATACATGCACGCTGTGTATATACTTGTATGCCATCTGAAAGGTTATAGTCAAAAAGCAAATTAAATTGTCTCAATATGTTTTGTAGCATACATATACATAGAACCAAATTGTCTCCCTAAATATATATATTGTAATTATAATTATATTATAATATGCATGTATGCCAGGACTTATATATGCCGTTAATTTATTCTTTATCTCGGACAAAAACAGGCTGCCTAAAGTTGTCTGTCTAACGGACCAAAACAGGCAGAGTAGGACCACTTTGGGCAGCCTGAAATGGTCCGGTGGACCATTTCAGGCATCTTGATTTGATCCGCCGGACCATTTCAGGCAGCCTAATTAGGTCCGCCGGACCATTTCCGGGTAGGACAAAATTAGGCGTGACACTCCATGCAATTTACTAACACGGCCAGCACGTACTTTTAACTTCAAATTATGTATCGTGATGAGCCGACGCCCATAAGTGCGTTACTGACATATTGGCACAAGACAGTACCCCGGTACAGATATGACTTTCACCCACTATCGTGATTAGCGGGCGCCCATAAGCTGCATGGATTCAAACGAAGCCACTGGGCCTTTTACAACCATCACAACTATTATTCACAAGAAAGTGTTCTATTGAGGGTATCAATGGATCCGCTCTTAATAATGCCTACCACACAATTAACTTACCGTCTTGAAAAGCCCAAATAGGTTGGAAACCAGACTGGACAGATCGACAGGTTATCTCAACTTATCTGCCAACCGTGAACGGCTCTGCCAGCTAGGCTCTGGCGTAGACGATACAACTTTCGTGCCTTCGTTATAGTTGATACGCCAGTTGATTGGGTTAAAATATAAGGGCAATCTCGAGATTGCGCAAACAAACCATGGATCCAGGGTTTGCGCAGGACTATCCCGGGTTTGCGCAAATCCACGCTTTGCGCGTAACATGTATAATGACAACGTAGGTGACGTTGTAGAAACCCAGAAACCAATCAGCGCAAGTTTTATTCTATTATGTATGGTAGTAGCGACAGTTAGGCTATTTGCTATAGCCCGCGCGGCCGGTGGCATAGGGTATACGGTCCGGCCCAATTTTCGGTCCGGCGGACCGTATTCCCTTAGGGAATACGGTCCCCCCCGGACCCAACTCCCTAGGGAATACGGTCCGTGTAAAATATTGTACATCCAGGGAATTCAGTCCGGGGGAGGAGGCGGACTCAATTCCCTGACAGAAAGGAGATTTGATTTTGACAACCACTGGTAATCATAGTGTGTATAATTGGAAAGAGAGGTCGATCCTCACCGAAATCGCAACCGTTAGCGTTTGACAACCACTGGTAATTATAATTAAAAAGAGAAAACGATTCTCACCGAAATCGCAACCGTTAAGGCAGACAAATTTATAATGAAAACCATGCATTTTAACACAGAACAGAAGTTCTATAATTGATAATTTGGAAGTTATATAATGAAAGCAATGTAAAACCAAGACAGAAGTTCTTTCACGGCATCAGATGTTTAATGCATATATTATAATGAATAGCTAATTTATAATTTAAACACAAGACAGAATTTATATAATGAAAGCAATTTAAACACAAGAAGACAGAAGTTATATAATGAAAGCAATGTAAAACCAAGACAGAAGTTCTTTCACGGCATGCATCAGATGTTTAATGTATATATTATAGTGAATAGCTAATTTATAATTTAAACACAAGACAGAATTTGTAATTATAATGAAATTAATTTAAACACAAGAAGACACTTGAAACAAGACAGAAGTTCTTTCACGACATCAGATGTGTTTAATTGGAGGCAGCTGTGCTCCTTTCTTCTGTTCTTGGCATGAAGATGTTCTAAAGAATGATTTTGACTCGTTGTATACTGACAGACTGTTCTTTTAAAAAAATTCCTTCAGGATAATAAAAAGTTCATATGGAATAATTTTGTAGTATATGCATGCATTCTTTTGTAGGAAAACAAACCTCTTTTTCAGAGCATATTTGAACAATATACGTCAATGTAATCTTCATGTCCCTAAATCAAAATTGACAAGAATGTTAGTATCCCAAAATTGGCTTACTTGTTGACATACATGTAGGGTGGAATTTTCCCTGCATGCCTTCCACAATTTTAGTATTTTTTGGGTATGATTTTCATAGAAGCACCTCTCTGGCAGGTCAGCCACTTCTCTGACTCTGTGTAGCGGCGCATAATGCATGCAGGGTACGTCCTGTCCTTTCGATACGACTGTACCCACTTCAGCGTTCCTTCACATCTTTTCTATTCCTGCATGGAGTACAATGTAATCTCTTACTATACTGACACATGCACTGGAAAAGAAAACAATTCAGTGCTACATTTTAAGTAGAAAAATGAGTGCTAGCTCAGTCTCAGACGTTCATAACATAACCTACCATTCCACGGCCTTCTTGTTCTCAGTCTTACGTGACGCGCATGCACGTGGTTTTAAATTGATGATGTAGGCACCAATTTAGTAAATAAGGGATTTCGGATATTATCGCAATTCTAGCTCAAATATTATACAGACCTACATTTAGCAAGTTAAATATATAAGGTCTGTAGACATGTAATGTTTGACAAATGCTATCCTTAATACAATTCATACACTGATAACCATCTTGTTTCGCTCATCTTTATGCAGTTTGTCTATGAGCGCAACATATTTTTATATGTGTATCAAGTACATGAGTGCAAGCCAGCAATTACAATGGTTCATGTCGCAAACTTTCATAGCACATATACATTGTTGGCATAAGTGGGATTTCATTCTTCAATTTGTAGCCGTACACTAGATTATATAATTAGCCAACATCGCTTGCACGTCCTAGTACCAGTTCAGCTACTCTCCCCTATCACTGTATAGTGTCTGCTAGTATCTGTCAGGTAGGATATTGATGCAACTGAACTGAGTCATACTGTTGGAGTGGATCACTGAACTCCAATCGTTCCTTCTACAGTCCCCTGTATAGGCCTATTATATTCCTGAATCATGGGCGGGATAAACTGTGTTGGTGCAAGGTGCTAATTAAGGCGTGTTATTCGTGTACTTTATACTATAAGTGGTATAGAAGCCTTACTATGGTATGGGCATAAGAGTTATTGAGCAATTCTATACATCCATGGATGCTATACTGGCGCGGCGTGAGGATTGATATCGACGATTCGTAGCAGTATATCACAGGTTTAGGTAAGAATATATTGCTATTTGCAGTGAATTCTAGTTCTTTACCACCGGTAGAGATCTAGTCAGTTTGGTCCATTCCTATATTAACGCTCCTTCCTAACTTCACAATCAATGAACAGACTACGCCTACGGTGAATACGAGTGTTGGTCACTTAGATTTGGCGATAACTCCCCATTGCTGTGTTTTCTAGCAGTCTAAGTTTCTAGTGGGCTTTAATATGGGTACTAGTAATAGGGGGAGGTTGGAAAACTGTTCTTTCAGTGTGTTTCAAAGGTGCATTCTTATTGATGCACAACTCTCGGAGGAAGACTGTGACAATGTGTTTCTATTGGAGATAATCAGTGTGTTAATTTAAAGTCAATGTGTCATGTGTGTTTACACTTACTCTCAGATGATGTATATGTATTGCATTCTTATAGGGTGTAGATGCACACCTCTCCAAGGTGATTGGAGATCATGTGTTCTCGTAGGTAGGAAATTTTAAGGTCAGTGTGTTTGCACGCACCCTCAAATGACATACACCTGTATGTATATGCACCTGTAAGACACAGATAACAATCTGTGTGTTTCCACTGGAGGGAATCAATCTATTTAAGGTCAGTGTGTCATGTTTGTTTGCACTTACCCTCAGATGATATATATCTAGGCACATCTTTTTACATGCACACAAAGATAAGCCAGACGGCTTAAAGACATATGAGGATATTACAAAGAGACGCTGTCCCTACAAGATATGTAAATTTTCGATCAAACCTATACAAAGACATCCAGCCCATACAACACCACTAAACAGTTAGTTATTCAGTTTTATTGTAATCCTAAAGCATGACTTTAATCATGCATATACAGCAACAAGTAGCTATCTTGCTAATGCCATGTGTCTAATACACAGTGACATTCAAGACTAAAAAGACACCTGAGACACAAGCAATATTAATTGATGCCGCCAAGTTTATTTATCTGTGAAATTCACATTTTGGCTGATTTAATTAGGTAAGAAATTGATTACACTCAGTATCAGCATGTCTCTTGACTATTATCCCCCATTCATTCCTCTCTCATCCCATTTCTTTTTCTCCAGACACAGGTGTATAGAGGAAGCATTCAGTCACACTTAAAGAGTGTGCCAGGTTGAGTTAACTACTAATTAAGGACCAATGTTGAGGGCCCACATGCGGCTTAAAGCTATATGTGTCCCTTTACCTCTTCTCACTTCTCTTCTCATCCCTCTTCTTTTTCATACCTCCCCCCCTCTGCAGAAAATATCTAGGCACCGAGCAGCATTATTTATCTTGTGAAATTCACTTTTTATTATGCACATGATTGAAAAACACTTATGCATCATTCTCTAAACAATAATGGCTGAAGTGTACTAGTTTTGTTTTCTTTTTTACAGGTACGAAATTGAGATTTATCCAGTACCCTCATCTCTCTTATGTTCAGTTGACTATTATGATGCATGTGTTTATTTTTTATTTCTTTTCATCTTTTATTAAATTATTCTACTTTGTCTGCACTTGGTGTTCACACAATTTAACAGTGTTAATTGTTACAGAAGCTGCATGCATAGTTGACGACCTGTATGCGATCATTTTCGAACCAAATCATAATGGGAACATATATAAATAGTAACAACTTAATATAAATATACATGTAAACTACATTTATATAACAAATTAGTTTTAGAATAAGCATCCCAGACCGATCGAAGAAAACAGTTCATTTTTACAGACTCTTCAAAGCAGTTAATTGTTACAGAAGCTGCTTATATTAGTTGTATAGTTGACGACCTGCGATCATTGGCTTTTGCTTTTCGAACCAAATGTGCCAGCCCTTACGTGAATGCAAGGGGTGGAATATACATATACATGCATGTATTTAAAACCAGGGAATACGGTCCGGGGGGGGACTCAATTCCCTAGGGAATTGAGTCCGGTTAATTGGTTTTGTACAACCAGGGAACTCGGTCCGGGGGACCGTATTCCCTAGGGAGTTGGGTCCGGGGGGGGACCGTATTCCCTAAGGGAATACGGTCCGCCGGACCGAAAATTGGGCCGGACCGTATACCCTATGACACCGGCAACTGATAGGCAAGCTTTCGTATTTCCTTAGGCGCAAGCTTAAGGCCTTGATATATACTAGAAGCTGTTAATATATAAATGTATTCGACTAACTCCTCCTCCAAAGTGTTCGGATAAACCTGCCGACCGCTTTTATATACCCAGCAGTAAAGAATCACCGTTTTCTTCTAAAGCGTAATCTCCGGTTAGTCGTTTACAGTATCGCAACAGAGTTCGGTAGTTAATACCACACATTTTAGCAGCACTTCTGATGGATGCTTGATTCTTTTTGAAAAGGTCAACAGCCCTTACAATCAGACAATGTATTCCTTCGAGTATGAAGCTCTACTAGTCTTTCGGTAGCTTCGCATGATGGAGATCTTTTCAACCACCTTCGAACAAATGGACATTCGGTCTGTAGTTTGTGTGCCTACTTACCCCAAGCCATTCATTGTGCATGTGTCAACTATCCCGTCTAAGGCACAGAACGCATAACTTTTTAGCATTGTGCTTGTGAGAGCAAACGCCAGGGCTATCCTTGCAAGATCATTGCAGGTGGCAGACATGCCGATGCAATAGACTAATGATCTTTCTGTGTGTATTTGCCTCAGAATTTCTTTTATGTATACATGTATGTATAATATAAAAAATATAATTTTCACATTCAATTTGATTATTGTGAAGTTTAGTCGATGCACATTACTTTCGACCTAAAATTAGCTACATAGCAAATCGTAACAATTTACTCGGAGGTATACAAACTCAAATGCAACGTCCGATGGATGTGCCACGGATGTTTCGGATTGCATGGAAACTCAGGTCCTAAAAAGAATACAATGTATACGGTATCACTCTAAGCAATGTTTAATGAGCTCAATATACTTTTCGAGAGCAGTTTCTAGCCATTCCAGCGCCGGGTTAACCGGGGCGCAGATGGCGCAAATGCGCCAGGCCCACCGACGATAGGGGCCCATTAATCCACATATGTACACGCCCACAATGGATGAATTTAATTAGTTAATAGCTACAACGTACACTAAAGCAGCGTGCTCATGCGCGTGTGTTAAAGGCGAATCGGTCCAACGGAGCATCCATATAAAATTGGACCACCTCGCTACAGTATGTACGGTGCGCAATTGACGCTTATAAAGACTTTTCAGAATCCATCAGCCTGAATTACGGAAGATATTCTTGAAGTCTTAGCTTTGATTTGATCGAAATGAAACTGCAGCATTCTTGGACTGGTGGATCGGGGGAAGCAAGTACTTCTTGTCGTATTGTCTCTATTTTTAGCATGTTACTTAGTACGCAATACACAGGAAAAAACGCGTCGAATCAAGCCGTTTTGATTTTATAAAGGATTTTTTTTAATCCTCTGTAATATCACTGTGTGATTGAGCATTAAAATTCATTTGTATGATATGTGATATCACGTAATGAATTCTACGCGTTTTTTTCCCCTGTGATAATGCTGTTTTTGTGACTTTTTTAAAAAGTGAAAAAGTTGCAAAGCGGCTCGGGCTCCGCCCCAGACCCCGATGGCCGCTGGAGGGAGGCGTATCCAGGTATCCTTGCCTGTCCCATCGCCCCCACCCTCGCCCCGAAATCCTGAATCCGTCCCTGATATGCAGTAGTAACATTTAGTACATTGATCAGTTGATTCGTTTTCAGCCGTTGAAGCTAGAACTAGAAAAATCGTTTTTCATGCATAAGGTAATCCTTTTGCATGTGTATCTTCATTTAAAAAATTACATGCATGTGCGCGCTGTGTTCGAAACAAACCAGCTACCCGTGTTGGAAACCGAATGATATTGGAAGGAGTTATGTTCAAACCCGGAAAATGCACCAAGATCCTTTTTGCCTAGGGCCGCCAAACATCTAATGCTGGCCCTGCTGGGCCCAAAATAAGGGGAACCCCCCCCCCCCCCCCCCACTTGCATTTATAAGAGGCATGCATGTGCAGGGCTGCAGGGGCCCACAAGATTTACCCTGCGCCAGGCCCATTAAACAGTTAATCCGGTGTCACAGGGAACTCGGTCCCCCCCGGACCGAAATCCCTAGGGAACTCGGTCCTCCGTGAGTCTTGTACCTCTAGGGAATTGAGTCCGGGGTGGGGGGGACCGAAATCCCTGAACGAAAAATAAACGTATGTGAAGCCGGGAAAACAAAGCATGCGTATTCTTCTCACTTGTACTGTTCAGCAGCACCCAAGGATGAAGGTAACTTATTAAAAGTTTCGCCGATGGATTTTTAGTTCCTGAACATATAGTAATGCATACATATAAAGTGTACCGTGACATTTGCCAGTTCATTGTCCATTGAAATAATTAAACCATGCAGGCTGTATTGCTGCTGCCCAAGCCCTTCCTGCTCGATTGGCCTCGAGCTCCCCCTGACGATCCAGCAAGTGTTATACGTGAACGTATATGTACTCGTACATGCATGATGTGTAATCAATTAATAGCGTAGATTGTGCGCCATACTGATCATGAGTACACGTAACATGATAATCTGGAAATAATACCATATAATCATCCACCTGTGAGAATGCAAGCTGCATGATATACTTCACGTAGAGCACATTCCATCCATGTGTAAGCATGCAGTCCATCAACACCCTCATCACAATTGTGATACCATATACAAAGGCTTGACTGTGTCAACCTAAAGTAAATGAATAATACAGTTAAATAAATTGATAATAACTGGAAAGGCAAGTAACTTGCCACTTCATTGCTGCTGTTAAGCCATTGGCCACGCATGCAGTGAAGTATTTCTTGTGCTTCAAGTGCATGCATGTTGCAGTGGCAATGTGACCAAAGGCAATTAACCTCATAAGAAGAATATATACCCGAAGACTGAACCATGGATTTTATAGGGGACAAACATCCATGACTGAACTGAGGTGAGAAATAGCAATAAGGCTGACTTCAATGCTTTGTCTCATTCAGCACTGCAATCAGCAACCTATGATCTGTTGGAAATAAATGGATGGAGAAATGCAATAATACAACTAACTGATTTATATAGTTCACACATGCAGTCGATTTAATTGTGCATGGGTACACGTACATGCATGCATGGTAACCTTTATAACGCGATTCCACGATCCATTTCAAATCTATTGCAAAGAGAACTTAGTCATCTACAAACTAAATAAGTACACACAAATGTGACTTCTGCAAATTTATTCATATTATGTCAATGGTGTACATGTACATGTATAAACATACCGATTGTGGGTGATATCCGAACCTGTTGTTGTGGTTAGTTGTATCGTGTACCATCTTTAATTTGTGGCTACATGTATAGAGAGAGAGATACACATACCACCCTACCCAACTTACAAATTCCAGTCCTTCATCTGTGACAACTAGTATTGCTTGCAATTTTGTGGTGCATGCAAAGCAGCTGCATACTCCTGGTCACTTTGAGAAGCGGTCTGTAGCAACGATTCAGAATCGATGATTTAGTAATTGCCTCGAGGTGTCAGCGTTAGAGCTAAATGTCGACCTGTATCAAGTTTAGGAACAGATTATTGACAACGGCAATAAATATAGAACTGCATACCCATGCATAATAATATCTATATAGGTACATACTTGATCATATACAGTCCACACCACTGGAGGATATACAAGCCTGTCTCCTGCATCAGTGTCGATGCCTTCCAGAAGAGTGGCCTTGTGCACGAGGACAAACGTATGAATAACTATATCCAGGGATTTCGGTCCGGGATAATTAGTTTTGTGCATCCAGGGATTTCGGTCCGGGGGGGGGGGGGGGGGGGGGGGACCGAGTTCCCTAGGGAACTCGGTCCTCCGGACTGAAAATTAGGGGGGACCGAGTTCCCTGTGACACCGGCACTGTCAGCCGAATACAACTCTCTTGCCATATTTAAATGTAGCACCCACATACTCTATCGCTTTCATAACAGAACACACATTGGCGCACCAGTTTCTAAGGCAAAATGACAATGTGCAAGCTCGCTTGGATAGTTATGTGCTCACCATTATTTAGAACCTACATGTACTATCAGAGTTTCACATACAGCAGGCAAGGCGCGCAGAACTATAAGGTTCAAACATACTTAATATTAAAGAGAAAAGTTATAAGTCCACAAGTCTATCTGATTTGCAACGTACATGTGAACGATAATTTTACGCGTACTGCAGTTGTTGCATATTTGTGAATAATTGGCTCCCTTTTCCCGACACTAGCAGCCAAATGGATTACCACATCCAGCAGCTTACTATACACTGCAGGATTTGTGGAAGGCGGGTGATAGATCATCGTGGCAAATGCATTTACATGTACACAGTTTACAAGTACAAGGAGCTTGCTGAAAGTCTTAGCTAGTGTACTGCCACGCACCCTGCTGATCGCAGATCGCCAACTATGCAGCTTCTGTAACATTTAATCTTTTTCTTCGTCAGTATTCTAAAACTGTTATATATGCGTACGCTGAATGAAATACGCTATAAGATTTTAAAAGCTTATTTATTTAGCAAGTATAGTCGTGTGAACACATAGAATAGGTACGTGCACGTGAAAGCGAAGTAGAAAAACTTTTAAAAAAATAAAGATTGAAGGAATAAAAAAAGCAAGTTAAAGAAAAATTATATGCCATATGAACATTAAGAGATACATGCTGATAATTGAATAAATAAAATAAAACGGGTACATTTTAGCTTCAATACGTGATATAATGGTAAATTACACAGACAAATACGCAGCTTATGCAGTTGCTGGATCAATCACCAAAAGCTTTAATGCCCAGAATATGTGCAACAAATTGACCAGGTATATCAACCTGGCTGGCACTCCTTGGGTTAGCACCACAAATTCACCACACACACTCAGTAAGTGCAAGTGCATGCTTGCTCTATACTCCTGTGTACTGATAAGGAGAGAAAGAAATGGAATGAGAGTGGAAGGAGTGGTGGTTAAAAATACAAATACATGCACAAACAGATCAATTTGCCTTAATTGGAACTATCTGCTATAGTGTCATTGACATGCAGCTTTATATAAATACCCTAATTATCATTTAATGTTAAGTTTTTGCTAACAACAAATATGGAAAAAGGCTTTATATGCACCAATTGACTTCAATAATAAGGAAACAAGGGATTATGCAATTATTAATTCATAAATATTGTACATGCAGGTATTAATCGTAATAGCATAATTTCCATAATCTGTTGTCTCCTTACAGTTTATTGAAGTCAAATGATTTTTAGGACCTTGTACATAATACAAATGCATCCAAGTTAGATATGCGACGATTCTTTGCATATCATGCTCCTTACCAAGTCATACCAAGATTGGACAAAATTATGTGAAGTTTACTGAAAACTGTGCACAGTAATTAAATAGTACCATCCATTCACTGATTAGAAAATAGTTTATAGTGCATGTTTGAGTGTCTGTGTGTTTGTGCCATTCATTGATTTCATTATCCATGGATGCATATATGAATCCAATCAATGCAGATATAAATCGTAAAATAAAATTAAATCAATCCTGTGCAAATTCATATCAAGTCCAATGCATGAAGGGGCATAAGTAAAGTCATAAAGATCGTGACCATCAGGTAATAATTAATGATATTTGCACACCCAGTCACATGAATTGCAGACAGAAGTACAGAGATAGTAGACAAAGAACTTCAGTGGACTTTGATTTTAGGATTTCTTTCCATATTTAAGTCCCAATGGAATACCAATGCTGGCACCTGAGAGCAAAAAGGCAGACTGTACCCTCAAGTCTTTTGTAAACCACATCAATGCTATACTGAAAACCACACCCATCCTGATGGTTATACTGAAAACCACACCCATCTACTGAAAACCACATCCATCCTGATGGCTATTAATACTGAAAAGCACACCCAATCTGATGGTATACTGAAAACTACACCACACACTCTCATTAAGCCATCTTACCAATGACAAGAAGAATGACGACGATGATGATGATGATGATGATAATGATCCATAGCCTGGACCACAGCTTGGTCTTTGGCTTACTATCATCCCTGTGAAATGTCCCAGGGGCAATAGCAGCTATGGCAAGAGATGTATCTAATGGTCAGGGATCTATGACAACATTAGGTATTGTGGCAACAGTAGGTACACTGTATCTATGTGGCAACCTTACAACAGTAGGTATCTATTGCAACCATGGTTACATGTATCTATGGCAACCATAGGGATGGTAACTCCAAGTTACATGTATCTATGGCAACCATAGGGATGGTAACTCCAAAGGTCTTTCACTCCAGGCCAATCTTTATATCTGAAAATGTCGTATAAAGGATTATGTTGTATGATTACTCTTGTACCTCCACCCCAGCAAATTCATATGAGTGATTGGTGACAGGGCAGGTGTGGGAGGGATGACAGGGACAATCCATCCCACTATGCCCAGCTACATGTAGGTGGACATGGGAGAGCATTGTAAGGCCCATCAAAGCTGGTGCCATGAAATTGAAACACATATGAGTATACATTTCACGTGATATCACAAGGTGAAGCAACACAGTCCTTACTTGCTCAGCAGCTAAATGCACAAAATTGTGACAAAGAGGAGAACAGAGAAAAAGTGATCCAATTTAATAGGGTAGCATTTAACTAAGAGGTTGGTGAGAGAGACATGCTGACAGGATTTTGACACAGTTGCCACCTACATGTACTAGTGTCCATTTCTTTGGGGTTCCACATTGTAATAATATCACATTGCACCAGATACCGTACTTATAGGAAAAAAAGCATTAGGGTTAAGAATCACGTATGTCCTACTTGCCAAGCATTTCAATCCAGGGCAGAAAGCCACAGTGTTTAGATATGGAAATGAAAGAGGTGAGGATGGAGATGAAGAATTGTCAGATGCTCAAGTAATATTGCACAAGAGATAAGTTGCTTCTTATTGCAGCACCATATGGCTAACTTGTCTACACTGATGACGAGCAGGCCATGATGCACTAACCTATTAATCTGAAGGGGTCAGTGACTGTCTGGTTGAATTCTGCAGCCATGCTTGTTGCTAGAACAAGAATGTGGTATGGCTTCAGTAAATTCCACGCATACACTCCCCAGTCCTTGTCCCAAACTACTGATGTCATTGTCTCCCATTGTACTGCATTTGATCTAAATCTCACTAATCCGCTCAATGATTAGCAGTGAGCTTTGGAAAGAAGCTCCTAAAAAGGACCAATTTGCATGCTGACAGAGAATGACTATGCATTCTGCTGATTGTAGAAAAATAAGTGTCGGATTTTCTTTTATGTACATGTACATGTATATACGTTTATTCATGTAAGAAACCCACAGTCATTCATTCTATTGTGCTATTAGTTCACCTGTTGCTGGGTTTACAGAAGGACATTGTCCTGTCTTGAGAAATTAGTCACAGCCTGGGAGAAATCTCTGTGGATGTATGGTGTGTCAGTGGTTTGGGGCCCCTCACCATCTCTTCCCCACAACCAAAATTGTGCAAAGTAGTGATGTATTCATAATATGATCAGTTCCTCCAATGTGGTATATACTCCTTGCCACACCAACCCACCCCCCCCCCCCCCCCCCGTGTACCAACACTAGCTACATGTACCATAATGCTAATATTCAATTTAATTGGCTTCTGTTGAATTCAAGTTTACATATAGAACAGACATAAGAAAGTGGTAGCAGATGTTATAAAACCTGTAATGTGGGATGACTTTTAACATGTAAATTGAAATAATCACTACATGCAATGAATGCCAAATATGACTGCTGCCTACTGCAATTACGAAAAACAGTGTTGTACAACCAAATTTTGATGCCTATGTGAGAATGCATTGAACTAGAATACTCCCAGAAATGGTTGCTGCCATTTACATTTTCATAAAATGGTCTTTGAATGCTAAATATTGTATTAACCATGACAACATGTATGTAAAGGTGCACAATGATGAATCCAATTGAATCATAGCTGAGACAGATCAAGTCAAAATTGCACATGACCTCAGGGATGCAACAGTAGCAATACAATGTAGTTGTACAACTTATACAGGTTATTATTGTAACTAATCAGATCTTTACATTGCTAAATAAACATCCCTCAGGTCATATGTCAGGTGTGCAAATATTTGATGAGGGGAGAAAACAAGCAGTTAATTTGTGCAGTAAATACGTCAGTGCCATTTACATGCATGCAGTTCCAAGTATCCATTATACATAATACACATTTGGTGTGCAAATTTAAAGAGTTGACAATGGGAGGTGAGGACTTGGTCATTACTGAGTGGTGAAATATTATCAGTCACTAAAAGGCCAACAACTTTTAAACGCTAAATACATGTGGATGCTAAAAACATATTTTAATATTTCATCAGCTTCATTATTGGAGTGTGGACCTCTGACTTTGTGCCCCTACTTTCATGACTACATGTACCTACATGTTCATGTTGTACATGCCTTTATCTTATCTTCCCCTCTTTATCCACCCACACTTAACCCCTCTCCTCCACCCACACTTGACCCCTCTTCTCCAGTCTATCCACCCACACTTAACCCAGTGTATCCACCCACACTTAATATCAGTCCATCCACCCACACTTAACCCCTTATCCCTAGTATATCCACCATGTTTAACCACTCTTCCACAGTCTATCCCCATGCCCACTGCATACCTGCTCTCTCATCGATGTTGTTTAACTGCTGGCCAGTGCTCTGTAGTGTCAATAAGCACAGGCTTATGTACATGTAATGATGATTCTAATTTCAATGTACTGCAAAGATAATAGCATTTCTAACTAGATACCTACCACATGAACAGAAGCTCATGTATTTTCTAACAGACACATATACCACTCCCACTAGACAGGCCTCTACCAATAGAAGCACAACACAGATAAATGTGCATGTGTGGGGGCTAAACTTCTTGGATGAATGTTGATTAAATTTGGATAAAAATAACATAAACAAAACATTTGCCACTGATGATACTCCTGATTTATTTTCATTGAATGTAATGTTTCACAGAGCAAATCATTGAAATACTATCTGAATCAAGGGCCCCCCTCCCCCCTCTCAATTATGGGATGGTTTAATGCCATACATTGGAATGCATCAATTAGAAGATACTAGCGACATGCACGGGTACACAGTGAGGGGGTTAACCGTGGACCCATGTCAGCCAGTGGGGTATGGGCTGAGACACACCAAATGCTTCTGCATTTTGACAGTCAAAAACATGCATATCAGCACATTTATGTGTTGATACCTTTTATATGGGACCACCCTATCCAAAACTGACTGATGTACATTGGTATATGCCTCAATTGGGGATGCTATGTGAGTATGTATGTGTGTGATAATCTAATCATAACATTTGCTCCCCTTCAGCGAAGGAAGTACTTTGGTACCTGTGTGTGCATGTGTGTGTAGGTAGTAAATTCACATGTAGCCATTAAGTTGGTGAAGGGAAGGATGGGCTTGATAGTAATGTTTTTCTCCCCCTCCCCCCATCCACACACATGTACACAGGGCCATCATAGGCATTGATGGTTAAAACAGTTACACAGTACGGTGGCAACAGCCCTGGTACAGTTGCATGGAGTACAACTCTCAATAGGCACACACATGACAACACCATGCAGTAACAAAATCATACACCTTTGATACAGCATATGTCACGGGATAACTATCACACAAATACACCACCATGCATGTACTGGTACATGGACATATCACAATGAGAGAGATAGATACAGGGGGAAAGAAAGTAGAAGAATGGAAAGCATTTGAAGAACACAGAGGGGAAGGGAGAGATATAGCTAAACCAGAGATAATATTTATCTGGTTAAATGAACAAACTAACCTTTTCCAGTGAGTGCTCCACTTGGGCCTGTGTATTGCCCAGGTTATTGTTACCCTTTTGATGGTCTGTTGATCCGTATGACCTAGGTAGTAGACAGACATGGAGCAGTAACCATGGCAGATCAAGAGTTGCGTTATAAGATTTGACCACCATTATATGATTATGAATGTCATTTAAAAAAACGCGACCAAGCCTTCTTACGATTGGATCGAGTAGCTTTCTGTCATTATCGAACAAGAATTCAAAGACAAGCAGTTCTACGTCACAAAACCATTTGCTTGTGGAGAATTTTTTTTTCTAAACTCAAACCTTGCTCAGCCTTGCTTGTCCCGCGTATTCCTCGTTGTTCCAAGGATAAAGATTATCTCTGGTTGTTCTTCTTCAACACGCATAAGTCAGGATAGGAACCAGAGGCGGCCCCAGCATTACGGAGGGGAGGGGCCAAACACACGAGGGGCGCCAAAAACGGACGTGGCTTACACGGTTGTATGCGGCTGGAAACTAAGTCAATAATTAGATCATTTACGGTATTACCATATATTTCTTAACTGATGGCTCATTATAGACATCTGATGTTTAAAAGCAAACCATAACTCACCAGAACTAGCAAATCAAAAAGTGAAAATGAACTCAAACACTGCATTCCTTTTCCTGTCATGTCCAGTCAATGCGCACAATTGAAATTCCACATCGATAGCATGCGCATACCGTTTAGCAAGGTCACGCGATACGTATTTAGAAGGAGGGCGTTACTAAATGCGACGACGTAGCCTTTGGTGACTGAACTGGAAGGTATGAGTACTACAGCGATGCTCAGGAGGCATGTGGCTACCAGAATTTACTAACCTGAAGTGGCAACGCATTTTCTGTCACCACGAACAAGCTGAGCGTATTTCATGAATAATCGACGTACGTTGTGGTTTTGCCCTATACATTATAGGAATGGATTACAATTTCCATACATTGCAGAGTGTGTGGGCAGAGGCTAACGAAGTACAGGGCAAAGAAAAGAACCAGCTCTGAGTGCATAGCATTCTCAGCTGAGCTGAAAATAGCTTTTGGGATGATGTAACCCTGAGATGTTCTGCATGCAATGTAAGCTGGGTATGTAGAGAACCATCTGTGCCATCACAAAGTGAGTGCATCACAAATGTGTAGTGATGCTATTTGAGTGGCAAAACAAGTAAACATATGACATCATAAGAGGTCATCTTGAGAAGATTGCCCCTCCTCTAGTTCTCCATAGTGAGCCTAGCCCACCTTTGGCAAGAGCTAACAACCTACCAATGCTAAAGGAGCTGAAGTGTGTACTGTGCTCCAACACCCTCTCACAGCCACTGGAGCTGCTGTGTGGTGCACTGGTGTGCTCCAAATGCCTCCGGGAGTGGATAGCAGCATATGATGCTGTGAACCATCCATGCTGCTCAGAGGACGAATAGTCCTCTGCTGCTCAGAGATGGTCCCATGTTGCTCAGTAATGGTCCCATGCTGCTCAGAGGACGGTCCCATGCTGCCCAGAGGATGATCCCCTGCTGCTCAGAGGATGGTTCCCTGCTGATCAGAGGATGATCCACTGCTACTCAGAGGACAGTCCCATGCTGCTCAGAGGACGGTCCCCTGCTGATCAGAGGATGGTCCCATGCTGCTCAGAGGATGGCCCCCTGCTGCTCAGAGGACGGTCCCCTGCTGCTCAGAGGATGGTCCCATGCTGCCCAGAGGATGATCCCCTGTTGCTCAGAGGATGATCCCCTGCTGCTCAGAGGACAGTCCCATGCTGCTCAGAGGACGGTCCCCTGCTGATCAGAGGATGGTCCCCTGCTGATCAGAGGATGGTCCCCTGCTGCTCAGAGGATGATCCCCTGCTGCTCCGAGGATGATCTCCTGCTGCTCAGAGGATTATCCCCTGCCGCTCAGAGGACAGTCCCATGCTGCTCAGAGGACGGTCCCCTGCTGATCAGAGGATGGTCCCCTGCTGCTCAGAGGATGATCCCCTGCTGCTCCGAGGATGATCTCCTGCTACTCAGAGGATGGTCCCCTGCTGCTCAGAGGATGATCCCCTGCTGCCCAGAGGAAAATCCCCTGCTGCTCAGAGGACGGTCACCAGGATGATCCCCTAGTCAGACTATCATCAAGTGTGATAATGCTGCTGCTGTCAGATGTTCTGGAGCACTGTATACAGACTGCAGAGCATGAGTGTGCACCAACACTTACACCTG
This sequence comes from Spongilla lacustris, assembly GCA_949361645.1. Taxonomy (NCBI): domain Eukaryota; kingdom Metazoa; phylum Porifera; class Demospongiae; order Spongillida; family Spongillidae; genus Spongilla; species Spongilla lacustris. The sequence goes on along the minus strand of OX442416.1, from coordinate 6,518,674 downwards.
AGGAGGAGAAGCAAGCAGCGGGTTTGCTGAAGAGGGTAATCTCTACCAGCTAGTCCTGACAAAGCCATCATACAACTTGCTACAGGGGAAGCAGTTAAGTGAATGTCAATGACTTGTACAGAGGTTACATAATATATACACTCACTTCTGCCAATGACATTCGTGCATGTCACCAGAGCTAAACTACAGCTGCCTACTCATCATGGACTGAAGTTCAGGTACATGTATTGCCGGCGATTAAGGCTGGGCTTGCCATACCTTGGAATACACTGAGGCTTCTAAGGCGGTGTGTCACAACATACAGCAAAGGCTCAATTCTAACTCACTGATGTTTCAGGTGGCTCAAATCATCAGGAATCTGTCTAGCTGGTGAGGAAAGGATGCACCACATATCCAGCCAAATTGTTGGCGATAACCCCAAAGGAGAAACAGCCCCCTTTTCAGGGGCCAAGTCAATTCATGCAAAATTCTTGGCTTGACATTTGCTCCAATCCACAACCACATGCAGAACCTGATGCGCATTGTACAAGAACACTTACTAAGTATTGAGCCACAATTGGTAGCTGCCATACCCCCTCCAGCCAAGAGAGTAAAGAATAAATAATAATTCAGTTCAAGCTCAATCTATTTACATACGAGCATGGAGTCAAATTTAGACCAAAAGAAATGTAAGGCTATATTTTAAACGCTCTGTTAAAACCCACTTCATTGCGCAAATATTAATTCCCCCACCCCCAAAAAGACACCAAAATGGTGGATTTTCAAAGGCTAGAAATCTACTTCAGAAAATGCGTTGCCACTAACCTGTACCAAAAAACAACAGTACAAACAACTAACTTTACCGTGATAGCTTTGGCATGTTCCAATTCAGTCACCGAGCGTCGTTGTAGTTTTTTGAACACATGTAGTCGGTGATCGCCGTGCGTAAGTCGATAGGTTTTAAGTACCAGAGCCGACAGTTGGCAACACCAGGCCACGTGATTTTTGCTTACAATATAGTTCAAAGGTGTTTATCACTGCTAGTATGGCTTTTAGGTGTTGATTACGTTTTATGTACCCCGTGCACAGCTGGTTCTAAAAGGCATCGGTTGTCAGGTTCGTTGCTATGGGTGTACGTAACCATTTCAATTTTTCGGGGCGTAGGGCTTAGTTTCCACGCGTTCAATGAGAGCAGACCACCGTGCTTAGTAGGCTTACCATACTTCAGATACGCGCGTAACTTTTCACTCTGGATTGCTGCTAATTATAATAATGCATGCAGGGGAGCGCTAGAAGCAAAATTATGCTCCGTATGTTGTAGTATCTTTGGATTGAGTAATTGACATTAGACAATAGCGGAAGTGATTCGCGCAATCTGATTGGTCAATTGCAGGTATCTAAACGCGGTAGAAACCTCGAGAGGGACTCTAAGTGCCAGTGGGGGGGATTCTAAGTGCCCTGGGCACTTAGAATCCCCCCCTCTGGCACTTAGAATCCCCCCCACTGGCACTTAGAATCCCTCCCGCTGGCACTTTTTTAAAGTTTGAATACTCCTTTTTAAATGTTAAATGACATGAGTTGCGTACATGATATATTGAAGTGTTAGCTCAGTGCTCATTGATACTCTGAGCATTACTAGTACATGTTGGTCCATACTGTATATTAAAAGTTACGTTTGCACAAGAGTGGAAATTATACGTTCCAGGTACGATGTTCTTCATTACATTTGGAGACTCTATGCCAGCATGTTTTGATACCATCGGCAAAGGCATGGACACGGTACCCACTCGTTTTGATGCATTGCAATTCAAAATATCTGAGATATTCTCACGCTGAAAATCAGCGGTTCTTTTATGGGAGCGAATACCGTCGATACTGCGATGCCCTGTTCGTTCCATAACCAACTGCTCGTCAACTCCTGACTGGTACAAGCGGGTAGCAGCAGTGGCTCTAAAAAAATCGGCACCAAGGATTTCCATTTCTCTTTGTATACCTTCAAACGGTTGCTATGTACGTATCTAATTGCTGCGTTGAGTGATAATTTATTGGTTGCTACGTACGCGTTGCTATTGTCTAAATTGGTTAGACACTGTCACCTTCGGGATCCACGTGATTTAGAATCCCCTCGGGCCCTTAGTAGCGCCCTCGCTACCGCTCGGGACGCTACAGCCCAGGGCCGATTCTAAATCACGTAGATCCCTCGGTTTCAGTGTCTAACCTATATTTAGTTTTAGGGATTGAGGGTGGAGGGAAGGGGGCGCCATAGGAACACTTTTAAAGAATACTATTTGCCCCACTGCATTTAGAATTGATCGGCATTCTCGCTTCAGTGGTCAAATAGTATCGAGCACGGGGCTACATTGTATATCTCGGTGGTTGTGTTAGCAAATTTCGTATTAATATTTAAGCATTCTGTATCTGACAGGACGCGCAATGATCGAATAGTTTAGAACTTGATCATATTTTGTAGGAACACACCTATAATGTTTTCACTTCTAGTCTAGTACCTAGACCCAAACATACGTAACCATACAATACAAAGGATTATTAACACCCCGACCAAGACGCAAAACTAGCCTTCTTTAGCCTTTGTACTTGCTGTACTAAGCTTTTGTGTGTAGTGTTCTTTTCTTTTTAATGTACAGATATGTAACAACAGTGTCCTTTGTACAGTTTTTACCTTGTTTGCTCCGATAGAATTCATTATTTGGCACGTTGCTCTCTACGTTACAGCACTTATAAGGTAGGCCTATCTATGGTACCAAAGATCCTACAGGGCATACTGGTTAAAATACAACAACAGTGCAGGCTATTGAAGCGTCAGTTTGAGGTGAAACATCTAGCTAATTCCTTGGAAGTCATCCTGCTAGGGATATGATTTGAATTGAAGAGATGTCCGTTTTGGCTGAATTGGGACTAAATAGTCACCATGTGTGATGGCTGTTGGTACATGTTAGAGAGAATATTAAATGGTAGTGATGCATGAAGGGAATTGAAAATATCTCTCCTAGCATAGTGCTTCCTTCTAAGAAGATGCTACCACCTAGAAATGAAAGATACACTAGTTAATTGACTCTATCCACACTCTAAGTCCTTAGTGACACGAATCAACTGAAGTAGCTATGGGCATACAAATAAGACAAACGATCAACAAAACACAGCGAAGTCGGAACTGATCAATGGAGCTCTATCATGGTCACATGACAAAAAGCAATTAATCACGTAAATGTAATGACGTTATCGTGTCCGTCATATTGGTGCTCGGCTGAAATTGGAGTCTGCGTTGTCGACCAGTGTTTGATCAATTATACGGTAGGCAAGGGTACAAGATTGTATACAGGATACCTAAAGTAAGCACCCACTATGGGGAATACGAGTTAGAATTGTCACAAAGACTAAGGAAAGTCTTCCTTGGTCGCAAAAACTCAGCGTCACTTCTTAACGCTCAGACTGATATGCATGTTCCCTGCACTTCACAAAGGGTAAACCTGCAGTCACTGTATAGTGAGTCAGACCCAGATTGGCTGCCTTCACTGATTCTAATCGGTGTATGTAAAAAAATAAATAAAAAGTAACAGCGGCATTAAACTATAGTCTGCCGTAGCCGCACCCTCGCGCTCCACAAAGCGTGAGGGTGTGGCTACGTCAGACTAACATTAAACGGCTCCTTAGCCTAAACCTTAGGTACTCGAAAAGACGGCACGCAGCTAATCAGCGAGAAAAAAAAAGTGCATTGTACCTGGAGTTGCTGCAGACAATGTGATTGTACGTTTCTATTCAGACATTACGTACATGTACCCGTCTGGTAGTCACATACTTTCCCGAGACGATAGGCATGCGTTTGTACGCTTTCACCCATCCACAAACAAGCTGATTATAAGCCTCCAGAGATTTATAGGCTTTGAACTGTTTCCTAGTTATAAAAATGGTCTGCAGTACTAAATACGATATCAAATCGCATGCACTACAACGTCCGACTTGTCTCCAAAGAAGTCAGATGAGAACGGATCTGGCCCACCAATGCTTTTGATTCTATTCAGATATCACGCCTTTGCGTCTGGAGGCAAGCTATCTGCATACAAAGACAGCATTGACAGATTTTACGTTTAAAGAGCCAAATACCCGAGCACCAATATGGCGGATAATTGATTACGTCAACTAATATACCCACATGATCGCTACTATACAAATCACGCGATGAGGCACAAGCCGCACAACTGCCCGCGCATAAACGGTGCACAAGTTCATGGATATACTAAAGGCCAATTTTGTGCGTGACACGTATGAGAAAATGACGAAAAACGTAGCTATGTACATACAAATAGGACTAAACAACACCAAAACACGACGAAATGATCAATAGGCACAACTGCCGGCGCACAAACGGTGCACAAGTTAATGGTCTCCATCCACACTCAAGGCATATTTTGTGCGTGACACGTATGAGAAAATGACGAAAAACGTAGCTGTGTACTTACAAATAGGACTAAACACGACGAACTGATCAATACACACAACTGCCCGCGCACAAATGGTGCACAAGTGCGATGCAACCTGGTAGGTACTTTACAAAAAAGTTTCAAACAAACATTCACGCATAACTAAATGCAGCAGTTTAAAGACCATATTGAATGGAGTTCAAAACAGTTTTTATCTTTCTTGTAGCTTAATCCTAACCGGAGAAACGGGCCTTTAAGTACCGCCGGCTAAAACAATGTACATGTATGGCGATTGATGTGGAGATATTATAAAAACTGTGATCTCCGTAATGCCGATATCCAAACGGTCATAAGATTTTTGTCTTTCAACATTTCGATTCCAAATTTTATATGGAGAATGGCATATTGTAGGCCTACACAAAGAATGTCCAAATACTGCTTCCTTATAAGTTACTGATGTAGTGGGGTTTCAACGTGCAATTATCGATCAATTATATATGAAACTAAATATTTAACGTCCGTTCGAATGTTTCAAATAAATTAAAGATAAAATTACCCCAAGTGATAAATGATCTGAACGACACAGCAGTACGTTAACGATTTCATGCCTACAATCCAATTAAATCTGTGAGATGTATTTTTAAAAATAAAAGCACATGAATAGTACACACCTAACATAAGCACAACTAAATCTTTGGAAATTACATCAGTAACAAACTGCACCAATGTAATATATTCATCTTCTCCATCATCTTCAGTTTCTTCCACTGTCCAATATGAAATAATTATTTTAGGACCTCATTTAGTGTTCTTTATAAACAGCACTTTTCCTCTAAAGTTTTTGTTCATTCCAGGTGAGATGTTCCACTCCTGCTCTATGTATTTACGTAATAACCATGAAGGGTTTTAACAACTATTCCAATGTGTCTGTTGAGATTTGAGGAAATTATTTCTTCTATTTTGCATTCATTAGCAAGTATACATGTACTTGACTTTTTTTTTTCAGTTTTGCCTCTAAAAACGTTACCATGCTTACTTTGCTCTTCTAGAAGTCTATAATGTTGAATTTGTATTCTCAGTTCATTATTGGCTTTCCTATGTTGCCATGTAAATCTTGCTCTCTTTTTAAAAATAATACAAGTTTTTATTGAATTTCATCAGCTTTGCCTTGAAGCCAGGTTAGTGTTTGATTTTTTGTACATTTCACCTTCCCATCAATGAAACCGATACTTGCATTAGGTGCATGCCGAACATAGTATTATGTACTGGAGCAGCTTGACTTCTTACTAGCATATCTTTTGATGGGTTATTGAGAGAACCATGCAAAAATGGTTCCACAGTTGATGCTCAAGAACTTCAAGAGTGCTTCTTACAGCGAATGATGCAAGCTCATAACTTCATGAAATTGAGATCCCTCATCACTTGATAACTGTGCTTGCAAACACAATAGAGTCTCATCCTCTTCACTTAGCTTCTCTCCAAAGACATTGGATGTTGCAGTTAAAAAGTTGGTTTCTGTATCACGTCCCACAGTGTTATTGCGCACATTTTAATCATGGGAAACATTTCAAGGTTAGCCAGGCTTACATATACTATTAATGTAAAAGGTCTTCATCCAAGGCCCAGTTATGAATTTTCCAATCAATTTTAGTACTCTTAGCTGAAGTATTATCGACTTATTCTGTAAATCATTAATCAAGCTAGACTTCAAACTGTTTTTGCAGTAACGCAGATAATACAAAAATCTCTCTTTGAACTTACAAAAAACTTCCAGCCAAATAACAATCGATTTCCTACATATCGAATAACAGTCCCTGGTATAGGTATTTTCCCAGCACAAAAAGTGCTCAAAGCCACTTGAGTCTGTATAAATCGCAGTCCATATATAACATTTGTCACTGCACAATCACTGCCAAATGTGCAACTTTGTATCTTTATATACTTTTAATGTACCTCTAATCTTATTTGATGTACATGTACCATCCATTGGATGCACATTACATTTTAACTCTAAAAGTGTGTGCTGAAACAGTTCTTCTGAGAATCAAATGGTTTTTGTATGCATGGTTTTAATGCATCTCCCGCAATCCGATGACGTAATTGGTCTGTGGCGAAAATAAGTAATTGCGCACAGTCCTAAAATTCTGAAAGACACTCATAGATCAATACAACGATACAATGTGTTTATACATAGGACCCGAGTATATACTCCCCAAAAAAGGGTGTATTTATGTGTCTCGAAAGTTGATTGGATTACACAATTCTACAAAGAAATCCAATTACTATATCTGCTAACAGAGCATTGATTCCTTTCTATGAAAACCAAATTCTGTGTTAAGACGATTAGCAATGACATAGCTGTGACACATTCAACGGCGAGCTGAAAATGAGCCATTGCGCATAGCCTGATCATAAAAGTTTCACTGTAGTTAGAAATTGCTTGCCTGCAACGTTTTTTGATGTTTCAAGCAGGACGCGTCATTGGAAGGGTTGAATAAATACTTGATTAGCCTCCATAACAAACTTAAAATGATGTCAGTCATTATGATCAGGGAGGAAGTGGCACATTCTTATTTAAGGATTGACACCACGGATCACAACAGTAGAGATTATTGACCATAAAAACCACAATAGTACGTGAGCGTAGAATATGTTGAAACCGTTGATATTGTTCATCTAACAGTGTACGTTCTACTCTGTTCTTCCTTGCGACATGTTGCATTGAGTAAATTTGCTTACTACTATATTGCCAGCGCGCGCGGCAAATGGCGGTTTTGTCATGTAATTCCGGCTTTTGAGTAAGCCAAGCCTGTTTTAATCGCGGCAGTATTGCCGATCTACATGATTTTGAATCTAGTGAATCACTAATAATAATATAAAACAATTTAGCATCAAGTGTACGTCATTCTTTTAGAAAGTGGTCATCATCCCAAGATGGCCATCCTTAAATACCCAAATTATCGAACATTCCAAGAACAATTGCAACTTTTAATTTCTTCGAACTGTTGGCCAGTATTATACTAATGCTTACGTGTATGTACGTCTGGGCCTGGGTACGTGACTACTTCACTTCCGAAAAGGAGAGAGTCAAACTATGAGCAAAATACTTCAAAAATGAAAACGACATTTTAGATTCAGCCTTATCAAGCTGCAGAGCAGAGGTTGAAAAGGAACTGGCCTCACAAATGCAAAATATCAAGCAAAGCCTGAAAAGCAACAGACTGCTAAAAGGCGAGTCAGAATGTGTTCGTTCCACGATATGGGGAAGGTATAAGGATATAAGAAAGTCACCCGAGCTAGGGTATTTCGTAGAACACATGGCTACCTTAGCTACTCTTACATAACCACATTACCCTATTATGAAATCTGGGGATGGGTGTTTACAAAAACTTTTTTGCCCCCCCCCCCCCCCCCCCCCCCCCCTCCCCCCTCGGTGCATTGTATTGTTTACAAGTTATAATTAAATCAAAGTGATTGTACTCTGTTTAGAAACAAATGCTGAAACTAAAAATGTAATTGGCATGTTATGATTATATTACACTTATGCAATTTTGCATTTTCTGGCCCTCTCTTTCTGTGAACTCCATTGTAGAGAGGTACTGAAGTTATTAATTTGTTCTGTTCTTAATTTTTATATCATCTGTTATGGACATAGAGCTAAACAAATTACGTGCACTTTTTCCCGCTTGATTCGCGCCAATGATATACTGAATCACCGCCTAGGCTAAGCGGGACGCGATTTGCATAAATCATTGGCACGAATCGAGCGTGAAAAAGTGCACGTACTTTGCTGTATATACATAACAGATGACATAAAAATTAAGGAACAGACATTTCAATTATTCAAACTTTAGGCTTTGATTTTAATTATTCACGAAAAACGGCTAATTTCAGGCCAAACTCAGACCCCTTCGTCAAATCAAGCAACATGAAGAGCTGCATGTAGTGTTGCAATGTCAGTAGTTTGGGAAGCTTTGGTATGGAGAGAAAGAAGCACCAAGCAGAACTCCTAAACTGAGAAGTACAGTACGCCTGCAGATGCCTGCGTGTGAGACCCAGGAGACATAGGCATCATTAAAAACATGTTTGTGACCATGTTTTGGGCATTCGTAGGAGATTTTCCTTCCACCAGCTCCATGTAATACACTGAACAGCAAATCTAGCAGCATGGCATTGATATCAGAAATCACATATGAACACTAAAAACAATACGATTCAATCATTATGTTACTGTATTGTGAGAGTGCAATCTATTTGATAAGACCTTCCCACCCCTCCCCCATTTTTACCCAGACACGGCTACCAGAAAAAATAAATAAATAGCATACATGTATTCATGATGCTCTCAATGACCTCTTAAAAGTTTCCCCTTCATTTTATGCCCCCCTCATCCCTCTGGTGAGCTTTTTTCCCCCAGCCTTTGCCTATCATCGGCATGGTGGTCTGCTCATATTGAACACATAACAACGAACCCAATGATGATGGATAATGACGATGTCCTTTAGAACCAGTTATCAACACCTAAAAGCTGTAGGAGCAGTGATCAATAAACACATCTAACCTTTATGGGTAACCAAAAATCATGTGGCCTGGAGTTGCAAGTGTTGGCTCTGTTTCTAAGAATGCTATCAACTTATTGTGAACACCGACTATAAGTTTTCAAAAAACCCTCAGTGACTGAGATGGAACATGTCAATACTATCACGATAGAGGTAGTTGAATGTACTGTCATTTATTGGTACAGGTTAACGGTAACGATTTTTCTGAAGTAGCTTTCAAACCTTTGGATATTCACCACTTTAGTGTCTTTTAGGAAGTGGTGGAAGTAATATTTGCGCATTGAAGTTTGGTTTTAACAGAGCGTTTAAAATATAGCCTTACACATGTATCATGATATGTGAATAGATTGAGCTTGAACTGAATTACATGAGTATATTCCTTACTCTTTTGACAGATACCTGATAATTTGGACTATATACATGTACCTGCATGAAACACACGTGAGTTAGAATTGGTGCTGTTGTGGCATCCCGCCTTAGAAGCCTCTGTGTATTACAAGCACAATTAATTGTTAATACCTGAGCTGCCCCAATCACAATCAATGATGAGACTCCTGGCCTATCCAAAAAAGATCGACTCTCTTCATCACAGAGGATGAGGACCTCATCTTCGATAAGGGCAGATACTTCTCCACCACTGACAATACTTGGGATTTTTCTGCATTTGAAAACATCAAATTTTCACAGCCTGTGAGCAGGTATCTGTGGTTTCTTGCGGTGACATGCATGAATTCGCCGTACTTGCCGTAGCGTTCACCAGACCCTCTTTCCACGTAGCGGTGACGTAATCCATCCGCAGCTGTGGAAGTCAGGGTCTGGGTACGAGACTTATAGAAAAACGGGTCTGCATGAGCTTTTGTTTCCATGTATGTTGAGGTTAGTGATCGCCATATTTTTCCATAATTCCGTTTACACAGTCATGTATTGCTAATCCAGATTGAACGTACGTAATAACCGGCGATCATTTGAAGCGACGCCCAACCCCATGCACTTCATGTAGTACCGAACCATGCATGCACCATTCATTCTTTCCACTAATACATGGGAGACCTACTTTCACGTGCGGCAGTGTCCGTCGCAAGATGGGTTTATCAACTCAGTCGCGATCGCGTGCGCGTGCCAGTGCCCACCACGATTTATTTCCGAGCAGCGGTAATCGGCCCGATGTCCGTCATCCACTTCCATACGCATGCAATTACTCACGATTCCACTTAACCATATCAGGATCGCTCACCTCGGCTGCCCCACACTCTTGTTGCACGATGGGTCACCGCTCTGCATTTTGCAAACGATCTAATAGTATATGTCGACTCGAAAAGGTAGACTGAAGTGAACTAGGAACTAAATGGGGCGTAGGAAAAGGGGGTACAATAATAGCCATATATGGGTACAATTATCACCCAATAATTCCATGTATGGTGGAATTGATTATGAAATGTTTTTTTCCCCTTTCCTACACGCTCTTATCTAGCTATCACTTGCGACCTCAATTGCAATCATATCGCAATCTACCACAATCGAGCCACGGTGCGGTTTTGGCAGTGTTCACACGTCTAGTTTTAACCGAGCCGAATCATGCTGTACCGCACAATACCTTGCTGGTACGGAAAGATTATGTCGTGGACAGCATCGAGGAAGTATATTGCAATGTGGCGGTCAAATTAAGCGGCAATATCGCGGTCCGCGCACTAATAGATAATTAACTTTTTAATAATTATCTGCAGTAGTGTTGAAGCGAAGTTTTCACCTATTTTGTTACTCCTTAGGGCTTCAAGTTTTCAAGTTAAAAAAGGATTGATTAATAAATTCAATTTATAGGTCTTAATTTGGTACCGCGTTGATTTTTTACAACTGAAATTGGTTTTTATGGGATATGAGACATTCAACACTACGCAAGTATAGTTAAAGTTGCTTTGGATGTTTCATATCCCATAGAAAATGATTTCAGTTGGAAAAAAAATCAACGCGGTACCAAGTTAAGTCCTAAAAACTGAATTTAAATATTTCATCCTTTTTTAAACTTGACGCATTCTAAGGAATAGGGTCAAACTTAACTTAAACATTGCAGATAAAAAATGTTTGGAAAGCGCCTCTTAATATTGAACGGTACGTTGCACTATACTTCCTCGATGCTGTCCCCCACTTTGGTTTTAAAATATAAACCCACACGTCGGTTTAATACCGTTAATCTGGTAGCCACTCGTGCTACGAATATGTTCTTTCAGAACAACCTGATTTTCCCGAAGCGTATAACTTTGGCAATAATCGATCGATCAGCATGAATGCACACCGGCCTTTTGTCCATGATAGCAAATACATGTAATGGAGGTACAATGATAACTCCATTCTGTTCTTGAAGCTGGTGTTAAGGAGGAGGAGTATAGTGCATAAACTAATCATAGGAAGTAGTACAACTGTCCAAATTCCTTCATCAACTGTTACCGAAGTCATGTGATAGGTGTGCACATTTTTTTATGTGAGCGAAATTCTATAGCTAACGCAAGTAATAATCAGCAATTGACAGTTTGTGGAGTAAATCACCATGTACATATTCTTGTACGTCTTGCACCCAAAGATATAGTACTTGAAGAACTATGTGCGACCACGACGGCTTCTGCGCTCTAGCTGCCCGGGGGGGGGGGACATCCCCTCCCGCACCTCACCCTTATTGGCACGTCTACTACCTTCAGCCGGCTATTTCGCTGACATTTTAAAAACTAAATCGCCCCAGCAATTAATGCTTTGCGACAAAATAACTTCATGATATAGAAATTTATAATTTGCAGTTACGTATTCCGCCTTAGTAACCGTTGCTACGGCGCAATGTGAGTGGCAATCTATATGTTAGACAGTTAGAGTTGCATGCATTTTTTCTTCGTGTGCTTCTATGGAGTGTGAATGGATGGATCCGCCGCTGTGTATCGGTTCAGTGGCATAGGAACTTATTAAAGATTAGGGGGGGGGGGGGGGAGACAATCATGATCAATTTTAGTGCATACTCTATAGCTAATCGGACCATGCACTATGCCCTACCTTAATATTGATGATCGATATACAGACCAGTTATGTGTCACTGACATTGCATCACAAGCCGTTAACTCTCTTATAATGCGTGATTCGTAATGACACGCAATCAGATGCTGTGATGTGCATGTGTGTGTGTGGAAAGCTTTCCACTCATGTGTGTTAAGACTGGCTACACTCCAAACTGTCCAAAGGAAGCGTTTATTCATACACACAGACGTTACCACAGGGTCTAATACACTTTGTATGTAGTGATAACAACTGAATTCATTGTATAATTATACAATGTCGTTTCTATGACAACGGTTACGCGCGGCGAAATAATCGAAAACCCGGATGATTAAGAAATCATTTTTTGCATGTTTCTGCAGTAGAATAGCAAATGAATGGTAATTAAGTGTTCACATACACCTGTTTCTCAGCTTTCTTCACAAGCACAGAACCATAGCAACTTCATAAACACAGAACCATGGCTATACTTCAGAACATGTCCAGCAATTGCGGACTTGAATAATTGATTACCCGCGTTACGCGTTAAAAATTAATTGAACGGGAAGTCTATGGAGAAATGTCTTCCAACGCGCACCGTTCTTAAACGGAATACAAATGTTAAGTCTACCAGACGGATTATGATACAGAAGAAGATAGCCCATCTTTTTTGTGTTCTGGTCTCCGTTAAAATCTGTTCACTGCTATTTCCATACACCGTTTTGTGTTCGCTGCATACCTTTGTACATGGAACATGCATTTGTTATGTTTCTTCAATTTCTTTCCAATCACGCAGACCGAAAGTTCAAGTCTACCAAGTGGTTTATAAAACCTAAACCACCGAGACATTTTTAGGCACAATTAGTATAATTTTGCCCCCTACGCAACAATTTCCCTTGGCAACTTTGTGGACTCCACTGTAAAATGTGGGACAAATATATGATGTAATTCATGCATACGTCACGGCGGTACTAATAATGTAGCTAGTCGTGTTGTCGGTAGTGGACGTACATGCACCAAGCAAGAGTAAAAAGTAGGGCGTACGAGGCGCGCGTGCGAACATGCACACTCTGGACTAGCTGCGATCAGACCAACATCCATGATAGCTAGCTAGCTTCTCTAAAGCGATCACGTTGTACAAGCGGCTAGCGCTGATTCATAATACTGTCGACTCGTCGAGCCACTAGCTAGGACAACTCTAGCTTGCTACAGCTAGCGCTAGGTTTGTGTCGAGTCAGTACCAGTACGTGACGTGCGCAGTAATTAAAAGCAGATTCGCATCGACATAGCCGGGTGAGTACGCGTTTAATGTTTACAGATACATTCGTGGTTGTGGTTGAAGCACTCTACAAATGTGTGGTCGCGATCGAAAGGAGTAGGTACTACCGGTAGTACCACTGTACCAGTCGACATACTAGTAGCCAAGATGCGTGGTGTTGTATAGGCAAAACAGGGCATACTATTGCGTATTAACCACTCCTTTTCTAATATCACCGACAAAGAGAAGGTGTCTAAAGGTGATGAGCGTGGTTCGTAAGGAAGGCAGTCGAGCTAGCCAGTGGGTGTGGCTTTAGTAACCGTTTCGCGCGCGTAGTGATCACTTTACAATTACCGTATACCGCGCGAGCTCCATCTAGCTAGCTCCGGTCCTAGTCTACCCGGCCGGGTAGCTGGCCTAACTAATGACCAAAACCAAATACCTGAGTGTATAATAGTTGCGCTCGTTTTAATTACATGTAAAGTACATTGCCCACGAAGCTAGATGTTAGCATAGATCCTACACCACACCCCTCCCTACCATCACACCCCTCCCAACACCACACCCCTTCCTACCATCACACCCCTCCCTACTATAACACTCCTCCCTACTATCACACCCCTCCCTACACCACACCCCTCCCTACCTTCACACCCCACCTACCACCACACCCCTCTCTATCATCACACCCTCCCTACTATCACACCCCTCCCTACCATCACACCCCTCCCTACCATCACACCTCTCCCTACTATCACACCCCTCCCAACACCACACCCCTTCCTACCATCCACCCCTCCCTACTATCACACCCCTCCCTACACCATACCCCTCCCTACCATCACACCCCTCCCTATTATCACACCCCTCCCTACTATCACACCCCTTCCTACCATCCACCCCTCCCTACTATCACACCCCTCCCTACACCACACCCCTCCCTACTATCACACCCCTCCCTACACCACACCCCTCCCTACCATCACACCCCTCCCTATTATCACACCCCTCCCTACTATCACACCCCTCCCTACATCACACCCCTCCCTACACCACACCCCTCCCTACCATCACACCCCTCCCTACACCACACCCCACCTACCATCACACCCCACCTACTATCACACCCCTCCCTACCATCACACCCCTCCCTACACCACACCCCTTCCTACACCACACCCCTCCCTACCATCACACCCGGCCCCTCCCTACTATCACACCCCTCCCTACTATCACACCCCTCCCTACATCACACCCCTCCCTACATCACACCCCTCCCTACCATCACACTCCACCTATCATCACACCCCTCCCTACCATCACACCCCTCCCTACATCACACCCCTCCCTACACCACACCCCTCCCTACCATCACACCCCTCCCTACCATCACACCCCACCTACCATCACACACCTCCCTACTATCACACCCCTCCTATTAATGTGTTCTCCAATAAGTTACATGATTACATGCTTAATTAAGTCATTATGCCCCCCCCCTCCCCCCCTCCCCCCTTCCCCAACATATCACCCATGCATATACAATTCTAACCCTGTCCCAGAGTAAAGTTACATGTAGGGAGAAAATTTCACTGGAGTGTGGTGATATTTAGACAGAAGTCATTTGGCATTTACCCCCCTCCCCCAAACATATGACCCATGTATGCTACCTAAACATTACATACTGTCCTAATCATGTCCTAGAGTAGGGGAAACACTTCACTGTCTATTGTTTGAGTCAGGTGATAGAAATTTTTAGTTACACAAAAGTCACTTACCCCCCCCCCCCCCTCCCCCAAACATATGACCCATGCATACTACTATGCTACCTAAACATTACATACTGTCCCAATCATGTCCCAGAGTAGGGGAAACACTTCATTGTCTATTGTTTGAGTTAGGTGATAGAAATTTTTAGTTACACAAAAGTCACTTACCCCCCCCCCCCTCCCCCAAACATATGACCCATGCATACTACTATGCTACCTAAACATTACATACTGTCCCAATCATGTCCCAGAGTAGGGGAAACACTTCATTGTCTATTGTTTGAGTTAGGTGATAGAAATTTTTAGTTACTCAAAAGTCACTAACCCCCCCCCTCCCCTCCCCCAAACATTTGACCCATGCATACTACTATGCTACCTAAACATTACATACTGTCCCAATCATGTCCCAGAGTAGGGGAAACACTTCACTGTCTATTGTTTGAGTTAGGTGATAGAAATTTTTAGTTACTCAAAAGTCACTAACCCCCCCCCCCCCCCCTCCCCCAAACATATGACCCATGCATACTACTATGCTACCTAAACATTACATACTGTCCCAATCATGTCCCAGAGTAGGGGAAACACTTCACTGTCTATTGTTTGAGTTAGGTGATAGAATTTTTTAGTTACTCAAAAGTCACTAACCCCCCCCCCCCCCCTCCCCCAAACATATGACCCATGCATACTACTATGCTACCTAAACATTACATACTGTCCCAATCATGTCCCAGAGTAGGGGAAACACTTCACTGTCTATTGTTTGAGTTAGGTGATAGACATTTTTAGTTACTCAAAAGTCACTAACCCCCCCCCCCCCCCCCCTCCCCCAAGCATATGACCCATGCATACTACTATGCTACCTAAACATTACATACTGTCCCAATCATGTCCCAGAGTAGGGGAAACACTTCACTGTCTATTGTTTGAGTTAGGTGATAGAAATTTTTAGTTACTCAAAAGTCACTAACCCCCCCCCCCCTCTCCCCAAACATATGACCCATGCATACTGCTATGCTTTACAGTGTCCCAATCATGTCCCAGAGTAGGAGAAACACTTTGCTGTCTATTGTTTGAGTCAGGTGATAGAAATTTTACGTTACACAAAAGTCATTTGGCATTCCCCTCTCCCTCCCCCAAACACACACACACACACACACACACCTACTACATACTATACTACCATCACACTACTCCCCCTTAACCTACAATGGGGTGAGTAAGTTGGGTGTGTGCTCCAACACCAGATACTGTCCCAGATTGTGACATTCACTGTGCATGGTTTTATATAAAAGATTTTTGGGATATACCCTTACCTTGAAGTTAACATTCATCAGATGAATTTAAGAGTTGTTGTATGTTCCCAGCTAAAGATGTGCCAAGTATTGCACACTTGTTAGTGTGCTTTTTAAAAGTTTTCATATTGAATAATATAACCATGTCAAATAAAATCAGTATGTACATGTAAATCACAAGAAGGCATAAGAATCCAACTACATGTATCAGGATACTGAGTTTCACAATGCACACACTCATGAATATAGCTTCTAATGACAGCAGCATAGGAAAATGTTGGCGTATTGGATGGAGGATGATCTGTTGAATGGGAGGAGAGAGAGAGGATAATACAACACGAACATTGTCAATGGAGTGGTTCTCAGTGGCATATGTACCTCTCTATTGTCCCTGCCTCCACCACATTTTGCAGCTTTGCAGGCATACCATAATGTGCAGATGATGAAAAGGTATGAAGGTAGTCAGGGACCATCAAGGTTCTGTATGACCACATTAACGATGAGTAATATGGAGGACACACATGTATCGGCATGGTACTCTATCTGCTGGCATAGGTAGCTCAAGCAGGCCATTACAGCAAGCTTCTCTTCATATTTATTTTATCCTATATATGTAGCCAAATAAGAACTCTGCATCTTACATCAGATAAGGTACAGCTGCAACACACATACACAACCATATGAATACATAAGTAAACAATAGGAAAGCCCTTCCTCACATTTGGGGGGGGGGGGGGGGGGGGGGGGGGGAGGAAAGGAAGGTTGGTGTGTGGAGGGAAGAAGGGTGGTGTGTGTGGAAGGGAGACAGTGTGTGCAGGAGGGGTGGCAGGGAGAACCATATTTTGAATCAGATAAAAGCAATATACATTGTACATGTAAGGGCAGCTGTAAATCAAATAAATATCCACATGTATACGTAGGTACACAATATGAATATGATATTAACATAACACCAGGTCCATCCTAGCTACATGTACAGTCAGTTAATCTTTGACCAAAATCCCAGGCTACATTATAGCTGTAAGGTCAGTTAACAATGTGGGAAATAATAGTTAGTGTGCCAAGTGTTAAGATATATGTACCAGCTCAATGTGTGTGCACGTGCGTGCGCATAATTGTTAAACCATACATGCTGTCTCAGTGGAAGACCTACATGTAACTAAATGTACAAGGGTACCTTAGAACATTATTTTACATTCTCAATTTAAGACCATTCTCATAGACCGTTCAGTATGACCACATTAATGATGGAAGGAGATACGTTATTATGGAGGACACACATATCTTGGCATGGTACCCTATCTGCTGACATGGTTACATGTAGCTCAAGCAGGCCATTACAGCAGGCTTATGCTATATGTAGCAAAATAGTTCCTTGTATCAGATAAAGCTACAGCTGCAACACACATACATGTACATGTACACAACCACATGTGTACATAAGCTAGTGAACAATGGGAAAGCCCTTCCCTCAAGTGTGGGGGGAAGGAGGGGAAGGAAAGGAAGTAGGTGTGTAGGGAAGAAGGGTGGTGTGTGTGTGTGAAAGGGAGACAGTGTGTGCAGGAGGGGTGGCAGGGAGAAGAACCATACATGCATCCTGAATCAGATAAAAGCAATGTAGCAGCTGTAAAACATAAGTACATACATGTAGGTGCACAATATGAATATGATATTAACAGGTCCATCACTCAACTCCCATTCCCTCACTTGCTACATGTCCTGGCTACAGTAAGTTGATCTCTCTAAGTCATTGGCCACAAATCCCAGGCTACATTATAGCTGTAAGGTCAGTTAACAATGTGGGAAATAACAGTTAGTGTGCCAAGTGTTAACAAGCTCAATGTGTGTGCATAAGTGTGTGTGTGAGTGCATGTGCATGTTGACAAGTGTGTGTGTGGACTGATGGATAAAAGGGGACCACACAACTACATGTAGCTATCAAGTTAAAAGCTCCTAAGAACATTATTTTCATTAACCCTGAACACAACCACACACATGGAGTAAATTCAAACCGAAACATTCACTGACCACCACATTGCAGTACATACCATAAGGTCAGTTAACCCTGTAGAGTGCATGTGAATAGGCAGGATGCATCACATAACACCACACATGACCTAGTCCCTAACACCTGGGTTGGGTTATGGGGAGATAATTTGTAAGGCTTCTTTAGATGTTGACCTGACATGTCACTGCCATATATGGTATAAAGCCCCTGTTATTAACCCCTGACACTCAGGTACACCCCACACCCACTGGGCTGTTTCTTTTGGCTATGTTGTTTAACCCCTGACACTCACTCTTAACACACCCACTGTGCTGTTTCTCTCGGCTATGTCGTTTAACCCATGACACTCTTAACACACCCACAGGGCTGTTTCTCTCAGCTACGTACTTTAACCCCTGACACTTTTAATACACCCACTGGGCTGTTTCTTTCGGCTATGTCGTTTAACCCCTGAAACTCTTAACACACACACCGGGCTGTTTCTCTCGGCTATGAAGTTTAACCCCTGACACTATTAATACACCCACTGGGCTGTTTCTCTCGGCTATTTAGTTTAACCCCTGACACTTTTAACACACTCACTGGGCTGTTTCTCTCAGCTATGTAACTTTAACCCCTGACACTTTTTACACACACACTGGGCTGTTTCTCTCGGCTATGAACTTTAACCCCTGACACTCTTAACACACTCACTGGGCTGTTTCTCTCGGGTGAGGGAGAGGGAGGGAGACAGGGAATGAGGGGGAGGGAGGGAGGAGGGAGGGAGAGAGGGGGAGTGAAAGAGGATCCAAACAATATTAACACACATCTAAGCATATCCACAATATGTATATTTACCGGTAGCATCACAAAGGGAAGGAGGGGGAGGGAGGGAAGGAAGGAGGGAGAGAGGGAGGAGGGGGAGGGAGGTAGGAGGGAGGGAGGAAGAGAGGGAGGAGGGAGGGAGAGAGGGGGAGGGAAGGAGGGGGAGGGAAGGAGGGGGAGGGAAGGAGGGGGAGGGAAGGAGGGGGAGGGAAGGAGGGGGAGGGAAAGAGGGATGAGGGAAGGAGGGGGAGGGAGGGAGGGAGGGAGGAGGGAGGGAGAGAGGAGGGAAGGAGGGAGGAAGAGAGGGAATGAGGGTGAGGAGGGAGGGAGAGAGGGGGAGTGAAGGAGGATCCAAACAATATTAACACACATCTAAGCATATCCACAATATGCATATTTACTGGTAGCATCACAAACACACACACACAGACAGATGGAGTGTGAGGAGAGGGACGGAGAGAGGGAGGAGGGAAGGAGGGGGAGGGAGGGAGGGAGGGAGGGAGGGAGAGAGAGAGGGAGGTAGGAGGGAGGGAGGGAGAGAGGGAGAGGGAGGGAGATAGGGGGAGGGACGGAGGGGGAGGGAAGGGGGAGGGAAAGAGGGAGGGAAAGAGGGATGAGGGAAGGAGGGAGGTAGGGAGGGAGGAGGGAGGGAGAGAGGGAGGAGGGAAGGAGGGGGAGGGAGGGAGGGAGGAAGAGAGGGAATGAGGGGGAGGGAGGGAGGGAGGGAGAGAGGGGGAGTGAAGGAGGATCCAAACAATATTAACACACATCTAAGCATATCCACAATATGTATATTTACTGGTAGCATCACAAACACACACACACACACACACCGACAGATGGAGTGTGAGGGAGAGGAAGGGGGAGAGGGAGGAGGGGGAGGGAGGGAGGAGGGACGGAGGGTAAGAGGGAGGAGGGAAGGAGGGGGAGGGAGGTAGGAGGGAGGGAGGGAGAGAAAGAGGAGGGAGGGAGAGAGGGGGAGGGAAGGAGGGGAGGATAGAGGGATGAGGGAAGGAGGGGGAGGGAGGGAGGAGGGAGTGAGAGAGGGAGGAGGGAAGGAGGGGGAGGGGGGGAGGGAGGGAGAGAGAAAGAGGGAATGAGGGGGAGGGAGGGAGGGAGGGAGGAGGGAGGGAGAGTGAAGGAGGATCCAAACAATATTAACACACATCTAAGCATATCCACAATATGTATATTTACTGGTAGCATCACAAACACACACACACACACACAGACAGATGGAGTGTGTGGGAGAGGGACGGAGAGAGGGAGGAGGGAAGGAGGAGGAGGGAGGGAGGGAGAGAGGGAGGAGGGGGAGGGAGAGAGGGATGAGGGGGAGGAAGAAAGGGAGGAGGGGGAGGGAGGTAGGAGGGAGGGAGGGAGGGAGAGAGGGGGAGGGAAGGAGGAGGAGGGAAAGAGGGATGAGGGAAGGAGGGGGAGGGAGGGAGAGAGGGAAGAGGGAGGGAGAGAGGGAGGAGGGAAGGAGGGAGGAAGAGAGGGAATGAGGGGGGAGGAGGGAGGGAGAGAGGGGGAGTGAAGGAGGATCCAAATAATATTAACACACATCTAAGCATATCCACAATATGTATATTTACTGGTAGCATCACAAACACACACACAGACAGATGGAGTGTGAGGGAGAGGGACGGAGAGAGGGAGGAGGGAAGGAGGGGGAGGGAGGGAGGGAGGGAGGGAGGGAGAGAGGGAGGGAGGGAGAGAGGGAGGGAGGGAGAGAGGGAGGGAGGGAGAGAGGGAGGGAGGGAGAGAGGGAGGGAGGTAGGAGGGAGGGAGGGAGAGAGGGAGGAGGGAGGGAGATAGGGGGAAGGAGGGGGAGGGAAGGGGGAGAGAAGGGGGAGGGAAGGGGGAGGGAAAGAGGGATGAGGGAAGGAGGGGGTGGGAGGGAGGGAGGAGGGAGGGAGAGAGGGAGAAGGGAAGGAGGGGGAGGGAGGGAGGGAGGGAGGGAGGAAGAGAGGGAGGAGGGAAGGAGGGGGAGGGAGGGAGGGAGGAAGAGAGGGAATGAGGGGGAGGGAGGGAGGGAGGGAGAGAGGGGGAGTGAAGGAGGATCCAAACAATATTAACACACATCTAAGCATATCCACAATATGTATATTTACTGGTAGCATCACAAACACACACACACACACCGACAGATGGAGTGTGAGGGAGAGGAAGGGGGAGAGGGAGGAGGGAAGGAGGGGGAAGGAGGGAGGAGGGACAGAGGGTAAGAGGGAGGAGGGACAGAGGGTAAGAGGGAGGAGGGAAGGAGGGGGAGGGAGGTAGGATGGAGGGAGGGAGAGAAAGAGGAGGGAGGGAGAGAGGGGGAGGGAAGGAGGGGAGGAAAGAGGGATGAGGGAAGGAGGGGGAGGGAGGGAGGAGGGAGGGAGAGAGGGAGGAGGGAGAGAGGGAGGAGGGAGGGAGGGAGGGAGGGAGGAGGGAGGGAGAGAGGGGGAGTGAAGGAGGATCCAAACAATATTAACACACATCTAAGCATATCCACAATATGTATATTTACTGGTAGCATCACAAACACACACACACACACACACACACACAGATGGAGTGTGAGGGAGAGGGACGGAGAGAGGGATGGAGGGAGGGAGGGGGGAGGGAGGGAGAGAGGGAGGAGGGAAGGAGAGAGGGATGGAGGGAGGGAGGGGGGAGGGAGGGAGAGAGGGAGGAGGGAAGGAGGGGGAGGGAGGGAGGGGGATAGGGAGGAGGGAGGGAGAGAGGGGGAGGGAAGGAGGGGGAGGGAAAGAGGGATAAGGGAAGAAGGGGGAGGGAGAAAGGGAGGAGGGAGGGAGAGAGGGAGAAGGGAAGGAGGGGGAGGGAGGGAGGAAGAGAGGGAATGAGGGGGAGGGAGGGAGGGAGAGAGGGGGAGTGAAGGACGATCCAAACAATATTAACACACATCTACATGTAAGCATATCCACAATATGTATATTTACTGGTAGCATCACAAACACACACACAGACAGATGGAGTGTGAGGGATAGGGACGGAGAGAGGGAGGAGGGAAGGAGGGGGAGGGAGGGAGGGAGGGAGGGAGGGAGAGAGGGAGGGAGGGAGAGAGGGAGGGAGGGAGAGAGGGAGGGAGGGAGAGAGGGAGGGAGGTAGGAGGGAGGGAGGGAGAGAGGGAGGAGGGAGGGAGATAGGGGGAAGGAGGGGGAGGGAAGGGGGAGAGAAGGGGGAGGGAAGGGGGAGGGAAAGAGGGATGAGGGAAGGAGGGGGTGGGAGGGAGGGAGGAGGGAGGGAGAGAGGGAGAAGGGAAGGAGGGGGAGGGAGGGAGGGAGGGAGGAAGAGAGGGAGGAGGGAAGGAGGGGGAGGGAGGGAGGGAGGAAGAGAGGGAATGAGGGGGAGGGAGGGAGGGAGGGAGAGAGGGG
The DNA here is from genome assembly GCA_949361645.1 of Spongilla lacustris. Lineage (NCBI taxonomy): Eukaryota > Metazoa > Porifera > Demospongiae > Spongillida > Spongillidae > Spongilla > Spongilla lacustris. The sequence goes on along the minus strand of OX442416.1, from coordinate 6,496,177 downwards.
GAGTGAAGGAGGATCCAAACAATATTAACACACATCTAAGCATATCCACAATATGTATATTTACTGGTAGCATCACAAACACACACACACACACCGACAGATGGAGTGTGAGGGAGAGGAAGGGGGAGAGGGAGGAGGGAAGGAGGGGGAAGGAGGGAGGAGGGACAGAGGGTAAGAGGGAGGAGGGACAGAGGGTAAGAGGGAGGAGGGAAGGAGGGGGAGGGAGGTAGGATGGAGGGAGGGAGAGAAAGAGGAGGGAGGGAGAGAGGGGGAGGGAAGGAGGGGAGGAAAGAGGGATGAGGGAAGGAGGGGGAGGGAGGGAGGAGGGAGGGAGAGAGGGAGGAGGGAGAGAGGGAGGAGGGAGGGAGGGAGGGAGGGAGGAGGGAGGGAGAGAGGGGGAGTGAAGGAGGATCCAAACAATATTAACACACATCTAAGCATATCCACAATATGTATATTTACTGGTAGCATCACAAACACACACACACACACACACACACACAGATGGAGTGTGAGGGAGAGGGACGGAGAGAGGGATGGAGGGAGGGAGGGGGGAGGGAGGGAGAGAGGGAGGAGGGAAGGAGAGAGGGATGGAGGGAGGGAGGGGGGAGGGAGGGAGAGAGGGAGGAGGGAAGGAGGGGGAGGGAGGGAGGGGGATAGGGAGGAGGGAGGGAGAGAGGGGGAGGGAAGGAGGGGGAGGGAAAGAGGGATAAGGGAAGAAGGGGGAGGGAGAAAGGGAGGAGGGAGGGAGAGAGGGAGAAGGGAAGGAGGGGGAGGGAGGGAGGAAGAGAGGGAATGAGGGGGAGGGAGGGAGGGAGAGAGGGGGAGTGAAGGACGATCCAAACAATATTAACACACATCTACATGTAAGCATATCCACAATATGTATATTTACTGGTAGCATCACAAACACACACACAGACAGATGGAGTGTGAGGGAGAGGGACGGAGAGAGGGAGGAGGGAAGGAGGGGGAGGGAGGGAGGGAGGGAGGGAGAGAGGGAGGGAGGGAGAGAGGGAGGGAGGGAGAGAGGGAGGGAGGGAGAGAGGGAGGGAGGGAGAGAGGGAGGGAGGTAGGAGGGAGGGAGGGAGAGAGGGAGGAGGGAGGGAGATAGGGGGAAGGAGGGGGAGGGAAGGGGGAGAGAAGGGGGAGGGAAGGGGGAGGGAAAGAGGGATGAGGGAAGGAGGGGGTGGGAGGGAGGGAGGAGGGAGGGAGAGAGGGAGAAGGGAAGGAGGGGGAGGGAGGGAGGGAGGGAGGGAGGAAGAGAGGGAGGAGGGAAGGAGGGGGAGGGAGGGAGGGAGGAAGAGAGGGAATGAGGGGGAGGGAGGGAGGGAGGGAGAGAGGGGGAGTGAAGGAGGATCCAAACAATATTAACACACATCTAAGCATATCCACAATATGTATATTTACTGGTAGCATCACAAACACACACACACACACCGACAGATGGAGTGTGAGGGAGAGGAAGGGGGAGAGGGAGGAGGGAAGGAGGGGGAAGGAGGGAGGAGGGACAGAGGGTAAGAGGGAGGAGGGACAGAGGGTAAGAGGGAGGAGGGAAGGAGGGGGAGGGAGGTAGGATGGAGGGAGGGAGAGAAAGAGGAGGGAGGGAGAGAGGGGGAGGGAAGGAGGGGAGGAAAGAGGGATGAGGGAAGGAGGGGGAGGGAGGGAGGAGGGAGGGAGAGAGGGAGGAGGGAGAGAGGGAGGAGGGAGGGAGGGAGGGAGGGAGGAGGGAGGGAGAGAGGGGGAGTGAAGGAGGATCCAAACAATATTAACACACATCTAAGCATATCCACAATATGTATATTTACTGGTAGCATCACAAACACACACACACACACACACACACACAGATGGAGTGTGAGGGAGAGGGACGGAGAGAGGGATGGAGGGAGGGAGGGGGGAGGGAGGGAGAGAGGGAGGAGGGAAGGAGAGAGGGATGGAGGGAGGGAGGGGGGAGGGAGGGAGAGAGGGAGGAGGGAAGGAGGGGGAGGGAGGGAGGGGGATAGGGAGGAGGGAGGGAGAGAGGGGGAGGGAAGGAGGGGGAGGGAAAGAGGGATAAGGGAAGAAGGGGGAGGGAGAAAGGGAGGAGGGAGGGAGAGAGGGAGAAGGGAAGGAGGGGGAGGGAGGGAGGAAGAGAGGGAATGAGGGGGAGGGAGGGAGGGAGAGAGGGGGTCCAAACAATATTAACACACATCTACATGTAAGCATATCCACAATATGTATATTTACTGGTAGCATCACAAACACACACAGACAGATGGAGTGTGACGGAGAGGGAGGGAGAGAGGGAGGAGGGAAGGAGGGGAGGGAGGAGGGAATGAGGGGGAGGGAGGGAGGGAGGGAGAGAGGGAGGAGGGAAGGAGGGGGAGGGAAGGAGGGGGAGAGAAGGAGGGGGAGGGAAGGAGGGGGAGGGAAGGAGGGGGAGGGAAGGAGGGGGAGGGAAGGAGGGGGAGGGGGGGAGGGAAGGAGGGGGAGGGAGGGAGGGGGAGGGAAGGAGGGGAAGGGAAGGAGGGGGAGGGAAGGAGGGGGAGGGAAGGAGGGGGAGGGAAGGAGGGGGAGGGAAGGAGGGGGAGGGAAGGAGGGGGAGGGAAGGAGGGGGAGGGAGGGCGGGAGGGAGGAGGGCGGGAGGGAGGAGGGAAGGAGGGGCTGTTCCTCTCGGCTATGTCGTTTAACCCCAGACACTATTAACACACACACTAGGCTGTTTCTCTCGGCTATGTACTTTAACCCCTGACACTTTTAACACACCCACTGGGCTGCTTCTCTTGGCTATGTACTTTAACCCTTGACACTCTAAACACACTCACTGGGCTGTTTCTTTCGGCTATGTCGTTTAACTCCTGATACTTTTAAAACACCCTATGTCGTTTAACCCCTGACACTCTTAACACACCCACTGGGCTCTTTCTCTCGGCTTTGTCGTTTAACCCCTGACAGTCTTAACACAACCACTGGGCTGCTTCTCTCGGCTATGTACTTTAACCCTTGACACTCTTAACACACTCACTGGGCAGTTTCGGCTATGTCTTTTAACCCCTGACACTCTTAACACACCCACAGGCTGTTTCTTTAGGCTATGTGCCTTAACCCCTGACACTCTTACAAAGACCACACCCACAGGACCCTTTTTGCCGCTAGGTTGATTAACCCTTCGAACTCTTACAAAGACCACACCCACAGGGCTATTTTTGCCGTTAGGCTGATTAACCCTTTACACTCTTAATACAAAGAGCACGCACACTTTTTATGGTTAAGTTGCTTAAAACTTTTATGCAAAAGCTAGTTGGGCTTGCGCGACCTTCGCATTTTGGCGGAACGTGGTACCTGGAACGTTTCCGCTAAACGCGAAGGTCGGGCTAAGCCTAACTAGAACACCTACAAGACCATTTTTATACTCCGCACTTGCGCAATGTAGGCCACACCAACACGACAAATTGCTTTTAGAGCATCCTTGCAAGCCAAGCAACACACATTCACTTCACAACTTACGGAAGGTTCTAAATGTTTAGTAGCGAACTAGCTCGAGGGAGGGATCCTGCCGAGGCGTCGCGTGAGCTTTAAGAGTCTGGGAACGAGTAACGCAGTCAATTAATTTTGCGCATGCGTATGTTGTATTTTGGTTTTTGAGCTACAAAACGAGAGTTTTAGCACCCAAAAATACAGGACTAGTTCTTTTTATAAGCTAACTACTATGCGGCGTTCATAAAATAACATGTTGTTGTAAATATAGTTAATTAATTTTAATTAATAATTAGCCATTTTGAAAGTATGATAAATCATAAAAAAATCAGGAAAATATATTGGTGAAGTCAGAATTTTAATATCATCATCCTATAGTAACTTATTATTCATGTCCTCAATTGCTGGCCATGAGGACAGCACCATGCACACACACACATGCACACATGCACACACATTAATACACATGCATGCACACTGACACATACACACACATGCACACACATACACCACACAGTACACCAATGCACACACACATGCACATACAAACATACACACATGCATACACACATACACACCACATTATAGTTATCCACATTTACACACATGCACAATGTGACATATACGTACAACACATGCACACATGCATGCACACATATAAATGCATCAGTACACAAATAATATACACACAATCTGCATGTACCGGTACAGCCATACAGACATATGTACAACACACAAACAAGCAATCTTATCTCTAATATACCGAAGTTGGTGGGTTAGTAAGGCCGAATGGCTTTTGGAATTTATACTTATGATACAGTTAGGGACAAGAAGTGAGGCAGGCTCATAGCTCAGTGATGCCTCTGTACCTCAGGCTTCACAGGACTTAGAGTAGTACATCAGACACACACACACACCCCAGATCAGAGCACATGCAAGGTGTCGTTGGCAGTATGTATATTCGTCCCTTGGTCACCAGGGCAGTCCCACTTCCAATAGTGTTAGGGGGTTAAATGCGGTGATGGACAGGTCTAGAGTCATTGCCTTTCCCATGCACCAGTTGGGTAGCAGCTTTGCTATGGTGCTAATTGTGTAGTGCTATGGTGCTTATTGTGTAGTGCTATGGTGCTTATTGTGTAGTACTGTGGTGCTTATTGTGTAGTACTGTGGTGCTTATTGTGTAGTACTGTGGTGCTTATTGTGTAGTACTGTGGTGCTTATTGTGTAGTGCTATGGTGCTTATTGTGTAGTACTATGGTGCTTATTGTGTAGTGCTATGGTGCTTATTGTGTAGTGCTATGGTGCTTATTGTGTAGTGCTATGGTGCTTATTGTGTAGTACTGTGGTGCTTATTGTGTAGTGCTATGGTGCTTATTGTGTAGTACTGTGGTGCTTATTGTGTAGTACTATGGTGCTTATTGTGTAGTGCTATGGTGCTTATTGTGTAGTGCTATGGTGCTTATTGTGTAGTGCTATGGTGCTTATTGTGTAGTGCTATGGTGCTTATTGTGTAGTACTGTGGTGCTTATTGTGTAGTGCTATGGTGCTTATTGTGTAGTACTACGGTGCTTATTGTGTAGTGCTATGGTGCTTATTGTGTAGTGCTATGGTGCTTATTGTGTAGTACTGTGGTGCTTATTGTGTAGTGCTATGGTGCTTATTGTGTAGTACTATGGTGCTTATTGTGTAGTGCTATGGTGCTTATTGTGTAGTGCTATGGTGCTTATTGTGTAGTGCTATGGTGCTTATTGTGTAGTGCTATGGTGCTTATTGTGTAGTGCTATGGTGCTTATTGTGTAGTACTGTGGTGCTTATTGTGTAGTGCTATGGTGCTTATTGTGTAGTACTGTGGTGCTTATTGTGTAGTGCTATGGTGCTTATTGTGTAGTACTACGGTGCTTATTGTGTAGTGCTATGGTGCTTATTGTGTAGTGCTATGGTGCTTATTGTGTAGTGCTATGGTGCTTATTGTGTAGTACTGTGGTGCTTATTGTGTAGTGCTATGATGCTTATTGTGTAGTACTGTGGTGCTTATTGTGTAGTGCTATGGTGCTTATTGTGTAGTACTACGGTGCTTATTGTGTAGTGCTATGGTGCTTATTGTGTAGTGCTATGGTGCTTATTGTGTAGTGCTATGGTGCTTATTGTGTAGTAGTGCGGTGCTGCATCTGTAAAATACATTTTAGATGTGCTGTGCTCGTGAAAGAGTGCTATGGTGTTGTGCTTATGAACTAGACAGTTACTAGTGCTAGTATAGTGTTGTGGTACTATAGCACTACTTCACAGGCACTGCATGTATGGAAATGACTATACTAGATTAAAAACTTAACTATTTACCTGTGTACTTGTTGTGCTGGAATTAGAATTGTTCAATTATTGTTTTATGCAAGGGTGAAAATCAACGCGGAGCAGATTAGAGATGCGGTCCAACGGTTCAAGTTCGACCGTTTTGACCCAGTTCATTAAAAATGGGATTATTACATTCAGCGTTTCGAAACGGAACTGGCCTCTACAACCTCCTTTCTGGTGATGCCACCGCGGAAGCTCGGAAAAAACTAGTACTTTCGAAGGTGGGCCCAGAAGCGTTTAGAATATTGGTTGACCACCATCCTCCTGAGGCAGTTACAACCAAAACGTACCAGCTTTTGAAAAAATCAGGCGGGTATTTGCATTCTAGCGGAGAGAGTCACTTTCGCGTCTAGGTATGTAGGAAAAAAGGAGAGACTGTTTCACAATTTTTTATTGCATTGCGCGCTATCGCTGGAATCCAAAATTGTGCATGGTTTTGGCCCCTCTCTAACGCTTACGTGATCAATTGGTAGGTAATTGACAAAATCGCGTACGCGGGTCCGTAAATAGTTGATCTAAAAGTACGTCAAAAATTGGACTTGAATTTGTGAAAGTTTGAGAAGTATATGTATATACGAAGCGTAGAAACTAGCTCCGTTGCTTGAGTGCTTTACCCGACTTCAGTGCTCGATGGAGGAAGGCAATTGGTTGTAGAACGCATTGCAAAAGCCTAAATTTAAATATCAGGCGCATTAAATTTGTAGTAAAATCTTGCAAATGAGTCTTGAATTTGTCTTTTGATGCACAATCACAGGATAGTGATATTTATTTAGTATAGGTCCAAGTTAATGATACTATAAAGTTTTAGGAGATTTGGATGGTGCCCAAAGAGTGCTATAATGGCCTAGGCGTTTTGTATTGGCCTGCTTGAAAGCACGTATCTTCTTATTTGAAATCACTATATTATGCTTCTGTCTATAGGATTAACTTAGATTTCATATGTACAGAGCATAACCAAGTAACCCTTTATTATAACACAATGTGTTGTGTTACGTTAATGTTATGACAATTCTGTTCATTACACACCTTATTCTTTGAAGCACATAGTTGTGAACAACATCCACTTGAAGTCTTAAGAGAGTAGTTCATGTTAATCGTTTTAGAATTGCAATAAGATGGTGCCCACACATACAAGCCCTTTATTCATATTCAATTTTATGCATGCGCAAGCATTAACAAAATAACGTTCAAATTTGCTTTGTTGCTATTTAGAATGACGATTATTCTTGATCTAGAGTGCATCTGTGGTGCCCTTACAGCTCCTACAATAATAAACAACCTGAATGAAACAGCCAAGGTAGTTGAGAATGTGGCATATCAGCACTTTCATTCGTTGCTTGATTCAAATTGTCAAGAATATGAAGAATCACCATTTCTAGAGCTTGGGATGATGTTGTTTTATGTGTAAATCTTCCATTCAGACTTCCATTTGATATAGTTACTGCACATATATCTATCCTTTTCTCTTTCAGTTAATACTCATGAGAGCAGACAACCATGCACTTCCTGTCTCATGTCAAATAAGTTTAGATGAAATTGCAGTTAGGCTAAAGTAAGGCAGTTAAAAATATCACTGGTTACATTGAGATATTCTTATCTGAGTTATTGCAGATTCAAAGTACTGATCTTCTAAAAATAAATAACATAAAGAAAATAAAATACTAAAATAGCCAGCATCAATTGCAGTTAAGAGAGCATGTACATGTACATGATGGAGATAATTCAAAAAGCATAAATACTAAAAGTGATGAAAAACGTGTATTGTTTCTTGTCGTAAAGCAGTCTATTGCTGTTTGGAGTACCATGCACTTATAGGAAGTATATGTTTTGTTATTGAAGGAGCTTCAAGAGAACTGGCATGTCTAATGATGAGTAGTCTACTTGTTCTATCCTCAGTTAGTTAGAACTTGGAGTGTGTGCGATTCTAAAAAGTGATATAATAGTAGAAGAAGTAATGTATAATAGAAAATATATTCTTGGGACCTCATGTTTGATACTTAGGTGAATATAATGCATGTACAATGGAAACCTTTGTAACAAAATCTAAAATTCCTAAAGTCATTGTCACTAATTGAAAAATAGATGAAGCAGAGTAAGAAGAGGAAAATGTTATATATGGGCTACTTGCAGATTATCCTGATACTAACTTAAGTGGACTTAAAATCCATGAACCTTTTGCCAATACAGTGATAATTTAGTCATTGCTATGAACAATGTAATAGTAGTTCCATCGGTCTAGAGTTTGTTTCACGTTTAATAAGTTTAAATCTTAATCTTCATCTCACTGCACGCATTCCTATATACACCATTTGACGCAATGATTTTCCTTGTTATTTTGACTTATAATATATGAAAATAATTTAATTCAGCAATATTAAGTGCACCACTATGTATAAAATTCGTCAGACTACATGTATTAGGGTTAGTTGCGCACTTATTAATGACAGACTCTATTCAATAGAAACTCATCCGCTGACAACCAGGACAGTTTTTGATTTTTACATTACCGATTGTTATTATTTTGATCTTTAAAATCACGTAGTACTCACAGGGAGATACATCATTCAGCATGGTATCGATGGAATGCATAAATTTTGCTCTTTCGAGTGGTATACAATTTAAGACTAAAAATGTAATTTGAAAAAAATAACCAACCTACAACAACCTGCAATTGGCTATTGGTATTAACAATGATTACTGGCAAAGAGAACTATTTCGAATACACACCACCAATGAAGCTACTCTTCATCAAGTCGAAGCTTCAGCTTTGGTTCTGGAACAGGCGCACAATCAGCAACAGAAGATTCAAGCCTTGGGGAAAAAAGATACAGGAACAGTATCTGGCATTTGAAGAGTGAGACAAGAGATCACACCACACGGCTGTAATACGTCAAGTTTTACACCTAAGGAACTCACCATGGTCAAAGGGAGCTACCAAGACAAAGACGTGTGAATGCTGTAGCATTTGATCCAGATGATGAGGAGTACACAAAGTCAATGCAAGGTGGGGATGACAGTGGACACAGAGAAGTGAACACAGTACAGATCAGAACTTTGAGAGGCCAGGCAGCACGTCTGAAGGTGTTTGTTAAATGGCGTAAGGGTGCAAATGCTTTATGACCCAGGAGCAGTATGGTCAGTAATCATCAGTGAACAAATCTGCAAGGGAATTGGATCCCCTTACCTGTCATCAGCTGACACTTTGGTGGCATACACATATGTGGTAGTCCGAGCCACTATTGGTGTGCAGGGATTGGGGAAGCGGAAGTAACTATCAGTGATGATGGGGAAGCAGCATGATCAACCTTTGTTTGGGTTAGACTGGTGCCAGGAATTTGATATTCTTATGCCCAAGGGAGTCACCATTTGTAAGTTGGGACCACAAGCAGGATCAGCATTGCCACTAGTTACAAATGGAAACACCACATCTACACCATTGCATGGGGGCACTGCTTCAGCAGTACTCAGAGCTCTTTAGTGAGATGCCTAGCACAATCACTGGTCATAAAGCAGTAGTTCACATGAAAGAGGGTGGTATTCCCAGGCTATTTTCTGCACGTCCATTACCTTTTCCAATGCGGAAGGCTGTGGAACAGGAGATACATAGGTTAGTGGAGCAGAATGTATTTGAACATGTTGATTCAGCAATCGCACCAATAGAATGGGCATCTCCAATTGTATGTGTCCCACATTAGGGTAGTGGGGGTATTTGGATATGTATTGACTTTAAACCTACAGTTAACCCACAAGTGTATGTTGACCCCCATTCCTTACCAATGTTTGAGGACATTATAGCAAAGCTCAGTGGCAGCAAGTGTTTCACCAAGTAATTAGTCATAGACATGTCTGATGCATATCTCCAAATAGAAATGGGCCCTGCTTCTAGGAAGTACTTGATCATTGCCACCCATCTGGGATATTTCCAATTCAAAAAATTGTCATTTGGAGTTAGTTTTGCCCATGCAATGTTACAGAAAGCTATGGATAAAATTTTGTCAGGCATACCAAAAACCGCAGCTTATACATTGATGACATCCTGGTGGCAGGAACATCACAGGAAGAACATTTGAAACTTTTCGAGGAAGTCTTAGAGAGGTTGAAGCAGGCAAACATTCGGATAAAGAAAATCAAGTGTAAATTTATGCAAGAGGAAGTTACTTGCTTGGGTTATCGAATTGATCAAGATGGCATTCACCCAACCGAATAGCATGTGTTGGCCATCAAGCAGATGCCAGCACCATCCAATGTGAAGGAATAACGCTCTGTCCTGGGTGCGATTAACTATTATTCCCGATTCTTGCCCAACTTAATTGCAGTCACTATGTAAACTTTTGTATCAACTCACAAAGAATGCAACAAGATGGGTGTGGTCGAAAGAGAGCGACAGCATTTTTCAGCACCTGAAACAGCTGTTATCATCCAAGGACACATTAGTGCACTATGATGAAGCTTTACCCCTACATGTAGTCCTTATGACAGATGCTAGCAACAACGGAGTAGGTGCAGTGTTATTGCATAGATTGTCAGATGGTGTTGAGAAACCAGTGGCTTTTGCTTCACGGACTTTGATGGATCGAGAAAAGGCACTCTGTTATTGACAAAGAAGCTCTTGCTATCATCTTTAATCATGTGTCACCAAATATTTGTATGGCCGACGATTTATTCTGCATAACGACCATAGGCAGCTGGAACGTATCCTTGGAGCACATCAAGAAATCCCAAAAATGGCTGCTAATCATTTGCAAATGTGGGCTATCACTCTGAGTGCCTGTGATCCCTTGTTACACACTACAGATGTATCCATAAATGAGCAGGCTGGTTATTGTGGAGCACTCCTGAACATTTGTATAGGGGACTTGCCCATATCGAAGAAGGAAACTCAGAGACTGACTAGATAAGGCACACTGCTCTCAAGGGTTATTCTGTACATGGAGAGAGGGTGGCCAAATGACAGAAATCTCATACCCCAAGAATGTATGACCTTTTATGACAAAAGGGATTCTTTGTCTTCCCATCTGCATGCACTTATTACTGACTTGACAAGCAACACAAATAGGAAATAGTACAAAAATGAATTAATTTGGTATAAAACAGAAAGCAATGCAAACAGGAAGTGACATAAATTCATCTGTACTGTTTAGGCAGGATGCATGGCAATGCACAGACCATTTGCCACACTACAAGCCTAACACACTTTGACTTAGCCACTACAAAAGGTGGCCATGATAAGATTAATAAGTTCCATTTACTCTATTACTGTATGTGTATGTGTGTGTCTGTATGTGTAAGTGAGCAAAGACATCCAATCTCGTATTCCAGTCAGTGTACCGATTGAACAATAATGTAAATTCACATTGTTCACTGCATGTAGCCTATTATTTGTAATTTTAGCATTTTCCAACAAATCCGTACTCATTTATCAAGGAATCATTGAAGTACGGGCAATGAATGGAGTATTTATTATAAAACCTGACACTGAATGCATTTTCAGTAACATTGCTGATAAGATTAGCAGACATTGAAGTACGGACAATGAATGGAATACGAATTGGGTACATTTACAGAACCTATAGGTTAGAATTACAACATTGTATTATTGTGAACTAGGTGAGAATGTTGACAAAATGATCCAGTGGGACAATGTGTCTTGCACTACCATATGGAAAATGGTACTGCCTTGGGTGCCGGCTGTAGTTCAAGTAATTCACAGGCATATTGTAATGTTACATGTGTACATTGTGCATTGAGGTATATGCTGAATTCTGTTAGTCAAATGGCACAACTAAAGGGCACATCAGTGTTACATAATGCTGAACACAGTTATAATGCAGTCTAATGTGCAAATAGCATTTACTTGATTTTTAACTAATAAAGTGACAGGAATGACCCTTGGAGTAAAGTGTAATTGGCCAATAACACATTCTACATGAACTTGCACATGAGAAATCTCACTGCACCAGTCCACCTCATGCCTGGTGAGTTGTTTCCTCCCTTTTGTAAAAGGAGGAAAGCAAACCTTTGCACAATACAAACCAATACCGTCCTCAATTGTGAATCCACACATGCAGCGCACTGAAACGTATTAAGTCGAAAGAGGACATCGAACTATACATGTTATCACGTTCTGACTCTTACTTGCTTATGAGCCGAGTAGAATTTCTTAGTTCATGGAGTCTTCCTCAGCTGAAGTAAACGTTCGGGGTGACAATTAAATGCGTTGAGCACTTGAGGCCAAGCTACAGCGATAAAACGCGATTCATTAAACCGCTACCCGCAATAACGCGATTAAGTGGTTGTAACGTGATTAATCATGGTACGCTTAGATTATTTTCCTACGGGATCATGAGGGCATCTGGTGTGATGGGGGAAGCTATGGTTGTGTGTCTCATGAGGGCATCTAGTGTGATGGGGGTAAGTGTGTTTGCGTGCTGAGGGCATCTGGTAGCTGTGGTTGTGTGCTGAGGGTCTCTGTTGTAATGTGTACATTTAGTTGCTTATCATATCATCGTTTTTCATTCGGTCAATACGGCAGCATAAAGCGGTACTTTTGAATGTATGGAATTGAATGACCGCGCTAAAAAAAACTGTGCCGGTTTAACTTATATTCGCTACACTGAACTTACTAAACATGCTACTGCAGCCAAATATATAAGGAGTAATTGCCACACATACCTGCATATAAAAATAGTTTTTAGAAGGTATTAAAGCAAATATTATGCATAAAATCATTCCAAATATGCAGGCTGCTCATGGTAGCGATATAGAAATACATAGCCAAGTGTATATGTATCATGTTCTCGGAAACAAAAATCTACCATTCAATAAAAAAGGCATTTCACATGTCAGGAAAATCAGCACAAATCATATCTCGAGTAATATAGACAGTAAGCAGCTGTAATATGCATGCCATGTTCCCCTTCTTCCTTCAGATGGTGGCTTTTGGAACTTTGCTAGTACTTTTCACTGAAATAATGTGTCCATGATACAGAATATTTTGTTTTTGCTCAGTAATTAAACCATAAATGTTCAATGCAAAGGCCATTAAGTATAGACAACATTTCTAACAGCGGTTTCTGTTTGTTCATTATTAAGTTCTGGGAGAACCTTTTACTTTTTATATTTATTGAAATATTTCAATAAACTGCTGGCAATACTATGTGCCACTTGTGAATTTCTTACTTTAGCTGTTTTTTTATAAGTTTAATGTCTCTTCTTTTAACCTTCCATTGTAAAGCTTGCTTTAAATTGTGTATATGCCTACTCCTGTGGTTACTTATTTTCAGTTGTTGTTTTTAAAAGCATGCGATTTACTTAAGCCATTCTTTGCAACTCATACTTCCTTTTAGCACACTTCTTACAAACAGTTCTTACATTAAGTGGAATAGGCCTGGTAAAGGTGGATTGCACATTACATTTATCTCTGTATTCAAAAGTAACAGCTACATCCTCAGCTGTGTCATGAGAAACACCTCTACTTCAGCCCAACATCTTGTAAAATATTGACATTATATTAATGATATGACATATTGCCCACTGCAACACATCATGCAGGTGTAGTGGTGACACTGCTTCCAGCAGAGTGCTCAAGAATTTATGCAATGATACTTCTTGCATTTTCTAAATGCTGAGATGCTATATCGGTGTGGATGTAAAACACTAGCCCCTTTCGTATCATGGGTGCTTGCAGTTCATTAATGCAATTTTTAAAATGGTCCACAAAACTCTTCAAATCACCAACAGTCTTCATTATCCATGCAACTACACACAGAATTGTTGAATAAAAATATAGAGTTTAATAAACATAGTATTAAAACATGAATAATAAACTAACATTGCATGTTGCCATGACAAATTTTGATTAAATTGGTTTGATTGATAAGAGCACTGCGCTAAATCAGATATGTAAGGCGCTGTTACTAAATAAGCAGCAGTCTGAAAATTATCTAGCTAAAGAACCCACGACAACGAAAAGGTGCGTTTTATATAGAACACCTCGTTAACACTCTCTACCTACGTAAAAAAAAGGTCAGAAACATAACTTAGTAACATTAGGGCAAATAAGTATGACGTCCCACTTTCATAAAAGCTATTAGCTTTCACGATAATCGTGTACTTTAAACCATATGAAGCCGTTCCTGGAAGCTTCGAGACAACACCCTGCGCTAGTTGGGCGTAGCCCGACCTTCGCGTATACCTGGATTTGTACCCATCTGATAGCGTATGTGGGCTATTAACACCTGATAAGTCCGACCGTTGATTGAGTGATAATCACGCGTGCATGCTTGGAGAGTTAAAGAGTGCGTTACCGACGCGGCTAAGGAGTTGCCGAGTTGGGCTACCCAGAGATGAAACTAGAGCAACTTGAAGTAGCTGCTACTTTCATTGAGGGCAGAGATGTTTTTTCAGTTCTGTAAATTTATCAAACGCTAGTGGCAAGCAAGCGTAACATAAACTCTTGCCAAAGCCAGTAGGCAGAACTGAAAAAGCATCTCTGCCCTCAATGAGCCCAACTCCTTAGCCGCGTCGGTAACGCACTCTAACTCTCTCCATAGTCCAAGCATGCACGTGTAATTATCACTCAATCAACGGTCGGACTAATAGCCCACATACGCTATCAGATGGGTACAAATCCAGGTATAGGCTTGATACCCGACCTTCCGCCAATACGCGAAGGTCGGGCTACGCCCAACTAACCCTGCGCATCGTCTGATTGCCCTCATATTTAAATGAGTAATGCATCTAGGTGTCCTTATAAATTAATGCCTTCATATGTATTTCATGCAACCCATTCAATGCGCTACAAAATTCCATAACATTCAAACCATACCACACGCCCACAACTTACTACTGCGAATCATTTCACCGTATACAACGAATAGCAAATGCTAGCCATGGGCTACCTTTATAGAATATAGCAAGCACAACAAAACTCGAAACCAGCGCAAACAAACGATCGCCTCAAATCAATCCTCTCCGGTGTCATAGGGTATACGGTCCGGCCCAATTTTCGGTCCGGCGGACCGTATTCCCTTAGGGAATACGGTCCCCCCCGGACCCAACTCCCTAGGGAATACGGTCCCCCGGACCGAGTTCCCTGGTTGTACAAAACCAATTAACCGGACTCAATTCCCTAGGGAATTGAGTCCCCCCCCGGACCGTATTCCCTGGTTTTAAATACGTGCATGTATATGTATATTCCACCCCTTGCATTCACGTAAGGGCTGGCACATTTGCATGGCTCGAAAAGCAAAAGCCAACGATCGCAGGTCGTCAACTATATAAGTAACAATTAACTGTCTGTAACAATGAACTGTTTTCTTCGATCGGTCTGGGATGCTTATTCTAAAACTAATTTGTTATACAAATGTATATTTACATGTATATTTATATGAAGTTGTTACTATTTATATATGTTCCCATTATGATTTGGTCGCATACAGGTCGTCAACTATGCATACAGCTTCTGTAACAATTAACACTGTTTAATATTATCAAATTGTGTGAACACCAAGTGCAGAAAAGGTAGAATAAATTTAATAAAAGATGAAAAGAAATAAACACGTATATCATAATAGTCAATTGAACATAAGAGAGATGAGGGTACTGGATAAATCTCAATTTCGTACCTGTAAAAAAGAAAACAAAACTAGTACACTTCAGCCATTATTGTTAAGAGAATGGATGCATAAGTGTTTTTCAATCATGTGCCATAATAAAAAGTGAATTTCACAGACAAATAACGCTGCTCGTGTGCCCAGATATTTTCTGCAGAGGGGGAGGTAGGAAAAAGAAGTTGGATGAGAAGAGAAGTGAGAAGAGGTAAAGGGAAACATATAGCTTTAAGCTGCATGTGGGCCCTCAACATTGGTCCTTAATTAGTAGTTAACTCGACCTGGCACACTCTTTAAGTGTGACTGAATGCTTCCTCTATACACCTGTGTCTGGAGAAAAAGAAATGGGATGAGAGAGGAATGAACGGGGGATAATAGTCAAGAGACATTCTGATATTGAGTGTAATCAATTTCGTACCTAATAAAATCAGCCAAAACGTGGACAGATAAATAAACTTGGCGGCATCAATTAATATTGCTTGTGTCTCCGGTGTCTTTTTAGTCTTGAATGTCACTGTGTATTAGACACATGGCATTAGCAAAATAGCTACTTATTGTTATATATGCATGATTAAAGCCATGCTTAAGGATTACAATAAAACTGAATAACTAACTGTTTTAGTGGTGTTGTATGGGCTGAATGTCTTTGTATAGGTTTGATCGAAAATTTACATATCTTGTAGGGACAGCGTCTTTTTGTAATATCCCCACATGTCTTTAAGCCGTCTGGCTTGTCTTTGTGTGCATGTAAAAAGACGTGCCTAGATATATATCATCTGAGGGTAAGTGCAAACAAACATGACACACTGACCTTAAATAGATTGATTCCCTCCAGTGGAAACACACAAATGACAATCCTTGTCTTACAGGTGCATATACATACAGGTGTATGTCATCTGAGGGTGCGTGCAAACACACTGACCTTAAAATTTCCTACCTATGAGAACACATGATCTCCAATCACCTTGGAGAGGTGCGCATCTACACCCTATAAGAATGCAATACATATACATCATCTGAGAGTAAGTGTAAACACACATGACACATTGACTTTAAGTTAACACACTGATTCTCTCCAATAGAAACACATTGTCACAGTCTTCCTACGAGAGTTGTGCATCAATAAGAATGCACCTTTGAAACACACTGAAAGAACAGTTTTCCAACCTCCCCCTATTACTAGTACCCATATTAGAGCCCACTAGAAACTTAGGCTGCTAGAAAACACAGCAATGGGGAGTTATCGCCAAATCTAAGTGACCAACACACTCGTTTTCACCGTAGTCTATTCATTGCATGAATTGATTGTGAAGTTAGGAAGGAGCGTTATTATAGGAATGGACCAAACTGACTAGATCTCTACCGGTGGTAAAGAACTAGAATTCACTGCAAATAGCAATATATTCTTACCTAAACCTGTGATATACTGCTACGAATCGTCGATATCAATCCTCACGCCGCGCCAGTATAGCAATATCAACTTACTCGCTTCTCTTTCCATGGACTATGTATAGAATTGCTCAATAACTCTTATGCCCATACCATAGTAAGGCTTCTATACCACTTATAGTATAAAGTACACGAATAACAAGCCTTTATTAGCACCTTGCACCAACACAGTTTATCCCGCCCATGATTCAGGAATATAATAGGCCTATACAGGGGACAGTAGAAGGAAAGATTGGAGTTCAGTGATCCACTCCAACAGTATGACTGTCAGTTCAGTTGCATCAATATCCTACCTGACAGATACTAGCAGACACTACAGTGATAGGGGAGAGTAGCTGAACTGGTATTAGGACGTGCAAGCGATGTTGGCTAATTATATAATCTAGTGTACGGCTACAAAATGACGAATGAAATCCCACTTATGCCAACAATGTATATGTGCTATGAAAGTTTGCGACATGAACCATCGTAATTGCTGGCTTGCACTCATGTACTGATACACATATAAAAATATGTTACGCTCATAGTTAAACTGCATAAAAGATGAGAGACACAAGATGGCTATCGGTGTATGAATTGTATTAAGAGTTTAGCATAGCATTTGTCAAACATTACATGTCTACAGACCTTATATAATTAACTTGCTAAATGTAGGTCTGTATAATAGCGATAATATCCGAAATCCCTTATTTACTAAATTGGTGCCTACATCACCAATTTAAAACCACGTGCATGCGCGTGACGTAAGACTAAGAACAAGAAGGCCGTGGAATGGTAGGTTATGTTATGAGCGTCTGAGACTGAGCTAGCACTCATTGTTCTACTTAAAATGTAGCACTGAATTGTTTTCTTTTCCAGTGCATGTGTCAGTATAGTAAGAAATGACATTGTACTCCATGCAGGAATAGAAAAGATGTGCATGAAGGAACGCTGAAGTGGGTACAGTCGTATCGAAAGGACAGGACGTACCCTGCAATATGCATTATGCGCCGCTACACGGAGTCAGAGAAGTGGCTGATACGAAAGCATTCGACAGACTTCTCGCTAAGCATGACGATGTTCTGCTGTATGTGGCAGGGAAGAACGAAGATGCATGCAATAGCGGTGGTTTTAACAGAAGATAGAACAAATGCGTTTTAGTAGTATCACGCGTCCAAAGTGGAGGCCACCAGGGAAGAGACCGCACCGAAGACAAATCGAGGCACTATACTATACTGGTCGCACATTCATCTGGACATACGTCGTCAATAAGCAAAACAATGTATAAAACATGCCAGTAGTTGTTTTTCATTTCTTATCATTACGTTTATATTATTGTTTTTGGGTTCTCCAAAGCTACACATATAAAGATTTAGTACCCAGTTTTAGACAACCAATTCCAGAAGTGAAGCAAGTGGAACCCTTGCCAGAGAGGTGCTTCTATGAAAATCATACCAGAAAAATACTAAAATTGTGGAAGGCATGCAGGGAAAATTCCACCCTACATGTATGTCAACAAGTAAGCCAATATTGTGTGGATACTAACATTCTTGTCAATTTTGATTTAGTGACATGAAGATTGCATTGAAGTATATTGCTTTGTTTTCCTACAAAGAATGCATATACAACAAAATTATTCCATATGAACTTTTTATTATCCTGAAGGAATTTTTAAGAACAATCTGTCAGTATACAACGAGTCAAAATCATTCTTTAGAACACTCTTCATGCCAAAAACAGAAGAAAGGAGCACAGCTGCCTCCAATTAAACATCTGATGTCGTGAAAGAACTTCTGTCTTGTTTCAAGTGTCTTCTTGTGTTTAAATTTATTTCATTATATAAATTTTGTCTTGTGTTTAAATTAAAAATTAGCTATTTACTATAATATATACATTAAACATCTGATGCCGTGAATGAACTTCTGTCTTGGTTTTAAATTGCTTTCATTATATAACTTCCAAATGATCAATTATAGAACTTCTGTTCTGTGTTAAAATGCATGGTTTTCATTATAAATTTGTCTGCCTTAACAGTTGCGATTTCGGTGAGAATCGTTTTCTCGTTTTAATTATAAATACCAGTGGTTGTCAAACGCTAACGGTTGCGATTTCGGTGAGAATTGACCTCTCTTTTCAATTATACACACTATGATTACCAGTGGTTGTCAAAATCAAATCTCCTTTCTGTCAGGGAATTGAGTCCGCCTCCTCCCCCGGACTGTATTCCCTGGATGTACAATATTTTACACGGACCGTATTCCCTAGGGAGTTGGGTCCGGGGGGGACCGTATTCCCTAAGGGAATACAGTCCGCCGGACCGAAAATTGGGCCGGACCGTATACCCTATGACACCGGCAGTCAAAAATTACGTTACAATTTTTTGGGATACAATTTTTTACGGTAGTTATGTGATTTATTCAAGTACCTATATGTATGTATGTAACAAGCTTTTTTTCCGCACAGTGCACACCTTCAATAGACAATTCCAGTCACAATTTTCATCGCGTTATTAGATCATCATTTTTTGGTACGCGTACGTTAAATGTTCAAGTACCTACCTATAAATATCTTGCTGCGCAAAACAACATGCCTACAGATGAGCTCACAGATTTACCATCGCTACACGGCCCATTTAATATTGCGGCAGAAAGCTTCTGCATGCTAGTGATGCTCCTCTTCTTGAGAAATATTTTTCTATTTCTGGATCATGTTTCATTAGTATATCACCGTAAACTAATATCGCCGGACATGTTTTAATTCATTCACTCTTTTAATCGATACAGCATCCCAGCGCGGCTAAGCTATAGATTTTTAGATTACTATTTACAATTGGTAAATATGCCATGGCAGACGCAAGGGTGGGGCTACACCACCCCGTTTTAGATTTTCACTTCTAATTATTCGCTTGTAATCATTTTTGTTCCTAGAAAAGTTGTACGAGCTTGTCTTTCGTGAACAAGTGAGTCCAAAGCATGTATTGTAATAGAAGCTGTATAAGATTGAGGGGCTCCGGGAGTCCCCCTTGTGTTTGCCAAAACGATCGAATCCTTTGCGGGGGGGGATGGGGGGTCGGGGTTCCCTTGTGTTTGGCCAGAGTATATTACGTCTGTTCACTAACGCCAGCGTAATAATTTACCATGTGCAAGCTGGAAAGTAAGTCAATAATTACAGTGGATCCTTCGAGAAAGGTCAACCACAAGGGTCACACGTGGCCGATTCGGTGTGTAGTGACGTCATGTGCGGTCGTATATATTGGGGCGTTACTAAACCGCGGAACGGAACGGAACGCCACGGAATAGAAAATTTCCGTTGCGTTCGTGACTATTCCACGGAACTAGTTGAAATAGTACGTTTTACTACATGTATGTGACCATGGGATTGTTATTTCATCCTAGCTATCCTTTCCTGAGATTTGTAGTAGCTACTGTTTAGAGGACTATGGCGATCCGTGTTGTGCTTTAATTGTGCACGTCATAGTACATGTACCTTCGATGAAACTACACCGCTATTTTGTACACCCATGTGCATGTAACGGATGGCGACATTGGTTTTGTAATATTAGTCTTAATCCAAAAACCTCTCGTGCTCACGTGCCCACCCATTACAACATACACCAATACCAATCAATGCGCATGTACTACATTCGTCCCTCTCTGTTTTAAAGCTCGACTCGAGCTTTGACTACAACCTATCAGGTGGGCGTCTGTTGTTTCGCTCTGGATACCTCCGGGTGGTCTGTTCTATAGTGCCTGGCTGTTCCTGTGGATCCTGAATTGGTAGGGGAGGCAGTGTTGGTGGGTTTGCTACTGGTGGTGGGCTCCCAAAATCAAGGTGCTCAACATGCGGAGCTTCCCACTGCACATGGTGACGTGGCTCAACCCTCTGTGTATGCTGTGCACCACTGTTCACATCTTCCTCAACTGATGGTTGGATACGAGGTTGTAGGTGATTTACATGTACAACTTTAGTCCTTTTACCATCTGTGATCTCCATAGTAACCGAAGACTTTATGCTTTTCACTTTCCATTTCCCTTCCCATCGTGGGTCCAGCTTTCCTGCTGTTGGAATGGACAGCCACACTAAATCTCCAACCTTAAAACTTCGTTCTGCAGAATTTTGGTCATAAGTACCCTTGTGGCACTTTGCAGTCTCCACAATATGTGCCTCTACGAAATCCTGGAGTTCAGCTAGTTTTGCTTGAAGGGTTCCTTGATACTGCAGTGTATCATACCCAGTAAAGGAAGAAAATGTGCTAGGGTTTGGCTGTCTACCATACATTAGTTGGAAGGGTGATGTCCCAGTTGAACTGTGTGTAGCAGTTCGATATGCATACAATACCAAAGGTAAGTGCTGCTCCCATTCATCCTGCCTTTGTGCATATGTCCTGAGTAGCTGCAGCAAGGATCTGTTTAGACGTTCAACCATTCCATCCCCTTCAGGGTGGTAGGCAGTTGTGTGACTCTTTTTGATACCAAATGCTTCTAGAGTTTGGCGAAAAATGGTGCTTTCGAAGTTCCGCCCCTGATCAGAATGGACGATGTCTGGGATTCCATATGTGCAAAACAGTTTAACCATTTCCTTTGTAATTCTTGCTGCTGTCTGGTCAGGTATGGGAATTGCCTCAGGCCATTTTGTGAAATAATCCTGCACTACAAGTAGGTAGCGATTGTTCCTGTTAGACAGGTGTACTTCGAGAATATCAATGGCAACCATTTGCCATGGTCTACCAATAGGAACATTTACAAGTGGTGCCCGAGTTGGTATAGGGAGCTTGGACTTTTGACACTCTTCACATTCCCTGCAATGCGTTTCCACATCACGAGCCATGTTTGCCCAGTATGCCTCCTGGCGTACTCTTTCTAGTGTCTTTTGTGTTCCCAAGTGACCTGCCGATGGCGCATTGTGACAGTCCCTCAATACCTGACAGTGCATAGAGCTAGGGAGGATAGGTACCATGATAGGTTCACAGGTAGGCCCTGGTCTATAGTTCCTGCACACGATGCCTTCATGAACGACCAACTGTGACCAAAGTTGTAGAAACCTTCTTAGTGGTTGCTTTCTCCACTCCTGTTTTGCTTGTGGACGACGTGACATCTCCAGTGCGTTTTTCAACGTCTGTATCATAGCATCCTTCTGCTGTGCTTGTCTGACATCCTCAATTGCCAAACCTGAGTGAAGAGTGGTGAGTGCTGAGTGAACAGTGTAAGGTATAGTATCCTTTCTTCGCGATAAAGCATCAGCATTGCCATTCGACACTCCCTTTCGGTATACAATAGAGAAGTCATATTCCTGAACAGCAAGAGCCCACCGACAAAGAAGACCTTCTGACTTCTGCTCAGCCGGCCACTGTAGTGGTGCATGATCTGTCATTAACTGGAACGGTCGTCCTAAAAGGTAGTGACGGAACTGCTTCATTCCCCAGACTATAGCCAAGCACTCTCTCTGTATGACGCTGTAATTGGACTCAGATCTCAACAGTATGCGACTGGCATAGCCAACCACATGTCCCTCCTGCTCCAATACAGCACCCAGTCCCACACCACTTGCATCAGTCTGCAAGACCATTGGACCTGCTTGCCTATCAAAACGAGGAAATGCCAGGACAGGAGCTTCAGTTAACCGTTTCTTTATAGACTCAAATGCCTTGTTGCACTCCTCTGTCCACTGAAACTCGGCATTGTTGTGTGTTAACTGATGGAGTGGGGCAGCAAGGTCAGCAAAACAATTAATGTATCGCCGGTAATATGAAGCAAGCCCCAAAAACTGTCGTACGTCTCCAGCATTCACTGGTTTTGGTCACTCTGTTACTGCCTGAATCTTGCTGCCATCCGGAGTCATTCCATTTCCTGAAAATACATGTCCTAGGTACGTCACTTGTGACATCCCGATTTGACATTTGACACCCCGGAGTGTTAATCCAGCTTGTCTCAGTCGTTTGAATGCCTCCTGTAAGTGACCTTTATGTAACTCCTCACTTTCAGAGTGAATTAAAACATCATCAATGTAAGTTGAGACAAATGGAAGACCTCGCATGATGATATTCATTAGGCATTGAAATGAACTTGGGGCTCCACTTAACCCAAAGGGCATCCTGGTAAACTGAAACAATCCCATCCCTGGACCTGGGCAGAAAGCAGTTTTCTCCTGGTCTACATGATCTACTGGAACTTGCCAGTAGCCACTCTGCAGGTCTAACTTGCTAAAGATCACTGAACCAGAAAGGCGATCCTGGACTTCATCCACAAGAGGCAGTGGATAAGCATCTTTGTGAGTTCGCTTGTTCAATTCCCGATAATCCACACAGAGACGTAATTCCCCAGTTTTCTTCCTGACATAGACAGCTGGTGTCATCCATGAACTGCTACTCTCTACGATAATTCCTTTCTGGAGCATGTGCTGGATCTGGCTTTCAACTTCTGTTCTAAAGTGTGCCGGGATTCTTTGAGGTGGAACTCTAACTGGTGGTCCATTGGTGGTAATTTTATGGCACGCAATGTTAGTTGTACCAGGTGTCGTGATGAATAGATCTTTGAACTCTTCTACTGTAGAGTTGAAGCAGGGTTTAATGAACTCTGGAAATTCAACATTTGCATGATCATCAAATGTGGGGATGGTGCACCCCTCAATTTCATCCCTATTGTCATCTACCACTGATAGGGCAGCACAGAATTTTGACCTCCTTTGCTTCTCAGCTTCCAGAGCAGGTGCTAACTCTAACGGAATGTGGTGGCTCTTTAGCTGGCTCTGGGTACTCCTTTCCTTTCTTGGAGTGACAGTCACTGGAGTCGTTGTGAAGTCTAAAACAAGACCTTTATCGTGCAGAAAATCAACTCCTAGGATGACAGGAGTGATAAGGTCTTTAACCACAACGAAGTAGTGCTTCATCTCAGTGTTTCTCAACACCACTGGAGCTTCAACATAGTCCACTATTGGCAATGACTCTCCGCTGGCTGTCACTAATCTTAGCTTCTGTGGTGGATGTCTTCTGGTTATTCCTTTTAGACCTAACACTATTTCCTGACGTAGGAGTGAGACAGATGAACCAGAGTCGAGCATTATTTCAGTAGATACTCCAGCTATTTTACCTTTCATTATTGACACCTCACTCCTAATTGACGCTACAAGGACACAATCTGGTGGGCTTACTGTTGTGCAGAATGACTGTTGCCCCCTGCAGTCATCCCATTGAAGTTTCCCTGATTGAATCTGCTACGACAGTAACGACGAATGTGCCCAAATTTTCCGCATTTGAAACACTGGACAGACCTTGTGTGCTCAACACTGTGCCTGCTCCCAACTGTATTTTGATGTTTCAGTGCTGCCACTTGCTCTGTAAGGGCAGTGACTTGGCCTTGAAGTTCTGCTACAATGCAATCACGCGGAGACTGAGACACACTCGCAACTGGTTGTTCCTCTTCCAATGACATCAGCAGTTTAGCACGTTCAAGTGTGGACGTCAAGTCTTTAGCATCTCCCGTAGCGCGAAGCTGTCTGCTAACTGCATTAGGCAAGCCAGCTAGCAATTGGTGCAACAATAGTTGCTCGCGAGCACGAGCTTCGAGCTTTGGCATTGCTTGATCCAACAGTTGTTTTAGTTCGTGAAGGAAAACAGACAACGCCTCTCCTGGGACCAACTTTCTGTGATGGAACTGCTCTAGCGTTGTGAAGCTAGTTGATACCATCGCGGCGGTGAGCTTTTCCTTGACAATACCGTAGTTCTTTCTTTCGTCATCACTGAGATCAAGCCACGTGGCGAGCGCCTCTCCTTCTAAAAGAGTCGGCAACTTCACAGCCCTCACCTTCTCATCCCAGCCGTTGGCATCACCACAAATGTCGAAACGCGTAAGCCATTCGCGTACATTTCCCGATGCAAATGGCTTAGGAAGACTTGTGTGAGTCGAAGACGCCATTCTCTGCTACCAATGTAATATTAGTCTTAATCCAAAAACCTCTCGTGCTCACGTGCCCACCCATTACAACATACACCAATACCAATCAATGCGCATGTACTACAGTTTTTAGTGCCCCACCAGTGTTGCCGCGATATCGCGAAAGGCAATATATCGCTTTAGTCATATCGCAAATAAACGTGCACGGACGTAAACAAAGATATACAGAAATAAAAATTACGTTCACGGACGTAAACAAAGATATACAGAAATAAAAGTTACAAACGAGCAGATAATAAGCATACATTATATCAATGAAAATAATTTTACAGTTAAACCAGTTCGGTTTGAATTTTGCCTTACAATTGCCAATGAAGCCTTTCATGAAAGATGCCACGCCCCCACGGGCGCAATCTTTTCTTAAGGAAAATACCTAAGCAAAAATGCACAAGTACTTGCTTGCTGGATTAGCTATGGTAGGGGTGTATGATTGATGATTCCTCCACCACAACAATGGATCTTATTTTCTGAAATTGATTTCTGCTGACAGGCTGCTTGGGAACATTGCGCAAGCTATCATGTAGCTAAAAAAATGTTCCTTCCAAAGCCTCCCATACGGCAGTTTTGATGGCTTTGCGATCAACGCTCATGAAATTGTCTGTGGTAGCAAGTAAAATTTAGCGTAAGTACACGTATACCTGCACCATATCCTTCGTGGTAACCATAACTATTCACTCCAATATTCAATAACCAAGGAATAATTGATCATGAATAATTTACTATATCGCGATTAAATGCTCATATCGCGATACATCGCGATATAGACGATTAAGGATGACGGCTATTTCGCGGCAACACTGTGCCCCACCCCCGCAATAATTTTATAACCTCCGCTAATAACCTAAGCCAATCCAGCCTCCCTCTTTGTCCTCAGGCTAGCAGGGTTTAGGTGAGCTTAGGGAGAATGTCATCAAATATGTACATGTAGTTCATAGGGGAGTGGTGGTGGTGGTGGGGAAACTGACGGACCATGAACAATATTCAATATTCAGACTATGGCTTTGTTGATAATACTCATGAAGTATGCATGGTTCATAAATAACTTCTGTGTCTTTTCTTTCCCCCTAATCTCCACAGTGACTTCAGGGGCTGCCTCGGAATGTCCCGTATGTAAGGAGCCCTACAACCTCATGGAGCTTCTCCCTCGCCTGCTAGGCTGCAGACACTCGGTCTGTTCCTCATGCCTACCCAAGGTGTGCAGCAAGGACAACTCTGTCACGTGTCCCCTGTGCAGACATGTGAGCCCTGTCCCCTCTGGGAATGTTGAAGGACTCCTGAAGGACCTGAGGCAGGTTGCCTTCCTTGAGGGATCAGTTCAAGGGAACCAGCAGCCACCTGTGTGTGAGCTGTGTGAGGACCAACACAAGGCTACATTCACCTGCATTGATTGTCCACCACAAGTGAGCCTATGTCTCTATATATGAATTTAATAAAAATGAAAAATGGTTAAGTAACCTCAGGGAGTTAAGGCAAGGGTAACAGTTCATTTTTTATACGTGTCTCATGAGCCCTATACACCTAGCCTCGTCCCCAGGCCCTGTTTTTTATAAGTTGCTGGGGCGAAAAACAGGGCCTAGTATACACTGGCAGGGTCCTAGCGCGCATGCGCTAGCCATTACCAATACGCTTGGTAATCGCATACTGTTGTAATTTTAGTTTGTAAACCTTTCCGTACACCATCTCGTTCTCAACGTAAACTCTTCCTCATCCCAGACTTTTGTCGTATATGTAGAGTTTCGTACGTGGACTTACTACCCTTGCTCCTTGGACCACCTCTACGATTGGTACGTGTAGGCTGGCCACCTCACGCTACTTGCCATCTTTAGCCAAAGCCACAATGCTGACAACCTACTTGTACTATCGTGGTGCGCACTCACTAACCCTTGGAACTACCCTACATTTGGAAATCTTTTGGTGACGAGGTATCGACGGATAAGGCCTCAATTTGTGCCAAGTGTAGGCCGAGCGTATTTCCAATGAGTGTGCACCACGAGAGTACAAGTAGGTTGTCAGCATTGTGGTTTCGGCTAAAGATAGCAAGTAGCGTGAGGTAGCCAGCCTACACGTACCAATCGTAGAGGTGGTCCAAGGAGCAAGGGTAGTAAGTCAACGTACTAAACTCTACATTTACGACAGTCTGGGACAAGGAAGAGTTTACGCTGCGAATGAGATGGTGTACGGAAAGGTTTACAAACAAAAATTACAACAGTATGCGATTACTAAGCGTATTGGTAATGGCTAGGGCATGCGCGTTAGGACCCTGCCAGTATATAACAGGCCCTGTTTTTCGCCCCCGCAACTTATAAAAACAGGGTCTGGGCACGAGGCTACTATACACCATACTTGTACATGTACATGTATTAACGGTTTACCAGCTAAATTAATAATCAAATTCAGCTACGTAACCGCGGAATTTAATTATTGATATTTGCTATTTTTAGATACGGTGTCATTAGCACCAAATAACTTTTGAACTGTACATCTGGTCACATATACATTGTATTTGGCTCCTTCCCATCACACTTGGTTCCTTCCCCTCACATCTGGCTCCTCCCCTTACATCTGGCTCCTCCCCTCACATCTGGCTTCTCCCCTCACATCTGGCTTCTCCCCCTCACATCTGGCTCCTCCCCCTCACATCTGGCTCCTCCCCCTCAGCTCTCCACTTATTGATCCTCACACTATCAAGATTGCCTTCAATGTTGCAGTACTTCTGA
The DNA here is from genome assembly GCA_949361645.1 of Spongilla lacustris. Classification (NCBI taxonomy): domain Eukaryota; kingdom Metazoa; phylum Porifera; class Demospongiae; order Spongillida; family Spongillidae; genus Spongilla; species Spongilla lacustris. The sequence goes on along the minus strand of OX442416.1, from coordinate 6,468,664 downwards.
GGAGGGCATGGTCATCACCAGAGGGAAGGTAGGTCCATTGGTGTGGTCATCTCTGTGTCACATGGCTGAGGGAGTGATGGGACTGGGGACTGTTCCTCTGACTATTCCTCAGGTTTGGTCTTTGTACTGGATGGTTTGATCAGGTCATCAAAGGACTGGGCACCAGTAATGTAAAGGTACATGAGAGAAGACATCAGCACACACACACACCTCATGTGTACTACATGTATGAAAGAAACAAAACTAACCTCATCTCTTTGCTGCTAATGGTACAAGTAGACGCCCACCTGAATGGCCTTTTCTTCACCAGTGTTGATGCAGGGAGTGATAGCTACACTGTATGCATCCCCCTATGATGTTCTGTGAGGTGGTGTACATGTAGCTACTTGTACAGTACATTTGCATGGGAACTTTAAACATTATACATGTACGTATGCTTTAAAAACACATCCCTCATCACTTCAGGTTCCCCTCGTCCCCAGACTCCTGAACACTTTCCACCCTCCCCCCGACCCCGGCACCCCCGTGGTGATGATAGGACCAGGCACCGGGGTGGCTCCATTTGTTGGCTTCCTTCAGCACTGGAAAGCACAGGCAAAGGAGGTGGGACAGGGGGTGGGACCTAAATTGCTGTTCTTTGGGTGCAGGCATCCAGAGAAGGATTATATATACAGGTGAGCCATTTGGACCGCGTCTGTACATGTACATGTGCATGTACAGTGTACATTGTGTATACGTGTACATACATGTACATGTACATGTATAATTATGCTATTATATTAGATGGAAATGTATTGTAGTTATTGCTGTTTCACAAGGATACTGGTGTGATCATGAACTCTGGCATGTTACAATGTACATGTGGTGGGAAAATTTTTAAAATCTTCGAGCGTTTACATGTTCTAGTACAATTCAAATGTTGTTTTGAATGATGTTGTTACTTAGTTGATATGGTATCAAGTCAAGCTGAGTCAGCTTCTTAATGAGACATGTAGGTCGGAATGGGCATCATTCCAGGCAGATGCAGCACTTACATGTACATGTATTTGTCACTATGTGCCCCAACCAAAATCTACATTTGTAATGATGATTCATAACCCCCTCTTTTGCAAGCCCATAACACTTCTGAATGATTTGTAATGTATTGTAGTATAATATACACCTCAGAACTTCAGTGTTAAGAAATAAATACCTTGCAGCATTCACCACAAATAGGGGAAGGCCAGGCAACGCGGACCAGCTAAGGTTAGACCATTGTACTGTTCGAACTATAAATAATTTGTGACCAATTTTTTTTTTGTGTGTAGACAAATCATTATTCTTTATTATTCAACATGGTTAATAATTTTTGTAAACAAGTTGTATTTACTATAATTCGTTTTCACAACAGGATCAGTTTTGCCTTTTTTAGATTTGACCGGGCAAAGCAAAGAGCGACTAGTATGGCACTTCGACGTATCTCGGCATCTTAAATGTTATTCCATGTTATGCGCCATTCATTTGCGTGCCGTTTTATATTGTCTTTTGAATTTTTGATTCACGAGTCATGACGAGAACAATCGGCTTTTGCTCACCATTTATGGCTGCGAGCGACCATCGCGTTGTTACACGTTATTTATGCTGTTTACCTATGGCAATAGATACATATATACGTAGACCATGCAAAATAATCTCTACAGACAAAGAGGGCTAGCTTAATAGGATGTTACAGGGGTCTTCGTTGTCATTCCTAGCTAGGCTGTGTCGAACAAAAGGCGGCGCGCCCTACCTAGATAAACAGTGACGTTATTTTTGAATTTCATTATGGTAAGCATTTGAATGTTGCACATAAGAATGAGATACAAGTGATGAGGTATAAGCCAATGCGCAGCAGATTGACAGTTTGTTCATCAAAGGCACCTATTGCAATAGTACAAACCAACATTATTGTATGTTGTGCAGGACTCATGGCTCCAGTTGGAACATTTGCTGCACTGAATCCAATCTTCTGTGGGTGGGTCAACATAAAGCTCATCGCACACAATACAGAAGTACTGTTTCTTGATTCTGGTTGCCTGGGTTTGGTTTTTCTTTTTTATTACCCTAACATATGTTGATTTGGTTACATTCAGATTCATTTTCTTCTTTTTCTCTAGTTTTTCCATCTGAAGCCTCTTCACTGGCGAGCCTGTCAAAAGTTCTGATGCTTGCAGTTTTCGTTTCCTGGTGCAACCACTAACAACATCCAATTTAGGTATAGGCCTGATGTCCACAGGGCGGTATGAACAGCTAGGCCCCTCACAGTCCACATCAGGTACATGTACTGATGTGTGGTTCATCCCGTCTGCCTCACACTCCGACACCAGTCCCCTTCTCTCTGCCTCAGGCAATGATGCCCGTCCTATTGTGTGATCTGCCTCAGGTGATGACACCTGACCTCTTCTTGCCTCACGAGTTGACACCTGTCCTCTTCTTTCTGCCTCAGGTGATGATGCCAGTTGTATTGTGTCTGCCTCAGGTGATGACACCTGACCTCTTCTTGTCTCACGAGTTGACACCTGTCCTCTTCTCTCTGCCTCAGGCGATGATGCCAGTCCTATTGTGTCTGCTTCAGGGGATGACACCTGACCTCTTCTTGCCTCACGAGTTGACACCTGTCCTCTTCTCTCTGCCTCAGGCGATGATGCCAGTCCTATTGTGTCTGCCTCAGGTGATGACACCTGACCTCTTCTTGCCTCACGAGTCAACACCTGTCCTCTTCTCTCTGCCTCAGGCGATGATGCCAGTCTTATTGTGTCTGCTTCAGGGGATGACACCTGACCTCTTCTTGCCTCACGACTTGACACCTGTCCTCTTCTCTCTGCCTCAGGCGATGATGCCAGTCCTATTGTGTCTGCTTCAGGGGATGCCATCTGACCTCTTCTTGCCTCACGAGTTGACACCTGTCCTCTTCTCTCTGCCTCAGGCGATGATGCCAGTCCTATTGTGTCTGCTTCAGGGGATGACATCTGACCTCTTCTTGCCTCATGAGTTGACACCTGTCCTCTTCTCTCTGCCTCAGGCGATGATGCCAGTCCTATTGTGTCTGCCTCAGGTGATGACACCTGACCTCTTCTTGCCTCACGAGTCAACACCTGTCCTCTTCTCTTTGCCTCAGGCGATGATGCCAGTCCTATTGTGTCTGCTTCAGGGGATGACACCTGACCTCTTCTTGCCTCACGAGTTGACACCTGTCCTCCTCTCTGCCTCAGGCGATGATGCCAGTCCTATTGTGTCTGCTTCAGGGGATGACATCTGACCTCTTCTTGCCTCACGAGTTGACACCTGTCCTCTTCTCTCTGCCTCAGGCGATGATGCCAGTCCTATTGTGTCTGCTTCAGGGGATGACACCTGACCTCTTCTTGCCTCACGAGTCAACACCTGTCCTCTTCTCTCTGCCTCAGGCGATGATGCCAGTCCTATTGTGGCTGCTTCAGGGGATGACACCTGACCTCTTCTTGCCTCACGAGTTGACACCTGTCCTCTTCTCTCTGCCTCAGGCGATGATGCCAGTGCTATTGTGTCTGCTTCAGGTGATGACATCTGCCGTGTCTTGTCTGCTTCATGCATAGTAGTTTCTTGTAGGCCTGCAGGTAAAGTAGCATTTCCATTATGACTCATTATTGAGGCAGGAACAAAGTCCTCATCCCCGAAGACAGATGGGTTGTAAGGCCAGATCCCAGGAGTCTTGAATCCACTCACAGCATTTTGTGCTGATGCCGCTTTTAAGTATGCTGGTGCCAACAGTTTAGCAATATCATGTGGCTTAATTATACGTCCAATGTGCTGCTTTTGAAATGCACTGATTTCTTGTTCAAAAAATATTTTTAAAGCTCTGTACACCGCAACATCTAGTGGCTGCATTCTATGTGTAGTATGTGGAGCAAAGGACAACATCATCACATGATTTTTTGAAGCAAAGTGCAGTGCTGGGTAGTATTTGTGTGCTTCATGGTTGTCAAGAAGTAACAGCACCTTCTTGGTAGCAGTAGGGCGTACAACATCTACAAACCATGACAACCATGTCAAAAATGCCTCACCATTGATCCAGCCATTGTCAGTACATATCCCTTTTGACCCAGGCGGGGCACCATCCATGAGCACATCTTGCATACGCTTCCTGGCAAAAATCTTAAAAGGTGGAATAAAAGACCCTGTAGCATTACAGCAGCAGATTACTGTAGTGAGAGTTCCCCTCTCAGAACTGGACATGATACCCACTTGCTTCTTCCCACGGATTGACAAAATTTTAGGTGGTTTACTGGTTGTAGTGCGAATTCCAGTTTCGTCCATGTTGTAGAGCTGACCTGCATCAATCGAATGTTTTTGAATCTGTTCCCATAAAAGTGAATAAAACCTCTCAACTTGAGGTCTGTTGAATCCCCTTACGCGTGCTACTGAAGTTGGTTCTGGGATCCGTAGCACAATTTCGGGATGTCTCTTTCGAAAACCAGCAAACTAGTCAGGACCTGCAGACCCGTTACAAAAAGGATGTTTTATTCCATTTTTTTCTGCGTATTGGAAGACTAACTGTAAAAATTCGGTACGCGTTAGACCCAAAAACACACTGTCCAGATCCTTTAGGTATGCAGCTAGTTCTTGTTCTTGCTTACTAGAAAATATAGGTTGAAACCGCCCTAGCTTCTTCTTGACCTTGCCCGATTGTACGTGTCTGTACAGGGTTCCATACGGTATTCCGTACCTAGCAGAGACTGTCCTGACACCCTCCTCTTTGGTTTCTTCAATTGCTTTTTTCATATCTTCCTCCGACCAGCTGGCCATCGACGTCTTTCGCTTGTAGTTAAAAACCATTGTTGTGCGATCACGTGTCTAACTGGAAAACAGTTGGCCGTCTCACCGCAAGAATGATACTTTTATTAACTAGTTATCCGTTTTGCCCTATTCACTTTGCCCGTAGGGTAGCAATTAAATTTATACGAACATATTTGTTGATACATAAGTAGTTATACTTAAGTCATGATATGCTTATCACAGGCGATGGTAGGCAACATCATTATGTGTATGCAACCATTTCTCTCATTTGTTATGATTGAATAAAACAAAAGGTTATCACGGACGAATATCGTAAGTAACAATCGAAAAAAACAAAGTAATTAATAACTTACACATTTATTAACTAATTTAATTAATTGTACTGCATTTCTGTCCGTCAGTACCTATTTTATAGCGGGCCAAAATTGGATAATTTTATGATGAAGCGTCTTAAAGTAATTTGAGTTTTTCTCTTTGCCCAACGTGTCCACTTTGCCCAGCCTTCCCCTAGTTCATTAACTGCATGGTTGTTGTTAAAACAGCACATTCTAATTATTGATTAAAATCTCCGACAGTAAGAAAATTACGTTTTCAATGTTGTTGTACATGTATAATTCATACATGTACACAGAAGTAGTACAGCTAACGACAGTTTACAGTTTTTAACTACATGTACCCTACATTTATAAACATTCAATTTGTGGTCATTATATCTTGATTTAGTGATTTGAAAATTAATCAACTTGGCATCTTGAAACAATCAAATGTTGGAGCGTTTGGATGCCTATAAATAATTAGGTATTTCAGTTAATTTCTTTGATTTTAGCAATTAGAGTTTTTTTACACCAGCTTTTCAGCCAACATTGAACAATAATTAACCAATCTACAAATAGTTTTCCTTAATTGTAGAACACCCTGACTACAAACAGCTATGCGATACAATGATCATTAATTTCATATATGCATGTGCCTCAATAATGCTTAGCACATAGGGGTGAAGTACAAACAGAGCTACATGTGTATTAATCAACAGCTGCAAGTAGCAGTGGCTATATCCAAGGAAACTGTTTCATGCATCCTTGTATGAAAATTACTGATTTTGAAAGTTGTGTTGCCGCATGCAGTTCTTTTTGTAGTGTGTTGTGTTTTGTGTATCCAAAATGCCCTCACTTATTCCCCCCTCTCCCCCTTCTCTGAATTAAATCCTGGATCAGCCACTGGGCATGTAGCTATAGTAATCATTTACATTTATGTTATGAGGTCGTATGGTTTGTGTTTTTAGTATTTTGGATCGCATGATGTGCATCTATTGTTGTCTAGGCAGGAGTTGGAGGGTTTCCATGGCCAAGGACATCAAGACTGCTGTCATGGATGTACTTATTAAGTACTGCACATATAAAGGTGCAGACATTTGTGGATAATGTACAGTAACACCTACTCGTTATAGTTGGTTCAGTTACACAACTATACATATACAGCTCATATCTCACCATGCACACCCCTTCACTGCTCCATCCCACCACACACCCTTAAATTATGTTCATGTCCTCTTTAATTGCAACATGTCTCTCCTCTGCCTCCATTTTCCCCTGTAACCCCTCCCCCAACATTTCAGGTGGAAGCAGAACAGCTGAAGACATGTTCACTGATCTTATGGACAGTGGGCGTTACCATGTCGATGCATGGTCATGACTAGGCCATACTGGACATACATGTAGCAACCTGTTATGAAGTGTTTGTGTTTTTGGTGGTTCTCAATATATTTAATAATGATAATAAATTGCTTATGTTTGTGTTCGGTGTAAAGTATATTCTTAGCTTATTGTGTAGTTGTAATGATCGTAATAACCTGTTATTATTTTCAATAATTGTGAATAATGTATCTTGTTAATTGTATTCACAATGATAACACTTCCAATCCTAAAAATAATAATAATAATAATAATATTATTTGAGGGTGAGTACCTGTCATTGTGTACATGTAGGACCTATTGTCCTAAATTTAGTTTTTTTTTTTCTCATTCTTGTATGCATGTAATCACATCAGTATGGGAACTACATGTAACTGACTTATGTAATGTCTACTGTCACTGGAGTTTTAAAGATCAATTTTTCATGTTTTTGCAGACCTCATGGACCACTTTACAGAATAATACCGTTTGCTTTGATCTGCACTGATCTTCACTACCAATAAGCGGTTCAATTTGAAATGGTCAATAACATTGTTACATATGCTTCACAGTTCCAAGGATATAAAAGGTACGAATGTCGACTTTTACTAGGAGCCTGCAGGAGGTCCGTATAAAAATATTGCTGTGGTAAGCAAATTGACAATGGCACTTCTGTTGCCCCGTTTTCTGGCGATTCATCTCTGTGACTAGCAAGTAGCAAGACAGCTGGATAGGATTACAATTACCATATATCACTGTGCAAAAAGTTAGTTATACGATATTGTATATTTATGCGTATATTTGAGGAATGCGCAAACTATAACCAGTGTAGTATATTTTTAAAAAGTGTACGACAGCGTATATTTGAGAATCCGCAAGTGTCAAATACGTCACCATTTATATAAGTACACCTTCAAAATATACGATAGTGTACTCTTAAGAGTATATTTGAATATACTGCATTGCAGTGTACTGCGTATATTTCATTCCATAAAATCCCACTGTTTATATAAGTATACCACAGTATTAATTCATGAGTGGCCAGACCTGTACACAGCCAAATTCTAACAAAGTGTTAGAAAATCATGCTGTGCCATATATGATCTACATATACGTCATATGATATGCCATCATATACGGTACTGAATGATACCTTTTCTCTGTTACAAAATGATTGCTTTATGTACAGCAATGTTTTACAGTCTGTTAAAATAAGAAAACATCATGATACATCGCTTTTATCATTATGCTACAAAACAGTATACATGACAGAAAGTCAACTATTCTTTGCATCATGATTACAGCCAATCAATAGAAGTGCATAAATACAAAAACATGAATGATCGTTTGAATGAATCATCAAAAACACATATGAGATAAAAGAAGAAAGTCACTGCACTTATTGATCATCACACTCCCCATGTAGTAGTGCTTGCTCCTCTCCAGTTGGTTGTCCTCCTGCCATTTGTTGCACCTCTGGTGGTGGTCCCAACAATGCCTCCTCCTCTTCATGGATAGCCTCCATCTGCTCTCTTGATGGCTTTCCTTGATGGTAATTGGTACATTCAACAAAACGTTTGTAGGTTTTGGTCTTGCTTTCCTCCACTGTTCGACAATATCATCTCTAAATGAGAATTTCACTACATAGGATTTTACTTCAAAAATTACTTTTAAATGGCATACCAGCACAGCTACATGGTAGATATATGTTGGAATTGACTGAATCTCAACTTTAAGAACAGGAATGAACTTTATCACAAAATCTTCAGCCTTCATTGAAGCAAATGTTTGACATGGATGGTGTCCAAAGATCTGCGTGTATGGATCATAAACAATTAATGCATATTGACATATTAGCGCCTACCCTTCTCCTCTTTTCAGCACGGAGCTCACTTAGTTTACTTTTACAAAATGATACAGCTGCCTCATATTTGTATTTCTCTTCAACAGCTTTCTTGAGAACTGAATTAACAGTTGCCTGTGTTTGTAACATATTAGGAATATCATTCACAATGCTAAGTAGTATCATAGCATATACAACCTGTATAGATGAATCAGTAGGCATACGATTAGACCCCACATGCCTTCAGCAAGTCATCCTAAAACGCAGCAGAGCGTTCATAAAAAAAGAACATCGGCATGTCATACAATAGTACAAATTACGGGTACCTTGTATGCGCTCCTTTCGATGGAAAATGATCTCTGTGCAAGCTCATTAATAGCGTCCCAACGACGCCTCTGCTCCTCTAGTATGCTATGCAATGACAGACTATTTTCGTTAATAGACTTGGATATTGCATCGAGGGTCGCATTCAAGTGCTGCAAGCTGCTGAAGTAAGAATTGCTGGAATAACTGGATGATCCTAATGAGTTGCTGGAGTGGGCATTGCTGATAGAACTGGAAGATCCTGATGAGTGGCCCATTTGGCTGAGTGGGGCATTGCTGGAAGATCCTGGTGAGTGGCTGGGTGAGGCAGAAGATGCCCTTGATGATAAGGGCGATACAAGAGGAGCAGAGTGTGACTGGACAGTGTTCGGGATGCTGCGACTGGGAGGTAGCCTTGAAAGCCGAAAGGCCATAATTTCAGCTGCACAGGGCGGGTTAAAATACACCACGTGACGATTGTTTATTCATCTTTGTCAAGAATGTTTTCAAGTTCAAGTAAGCTTTTTTTGTTACTTACTGTGGGTGATGTGAACTGCTTCTTTGTGTGCAGATTTTGTATGTACTCCATGTCGCAAAGGGTACAAACACCAGTCAAAGTTATTGCAGCACTTAACTAGCGAGTTGCATATTTCGTTTGTTGAAAATCTCAGTGCGCTTCGAGGTAGGCCTACTTATGATGACTTACAGTCTTATGGAAGTGATCGTGAGGAGGTATGTGATGACCATGTATTAAATACACACTGACAACATTGTCGACGAGTCTGAAGACTTTTTCCAAAGCAGCGTACTTAATGATGGGGATGAAATGGAGCTCAATTCAGACTCTGAATATGATATGGAAGAAGACGGTGATGATGGTTCATACTACCAGTCTAATGATGAAAGCTACTATCCTTTTCCATCAAAATTTTTTGCTCTCCTTTTTATACTTGTTAATAGCCCACACCCACTGGTAAGTTATATATGATGTGCTTCGGCAGGGTGATGGCAGATTGGTAAGTTATACATGTATAGTCCTTATGTTTTACTTCGGCAGGGTGAAAAGAACTTGTTGTTGATATGGTACATTCTGGGTCAAATGGGTATAAGGGTTCCAAGTTTAGCCAGTATCAAGTCTTTTAAATTACCTGATATGAAACCACCTGTTCGAGTAAGTGTGCTTGTGTATTTTGTGGGACCTGTAAGTTTATAATTATTTGCTTTATTTTACAGCATGAAAGTGGTGATGTTGTCCCATTTTATAGAATACCCATATCTACTAACATCATGGAACGTGATGACATAGCTGGGTCTTTAGTCCGTTATCCTGTGGTTGGACATGATGAATACACGTATGCATATCTGTATTCCTATTCTATATGGTTTCAGTATATGTTGGCCTGAATAGTGACATGTATCATGCAAATCGATGGTGCACAGATTCTAGATTTGCTCCACCCATGGCAACTTTAACAAATGGATCAGCTGTTTTTGTATGAGTCTGTGTTGCAGTTAAGCATCCTACATGTATGGTTGGAACAGTTAAGGGAGTTGTAGTGAAATTTTTCCATAAGGTATGTAATTTTTTAATATTTAGTACTTATATATACTGCATGCACATTAGCAGGTTTACACAACTCAGGTGTATGCTCAACTGGAAGTACTTGTGAATCTCGTACAGTTTAAATATTTGGTACTGGACACAGCTATTGTTTATCAAGACAGGGACACCTTAATACTGTATGAAAACATTGCTTTCCCAGTATCTAGCATCAGTGGGTGTGTTACATTCCCTAATTCTATAATTAAATGGACGTCTCCAGCAAGTTTCAGTAGATTCACTAGTGAGGTAGGAAATTTACTGAGCAATTAATTATATTTCCATTTATAAATTTCTTTTAGGAATTTGAAATTTATCAAGCACCCCATCCTATGAAAGCCAAATCACTGGGGAAACCTGTCTATGTATTGCCTCTTATATTGTTTGCGGATGATACCAGTGGCAATAAATCTAAAAAGTGGCATAAGTTTATTTCATGGTACTTGAAATTTCCTGGTTTGCCACATAAGGAACTTTTGAAAACTGATAATATACACTTTATGTGCTGTTCAGACAATTTGAGTGCTTTAGAGTTGGCAAAGCCAATGGCAGAGGAGTTTTTCATGCTGGAAACACAAGGACTGGAAGTGTCTGAATTTAATGCAGAACGGTAATGCATTGTACAATTAGTTATGAAGTGCTTATTTAAATATTTCTGTCTTCCACAGATTTGAGTCATTCAATTCACAAGTTAGAACTTTCAACATCTTCAGTAATAGGCAAGCTCCAAGCAGAGACATTGGTATTCATTTCAGTCGGCTGCAACATCTGAGGTACTTAAGCCATTGCACCCATTTCAGTGATAACAAAAGGTTAGTTTATCGATTCATAATACCTTTATTTTTGAAAAATAAATTTCAGGTGTGCAGTTGGGATGCAGGAAATTCAATCTTCCTCAGTAGTGCAGCATGCACTGTCTGGTACTTCATTTCAACAGCTAAATGATATCTACCAACCGGGAGCAGCTCAAAAGGTTTGTTAAAGATTTGTAAAAAATCAATATGTTCCTAACTGGGACCTTGGCAAGCCGGCTGCTTTTGACTTGTCCGTCACGTCTATGCTACAATCAAGTGTTCTGCTAGAAGCGAGCGTGACGGCTGGTTCGGCAGCCCTGTTGGCTGAGAACAACAGCAGCGACAAAAAGTGTGATGAATTTGGGTTGGGCTTGTATCCCACTTGTTGTTGAGACCTATGGGTGTTGGGGGGCTGAAGCAGTGGCAGCATTATCAAAGCTTGCAGGTCATCTCTCCATCAGGAATAATGAACTAAAGTCCAAGACCATTTTTAGCCTGTACAGCCGCCTAGGGTTGACATTAGTAAGGGCGAACTGTAGAGCTATCCTATCTAGGTTAACATGACTGTTGAAGGACTTACTTTAGTGTATATAATAATATGTGCATTTATTCCTTTCATGTATTCTCTTAATCAACTACATGAGTTAATGTAAATAAATAAATAAATAAAAATGTAACTTTTTTTTCAATTTGCACTGTAGGCAATTCAGCACTCAGCCACCACTCTACAACACCTCACACTTCATTTCAGTCCAAGGAACCAAGGTGTCCAATCAATTGTGAGCCTAATGCAACTACAAACTCCATATACACTTGTGTACAATGTTGACAGGCTTTTGAATTTTCACACTAGGCACTGTAAACAATGTTCTGGTCAGCTCCAGTATTGGACAGTCATATGCATTGTGCAGCTGCTCTCCATTAATAGACTACTGTGGCAGCAAACCTTGCAGAACACAGTAGGTAGCTCCATTTGATGTCCTGAACATAATGATGCATATTTCACCTGAATATTATTATATTACGTAGGATAAAGTGAAATATTGCAAATGCAGCAGTGTGGTGCATTTACTTACTTGCTCAACAGGTACACTGAGTTCAATGTAATCACCACAATTCACCAAGCAGCAAACTTGTGACATTACTGCTCTGTATGCAGTGACCTGTTCAGTAAGATCAAATTCAGACATGAACATACAGACTCATGTACGTTTTCTGAGGTGGCCACAACACTGCATGAGTGTTGAGAGGGAACAGTTGGTGTCTACCAAGTTGACTTTCATTCATGACTGGAACAATCCTTACTATTGTTACAATATTTTCTTTGTTTAAGCTGTATTATTTGTGATCAATGTTACCTAATGTAGCGAATGACATAATGTATTTTTATATCTATGTACACAAGCGTGTTTGTGCTGGCTCCAGCTGGACTGTACTTTGACCTTATTCTGTGTATGCGTGTCTCTCTATGTAATTAAACACTTTTTGGCTGCTGCAGTGTCTTGTTACACCGTACCTAATAAGTGTGAGGACATGTATAGTAAAATTAAATGGCTTCAGTACATTTATCATATATGATACTTTTCTGTTCCATAATGAAACATCTTTGGGACAGTATGTATACTTCTATGTACCAAGCTGACAATACATTTTGGTACATATGTCGTGCTAAACGTATATGTTCCAATTTGTAATAACAGATTTGGTACAAAACGTATCATATATGATCCAAATATGAGTCATTTCTGGTACAGAATCTAAAATTTGGCCGTGTACCCGGACCCACTTGAGGTAGGAAGGTGTATACATGTAGGCATCGAAGTCTGGGAATGACTGGAGTGCTACTTTGCTTCTATTAATGCTGCTGGACGTCAAAAGTTAGCTATGTACATGTACTTCTGCTTGGTGTACCCGTATATACGGCGGTGAGCGGTAGGTCGGGCCCATGGTGCATGACTATGACCTATGCCAAGTCACCAGTTGAGTTTGGTCATGATCACATCAGATCCCAGTAAATGCTACAATGGAAGCAGTAGAATGCCTACACAGTGAGTAGACCTCTATTGGACCCCTGTACAAATGGTTGTGTGTACTGCATGTACTAGTCCAGGTCTTGTATTTTTCGTTGTCAAGCATGCAGTTGTCGTTGAGTTCTGATCTGAGTTGCTGTGATAGTAGTTACATTGGTAGCAGAGAATGGCGGCCAGCAACTACGTAAGCTTACCCAAGCCCTTTGCATCCGATCGGGAAACATTTCCGAATGGTTCACACGGTTTGACATCAGCTGCGACGCGAACGAATGGGACAACGACAAGAGAGCTACAAAACTACCGACCGTACTGGAAGAGGAAGCGCTTGCTGTATGGCTGGACCTGAGTGCCGAAGAAAAAAAAAACTACGCGAAAGTGAAAGAGACTCTTGCATGTCTCGCGAATCATGCCAAACACGTTCATGACGATAGAGCAGTTCCGACAGAGAAAGCTCATCCCGGGTGAGGCATTGTCGCTGTTTTTGCACGATCTGAAGCAACTACTAGACCAAGCAATGTCGAAGCTTGACGCTGGAGCAAAGGAGAAGTTAATAATACACCATTTTCAAGCGGGGCTTCCTGGCACCGTCAGTAAACAGTTGCGAGCCGCGGGAGCTACTACTAAGCTTCAGACCACTTTTGACCGAGCGAAGCTACTAATGTCGTTGTAGGATGAGCCGGGCACAGCATTGAACCATAGATTATTTAAATAATCTATGATTGAACGCTGGGCACTTGCCTCTTCCATGTTTCCTACCACAGCGACTACAAAATACTACTAATGCTATCCTCCTCACTCTATTTATAGATAATAATGCTGCTACTTCTACTAACTCTTTACATGATGAGGTCTCATTAAGCACTAACTGCTGTTATTGTTGCACTACCTCCGTTTGCCTCACTCTTTTCGTCACTTTCTCCAGTATAAGCTCAGGATCTAACCAGGGCTGCCGCGATATATCGCGAAATGCGATATTTTTTATATATCGCGATATGCGATGCACTGCCATGTATGTATGTGGATAAGGCTATAAGCGGTTACCTTCAGGTGAAGCATGGCATCTTTCATAATCTTTCGGTGCTCATCTTTGGTTGTTATCACAATCCTCCATAGTCGATCAGATACATGGACCCGTAACCTTTTTGGCGTAATATAAGACTCCTTTCTCCACCTTGTAGTTTTCTGTCGCCTTCGCCAAAAGGAACGTTTTTGGTCTTTGGACAATGCAGTTGGGTAGTGACCATGAACTCGTCGAAATCCATGAAACACTTAATTTGCAAGAAAAAGTTCTAGCTCCACGTGGCAACCGTCACTTTATCGTTGCTAATTAACGATTTTTTTATAAAAACAATAATTTATCAGTTGAGGGGACACTTTTTCCAGGGGGGACATTTTTTCCTAGGTAAAAGTGTCCGGGGGGACATTTGTACCTAGGAACGAATGTCCGTGGGGGATACTTTTTCCAGGGGGACAGCCATTCCTCCGACACCGTCACAGTTTTTATTGCGATTACGCATTGACCGCTGTACAGTGCATAACATGCTAGTTGATGATAAGAATTTTTGCATCACTTTTACATTTGAGTGGACTTTTTAACAACATGGTTTGGTATAATTACAGAATATTATTTATGCATCATCTGACATTAAAACTGCAAAACCACAACTGCTCACGTGACTTCCTGATTGCATAGCGTTTCATTTTCAGTAACTACCCTAAATAAGTGGTTTTTAAGGGATTTCTCCACCGTTACATGCTGGATTGCGCTGAAATTCGGTGTGTAAGTGTAGCATGGCCCCTTATCGAAAACTACCGTTTCCGATTTCGAATGCGGGAAACAGTTTCCGTATTGGCATCCATTAAGGACAGATTATAGAGGGAATTGTGCTTAGTATTGAGTTTCGTTGCGTGCGCGATCTGAGGTCCCAGGATAACCTAGTAGATAGTAAAATGATGGTTGAATCCAAGGCAGTTGCATTCGTGACTTTTCTGATGATTTGTCAGCGAATAGAAAGCCTCTAAGTCGGAGAATTAAAAAAAGTCGGCCATATACAATGAATAACATTATAGAGTTGACGTCATTGGCTGAAAAGTGGGAGTGGTAGCGTTCTTTTCAGAACCAAACCTTGCTGGAGACCACAAGCGGTTGATAAATGAGATGTAGGAAAGCATCATCCTCATCACCTATTTGGGCACCTCTGAAGAGGAAAAGAACCGTTGTCGACTTGATCACCACTCCCACAAAATACAATGACGTCAACTTTTTAATGTTATTCATTGTATATGGCCGACTTTTTTTCATCCTCCGACTTAGAGGCTTTCTATTCGCTGCCAAACCATCAGCAAAGTCACGAATGCAACTGCCTTGGATTCAACCATCATTTTACTATCTACTACCTGATCCTGGGACTTCAGATCGCGCACGCAACGAAACTCCATACTAAGCACAATTCCCTCTAAAATCTGTCCTTAAAGGATGCCAATACCGAAACTGTTTCCCGCATTCGAAATCGGACTCGGTAGTTTTCGATAAGGGGCCATGCTACACTTACACACCGAATTTCAGCGCAATCCAGTATTTAACGGTGGAGAAATCCGTTAAAAACCACTTATTTAGGGTAGTTACTGAAAATGAAACACTATGCAATCACGAAGTCACGTGAGCAGTTGTGGTTTTGTACTTTTAATGCCAGATGATGCATAAACAATATTCTGTAATTAGATTTTGAATATCCCAAACAATGTTGTTAAAAAGTCCACTCAAATGTAAAAGTGATGCAAAAAATTTTATCATCAGCTAGCATGTTATGCACTGTAGTAAAAAAACTTGTCACTTTGGCGCTACATATCTCCGGTGCTAAATATGGTACAGTGACGCATAAAGTACTGTTAGACGCAGCTTATTTTGCTCTTTCTAACGATAATACATATCGAGAAATTGGCGGTCAAAAGGATTTCGCGGTATTCGGTCATTGCGTAATTCAATGTCCATAGAAAATGTATGGACGCATTCAGAAAACTGCAGCTAACTGCAGAAATAAAAATTATATTGACTAGGTGCTCTTGGATTTGCTATGTGGGGACTATTTAGCATATTTTGAGTACTTTTACGCATCGTAGGTACCTATATCCGCACTTCCACATTAATTATGCAAGGTTTCCAATGTCCATTCATTTTATCTCACTTACTTATTCAGTCATCAATAGTTTCCCAACCAAATGATATTTTCCTTAGGTGCCACCGGATTATATGAGCGTAATCAATGCACTTATTTTTCATCATTTTTTCAGAGCTTAGGGCCTTCAAATCGCTCTTCCCTTGAATGGTTAGTGAGATACACCCCAAATACAAAACGCATAATATCACGTGCTACTCTTTCGTCATTAGCCGTGCCCAGACCGAGCTGTTCTGTAAGTACATGTAGTTAGCGATAATATGTATTGCAAATTGATGTCTATAACCACGACCCCACCCACCACTGAACAACTTAACGTGCAAAATAACTTATTAACCGCTATTTACTGTAGGCAGAGATAATCTGATGTAGGCCTGCTCTTAGCTTTTGGTTCGGTACTTCCGCGGATGATTTCGAACGGTACGAAGACGACGATATCGAAGATCAATCTACGAGGATATGACATGCAGGTTAAAGACCTGGAAGTCTGCCTGTGAACTGGATTCTATGGCAGAACTGAAGCCTACTACCCCACAGGCCACAGCTAACTGCTACGGAGGTACGGGAGTGCACGGACCCTATTGCAGACAGACAGCTATAAAGATGGTACTATACTCTGGACTCTACGGCAGGCAGCGACGGAATACCCCTGGCCCATGTATGGAGTGAACTCTATGGCAATAAGCGATGCATGAAGAATCACACAGTTAACAGCTATGAACTCAAATCTATGGCAGACACCTAACAGCTACAGTGTATGGGGTTGGAATGGTCCCTATTGCACACAGCTATGAAGTACTCCATGGCAAGAAGCTATGGATTTAAATCGGCCCTATGGCAAGTACCCCATATAGCAAGCACCTAAGAAATGAATCCTATGGCAGATACCCCACAGCTGACAGCGTGTGTGTGTGAGCATATGTGTGTGTGATTGTGTGTGTGAGCATGTGTGTGAGTATGTATGCGTGACTGTGTGTGCGTGTGTTGTTGTGTGAGTGACTATGAATCCTCTCTTCCCCTCTCTCTGTACATGTAAGTCAGTATGTACATGTATATGTATGCTAAGAATCAGTTCTTGTTCCTTGTGCATACGCAGATGAATGTAATTGGCTAGTTTTGATGACATTCTGCATTGTTTTCCACAGTACACAACTCAAACTCCAGCTATCAATGCTCACCAATGGCAAGCTCTATTTATCCACTCCTCCCTCCCTCCCTCCCTCCCTCCCTCCCTCCCTCCCTTCCTCTCCATCCTCGCCTTTTCCCTCCTTCCATGATCCTCTCCTTCCACTTTCCTTCATCAGAGGAGGCTCAGAGTGTTCAGTGACAAAGATAAGGACAAACTCAGCAAGGTGATCCATACATACTAAGTCTGAGAGGGAGGCATGACATGGAGGCCACCCTCACCTTGGAGATGGAGACAGAACAGAACAGGGACCAGCGGGGTGTCATGGAGAAGGCACAGAATTTGAACCAGGTCTGTGCACTGGTCACCACTTGCAGTAACCCTTTATAGGCCAGTCAGATACAGTGATATTAGCCCTTTAGTGACACGAGTTTTAACCCTGTAAAGACACCAATATCAGCATTATTCTCCAGAACAAATTTTTATTTGTATATGTCTAGTTGCCATGGTGATTCATGTCCTCCTACTATGCTGCAAAACTCAGTCTGTTGTATGATGATTAATTAATATTGTTTGTTTTCCATATATAGTATGGAGGAGGAGAGGACACAACTACATCGAGTACTTCGAGGCCACAAGAGGAGGGAGACCTCACAAGGGAGTGCAGCCAGCAGGTGGGTGTGGTCAAGGGAGGTGGTAGCAGATGTGATGAGGCCAAATATTGTGGCATACAATTGTACGATTCCATGAGTGTTGTGTGTGTGTGTGTGTATTTGTGTGTGTGTGTGTGTGTGTGTGTGTGTCTGTCTGCAATGTATGGTAGCAAGCACACGATGCATGAACATGAACTGTACAGAAAATGTCACACACTTTAAAAGGAGCAAACTTTAAAGGGCACACTTTAAAAGGAGCACCCTCAATGGGCACACTTTAAAAGGAGCACACCTTAATGGGCACACTTTAAAAGGAGCACACCATAATGGGCACACCTTCCCCTACAAAAAAATCTTGGCATACATGTTCCAAATTCATGTGTGATATGTTGTCGCATGTGTTCCAGTTTTTCTAGAGCACAGTTGTACATGCTTATGTCATTCAATTGCAGGCATATCACTCTTCTAACTTGTATAGGTTGAAGAGTTTTTAAAATGCGTTCCCCCGAGAAGTTATAAAGCGGCACACCCCTTAGCATATTAGCGGGTATGCCTCATCGGGGAATCGCTTTTTAGAAACTATTCATCCTGTGCAAGTTAGAAGAGTGATATGCCTGCAATTTAATGACATACATGTACATGTAAGCATGTTCAACAGTGCTCTAGAAAAACTGGAACACTTGCAAAAACATATCACGCATGAATTTGGAAGATTTCATGTCAAGATTTTTTCGTAGGGGATCCATTGCGGGATAATGTGCAGACAGCATTCTACATGTAGGTGTCATTTTTCCCTCCCCTAGGAAAGGTCCCCTGTACTGTTCGTTGGGAGTACCAACCTGACATCTGCAAAGACTACAAGTAGGCAGGCTACTGCGACTTTGGAGGTAGGTGTGTCTGGTGTGTGCTGGTGTGTTATGTACATGTAGGTATGTGCTGGTGTTTGCATGATGTGTTTGCCCATACACCAGCCTATACACCATACACCAGCCTAGACCCCATACCCCAGCCTAGACCCCATACATGTACACCAGCCTGTACACCATACACCAGCCTGTACACCATACACCAGCCTATACACCATACCCTAGCCTAGACCCCATACACCAGCCTGTACACTATACACCAGCCTATACACCATACACCAGCCTGTACACCATACACCAGCCTATACACCATACACCAGCCTAGACCCCATACACCAGCCTATACACCTATACACCATATACCAGCCTGTACACCATACACCAGCCTGTACACCATACACTAGCCTGTACACCATACACCATCCTGTACACCATACACCAGCCTATACACCACACACCAGCCTGTACACCATACACCAGCCTATACACCATACACCAGCCTAGACCCCATACACCAGCCTATACACCTATACACCATATACCAGCCTGTACACCATACACCAGCCTGTACACCATACACTAGCCTGTACACCATACACCAGCCTGTACACCATACACCAGCCTATACACCATACACCAGCCTAGACCCCATACACCAGCCTATACACCTATACACCATACACCAGCCTGTACACCATACACCAGCCTATACACTATACACTAGCCTGTACACCATACACCAGCCTGTGCACCATACACCAGCCTAGACCCCATACACCAGCCTATACACCATACAGCAGCCTGTACACCATACACCAGCCTGTACACCATACACTAGCCTGTACACCATACACCAGCCTGTACACCATACACTAGCCTGTACACCATACACCAGCCTATACACCATACACCAGCCTATACACCATACGCCAGCCTATACACCATACACCAGCCTATACACCATACCACACCATACCCCATACATCAGCCTATACATCATACTTTAAAAAAAACCAGCCCATACACGTTCCTACATGTACATGTACCAGAATACTGAAGGTACTCTTAATCCTAAGATCTGCCCATGGTCTGTGCTGTGAATATAATAAACTTGAAAGGGAACCCACAACCTTATCTGATGTTAGAGGCCCATGTAGTGCTGCTACCTTGCCTGCCCTGAAGCTACATGCATGTAGACCTACCTCCTACATGGACCTACATAGGCCTACCCTACATGAACCCTTACATGGACCTACATAGGCCTACCCCTACATGTACTTACATAGGCCTACCCTACATGAACCCTTACATGGACCTACATAGGCCTACCCCTACATGTACTTACATAGACCTACCCTGCATGAACCCTACATGGACCTACATAGACCTATACCCTGCATAAACCCTTACATGGACCTACATAGACCTACTTGTACCTACCTGAGTACTGAAAATTACTTGTGTCTTTTGTCTACATGTACATGTATTCCCTTCAAACTACATGTACACGTAGTGTACTGTACATGTACATGTAACATCTGCCCTTCTGTGCTGTGAATATAATTAATCATGAAAGGAACCCACAACCTTATCTGATGTTAGACATAAAATAAACATACCCTGTAAATGTACCTGGACTTACCTAAGACTACCATATCTACAAGACCTACGTGTACATGTGTACATCTATCTAACTTCTGGCATGTACTTATGGACTACCGTGGACCTACATGAATTTGGTTTTACCAGAGGGCGCACGAAAACTGGGGGGAGGAGGGGATGCAGTCGAAGGGGTACATTTGTACATGCCCTGTTGTGCTCCACCGCTTTGTTGACATTTGTCAGCAAGTATTCGGGCTTTTTTTTACGTATGACACAACATGTAATCTACTTGCGGGTATACATGTATGTAATCATCAACGGAAGCATGTGTGGCTGAGGGGGAGAGGGGGCGGGGCAATTGCTGCCAGAGGGGTGGCATTTCATATGCCATGGTGGGGGGGGGGGGGGGGGGGGCAGCTGGCCCCCACCCCCAAGGCTATGCTTGATCCGGGGCTGCATGGTACATGTATCTACATGTACTTAGACTTATCGTGAGTACTGAAGGTTAAGTGTTCATGTGTCTTTCCTCTTCACCGCCGTACCACCTACACTGTACTCCTTTCTAGTAGAAACCATACAGAGAAGTTACATGTATAAGTCATACAAACCACACACTGTGTGCAGAATGTGTGTGTGTGTGTGTGTGGGGGGGGGGGGGTAATGAATGACAGGGGCCTGTTGGGCAAGCACTAGTCCTGATGCCTTGGTTGAGCTTTGCAGTCGACCTAATGGGAGGGGATGGAGTGTGCTTTGTGCATGATGCTGAGGGCTTTGGTTTTATGGTAGGGGCATTTGTTCTGATGCATAACCATCACTTTTTTCCTCTAGGTTTCAATATCAGGAGCTGCGAATATGTTTAAATGTCTGTTTGCAACTGTTTCCATGGTGATGTGCTACCATCAAGTATCTATGATGCTACTTAGGCACTTATATTTTTTTTGTTTTGTTTGGTGCTCATAATATGACACTAGACTTGCTTGTAACTGTGATAGCCATCCGATGAGGAAGAAGAGCAGCAGGGTCTTGTGGTAATTGTCAATTTGTAAACGTAACTCAGTGATGGGAAAGGGCAGCATGACCCGTCGACCTGATCACTATGGTAAATGTATTAAGTTCGATATCTTGACATGAAATAAACGTGTAAGTACGGGTTCTAGCTTGCCAATGTGTTCGGCTCTAGAGAAACGCCCACGCTGCGGGTCCGCCCATCGTTTACATCTTTCATATCACATTGAGTCGATGATTGACTACGGAAGGGGCAAAGAGAAACTATAAATGTAATAGCATATATGGGACAGTTTCCGCGAAAATGTCCGATCGAGTTTTATAACATTATAATCTTATAAAAATGCTTCTTGTTTGAGTCGCTATATCTTCCGAACGCTAAACGGTATCGAATTTCTATTTTCAAAAGTTCATACTACACCATTTCGCTATGATAAATTACATTTTGGAGTCTTGCACTTGCTCCATGCCAGTATTGCAACGTTCGATACCCGACCGGGTTCAAACCCGTCATAACTTTGGGTAGGAGTAATCAAATCGCTTCAAATTTGGTTTGTAGGTACAGAGGTCCTATACCTATCGATTTGTACTGTTCGCTAATTTTTATGCCATCCGTTACGGAGATACAGTTGAACAAACTACGTGCACTTTTTCCCGCTCGTTTCGCGCCTATGATATAACAACCGCCTCCCCATACATTGAGCGGGACGCGATTTGCCAAAATCATTGGCACGAATCGAGCGGGATAAAGTGGACGTAGTTTGTTCAACTGTATCTCCGTAACGGATGGCATAAAAATTAACGAACAGAACAAATCGATAAGTATAGGACCTCTGTACCTACAAACCGAATTTGAAGCGATTTGATTACTCCTACCTAAAGTTATGGCGGGTTTGAACCTGGTCGGGTATCGAACGTTGCAATACTGGCATGGAGCAAGTGCAAGACTCCAAAATGTAATATATCATAGAAAAATGGTGTAATATGAACTTTCGAAAATAGGAAGTTGATAGCGTTTAGCGTTCGGAAGATATAGCGATTCAAACAAGAAGTATTTTTATAAGATTATAATGTTATAAAACTCGGACATTTTCGCGGAAACTGTCCCATATCATATAATTATAGGAAGTATCGCTTTATATTATCTCTGCTTTTACGATATGTTGCCCGCGCGATGATCGCGATCGAGGCTTCATATGGCAATAATGTATTGTCTCATAGAAAAGTGGCATAAAAAGTGCTGGTGGCGTGACGTGCACAACGGACGCTGCACCAATATTGAAAGAATGGGTAAATATGCATGGCGGAGCATATATGATGACATGTTGGGAGTTGGGACTCGGTCTCCGTCATGAACTATACTAGTAATTGCGGACCGGCCACTTTGGACGTCGACGAAGCCAACATCATCCCTTTCGGTCATCTGCGGTACGTGTTCAATCTGTGTTTACGGGAGCTACAATTACTTTTACTTACTTAGTATTAGTAATACGTCATCGGCTTTGTATGCGTACGCGTCTCGTGAGCTAGGCCATTAATTAAAAACATTATTGATAAATGACATAATTAATTGTTAATAAATGTTACGTAACATGTCTACTTTACGAATAAATTAGTGCGGTAGAAATTAATTTCTTGTCTTGATTTTTGTACAAGAATGGCTCATGATATAAATCTATAAATTACAGATTCACAATTAGACCGATTTATCGTACTTAGTACATGTGTTTAAAAATCAATTTGAAAGAAAAGTGCTAAATGTCCGCCTATGTATGGGCAATTTCTCCATATGAATGTTTTGAGCATTTATAAAAAAATTCCACAGTGCCAATTGTAAGGAAACCTTCAACCAGTGATGCCGCGACCAGCTTTTACCAATCCGGTCACGTTCACGGCTGCATGGCGTTTAGATATAGACGGTCACGTTCACGGTCAAAGATGAACCGTATGATTACAATACGGTCACGTACACGGCTGGCCGTCAGCCGTCAAAATTTTAATATGGTCACGGACGGTCATTATTTATGCTATAGAAGCTTGGCATGCACATATCGATAGAAATGGATCATGAACGGTATGCATGGGCATAGCAGAACAAGTGTGAAAGAAAAAATTCAATTAACTAAAGGCTTTTGCAGCTGAGAATTAAAGAAAAGATTCAATTCTGGCTGGATCCATCCTCCATCTTCACAACTGAGAGAAAACTCGCTCGCACGTGGATAACGCATAATCATGGCAAGTCGCGTCCCCAGATTCACATTCGGCAGCAGCGGATGGCATATCAGGCTGGGGACGAGACTATGTCATGGCGAGGAGGACAACGTAAATAATAAAATGGTTCCTTAGCTACGTATTAGTGACAGTCGGGTTTGCTGCAGACTTCACCGCCTATCAGGTTGCTTATCCTCAAAGGTTCTTGGCCGGAAAGACGACATTTGCCACGCGCGCAGGGAAAAAATACACTGCACGTGACGCTATAGTGCTTGATGGACCGTCAAAAGTTCTGACGGCCACGGACGGCCAGCAAATAAATTTGACGGCCAAGTGTTTTTCACGGTTTAATCACGTGATCGGTAAGCTTTCCGGTCACGGTCACGGTCGGCCGTCAAACACCGTCAAATGAATACGGTCACGGACGGTCCGTGCTGGCCGCGGCATCACTGCCTTCTACAGCGCCGCGAGAATAGTAGAGGCTCGTGCTCGCCTACCAAGAGGTAACTCAGGCAACTATATCGGGAAATCCAGGATGTGATGGAGACTTTGATCACCAGCTTGGAACTATACCGGTATATTGTTTGACTATTTTTTGATCAAGTTGTATTTCAGCTGTAATTTCGTTAAAGTTTGCCGTTAAATTATGAATTATTACTGGCGTGCATGGTTCAGGGTTTGGAGCACTAGCCTTCAAGTATATACAGAACAGAAAATGGATTTGAAACGGAGCCTGCACGCGTTCATCTGAAGTGTGCAGACAGGTGATGGCGAATATACTGAATCCATATGCAGACCGCGATATCATACGTATAGAAGCAAAGTGTTTGTTCTGAGACCTATACAGGCGCCGCATTCGAGTCGTATGAAAAACTGCCTACGTGTCCAGTGCAGACGAGTATCGATCGGTATAGGTGCAATATGCAAGGCTGCATACGGTATACTGTCGCGCCGCGATGCATGTTAATACATGTAGGCATGGATTTTGTACACTGGTGGAGTCACTCTTGATTTATTGCACAATCGATGCACTCACTCAGCAAAAGGCTGAAGCTGTGCATAAATTAATTAATGCTTTCCAATGCTGGTCACCCCTGAATTCTTATGATCAAGATCAGCACCTTCTTCACAAGTTGTAATTATTTTACTAAGTACAATACACGATGTATAGGCCTTCTTTGGGAATCAGACTAACATATTGGTTGAATTACTAAACGAATCACATTTTGATGTATACTGAGGTGAGTTCATGCATAAATAAATAAACCAATGCGTTATAGATAGACATGATACCACATGTACATGTGCATATGTACAATGTAACAGTGGACGTTTAGTGCATGTTGTGGGCGGTAATTCCATAAACCAATTACAATGAAATGCGAGCCGATTAAAAATATGATGTCCAATCAGAAATAGTCTTGTTTCCAGACCCTATTTATTGAGAAACTAGGAAGGTCTGGAAACAAGACTAAATCGCGCGCGGCTCTCTCTCTCTCTTTATTTCTTTGTCCAGATCTGCAGCTTTGTGGCCTATGAATGATGGCATTGATAGCAGCGTGCCTCGAAAAACAAACCTTGGCTTTGATACAGTTGTTTTATTTAATCTTCATGAACATATACATACAAGTGGCTGCACTTTTCACCACATCACTGTAAAGATATGCATCGGTATTGTAGGTGCAATACATTCCAAAGAAGCTATTTATTTCAGTGCGACTGTACTCAATGTATATATATGCGTCGTGTCTGAAGACAAATAACAACACCCTGTTAAGCATTAAATGATATTTATGCCAAATGTAGAAAGTGTCGATCGTTTGAACTATTCCAGTATGAATGTAAGCAGTATATATATAGCTATAATAAATAACAACTTTAATAACAACGTTAATAACAACGTTACTTAACCCTCGAACAGCGACGGGCCACTATAGTGGCCGTATGCGAGCGCTTGCGCATTGCGGAAGGCCACTTTAGTGGCCAAGCGGGATGGCATAATTAAATGCGTAGCGTGGGCGTGTGTAATCAATTGCAGCTGCGCGAAGTTTGTTTACACAACTAAAATTGAATTCTATGCATAGTGTGGCTTCTATCTTGGGTGTAAAGTAGTGGCGATCACCAGATGCAGGTCCCTTCCTCACAGGTGTTTGCGGCCATATATTTTGTGGACAGTAGGTTTATAACCCGAAATATTGAAATGATTACGTATTCCCTTAGCAACGTCCTAGACAACCAGAGCCAAGAAACGTGAGCCTCCTGTACAAAAACAGGAATTATACCAGCGTCATTTAAAACCTCGAAACAAAAGAAGCATCATCTTTCTACAAATACTGCGTTTCTCGTGTTACAGTTTTGACGCTACGGCAAGTTATGGTTCGTGAAAGCGGGTAACCCTCGACGTACCTCTCCACTTTGAAATAAGTTTTCCACGCTCCCGACCGGTAAAAAGTTTTGATTCAAGTAAATCTTAGAGATAACAGAAGGTACTAACTGATTCCATTATCTGCTTATAGCCGCCTTTTTTTGGGCTAGAGATGCGTATTGCTGAAATATCGTGAATTTAACGGTATACGTATCAGGAGGAGGGATCGCTGCCACGTTTTGTGGATCTATAGGAAGCAGGTGCTCCTTCATAATCAAGGACAGTCTTCTAACTGGGTCATGTACCGAATGGTACGTACGTTGCAAGAAGTCAACTTGGTATGGATGGACTCTGCTCCTTTCTCCCTCAGACGATCGGTTGAGAGCTGGTGGAAGCCAGTGACTGTGTGACATGCTGTCTGCACATCAGCATCTGAAGGTCCAGGTTCTTCTGCACACTTGTGAGTGCTGTACTCACCAGCCCGTATTTCCTTTCCACATGTTTGCTGGCAATGTACCACTAGCAAGGTCTGAATGAATGGTGGTGTGGGCTTCAGCGGTGAAGGAGCCAAAGGAGTGTCCATGATGCAGCATGGACACTTGATCTTACTGCAGTTGGAAGCCATGAACCTGTGTATGATATGTCGATGCAGCCAGTGCCCCACATCAGTGGCGTATCCAGAGAGGGTGCTCCGGGTGCTTGAGCACCCCCCTCAGCCAAAATTGTAACCATTAATTATTAACGATAACGTATTTGCTGTGCGCCAAACAAAGGCCCCCACTTTTCGTATCGGACTTGAAGCAAACTGCCCCCCCCCCCCCCCCACTTTTCGTATCGGACCTGAAGCGAACTGCACCCCCCCCCCCCCCCCCCCCCACTTTTCGTATCAGACTTGAAGCAAACTGCACCCCCCCCCCACTTTTCGTATCGGACCTGAAGCGAACTGCACCCCCCCTCCCCCACTTTTCGTATCGGGCCTCACTTTAAGCACCCCCCTCACTGAAATCCTGGATACACCACTGCTACATGGTAGCTCCAATGGTTCAGTGGTGCACAATTGTCAGGCACAAGGGACACTGAAGTTGGTCCAGTACGTCTGGATTGTTGGTACTGGCAAGTATATGGTCTTGTGCTGAGAAGCCTGTCTGCATGGCAGGGGCTATTCCGCGTAAATCTGAGCTGCACTATTGTGGGCTGGACAGCCTGCATGTGGTGGTTTAGGATGACATATCTGAGTACTATCACATACACATGTACACGCAGCATATAAAATTATAATATCACCATGCAGTCAACTTCTGTGTGGGCCTTCCACTCAAAAGGAATACTGTTGGGCCCATGTTTGTGGTATCACACAAAGGATGGTGGGTGGGTGGGTGCATGTCCAGGGAGGTGTTGATAAGGAATTTGGAGTGCAAATCCTTTGCAAACTGTATGCAGTTATATGTTTTCCTCTTCTTTTATCCTCCACTAAGAAGCTGCCACACACTCTGCATCGCTCTTCAACTTTCTTTGTGTGTATCTCCATTCTTAAATACTGAAATTATTCATAAAAACTCCTGCCTTATTCTGAAGTTAAAAAAAAAGGCGGCTATTTATGAGTGATATGAATATACTCTCCTATGTGTGCTGATCATTATATTACTCGCTTACAGATTTCTACCGGTTGGTTCGTCCACAAAGACCGCTCAAGTACACCCCGTCTTTTCCCGCCAAAGTTGCATTGATGTGAAAACGGGCTGCGCAGAACCACTCATAATAAATGTAGTGCTTGGGCAATTATGGCTTACGTATAGCTGTGGTAGAGTGTTTTCATGAGCATTTTCTCTTCTCGGAATGTCATAAGACGAGTATGATATAGGCTCGCAAAAACAGATATCGTATAATGAGATGCGGCTAGAATTTTTTTTGGTGGCTAATACTAAATTACGGTATCGCTTAATTATCCAACCTACTGTCCAGCCGCAAACATCTGTGTCCTCAGCCTCCTCCTATACATGGAGGACATAGGTAGTGACTGTAGTGATGACGAATTTGATGGCTATGTTGATGATGAAGTCATCAAGGCGCTACCTGGAGTAATGAATAATAGTGGTACAGTAATAGAAATGATGAATGGATGTAACATAGCTGCTGTACAGGATGTAGTAATGAAGAAGATATGGTTGTGTGTGCAATGCAAAGTGACATTGGTGTGTGCTATGGAGAAGGTGCTGGTGGTAGCATCCCTGAGTTCACTCAGCACAGTGGTGTGGCACAACGGAGAAACATGCTTGTGGCACAAGGGAGGAACATGCTTGTGATGTAAGGGAGGAACATGCTTGTGATGTAAGGGGGTAGCATGCTTGTGGCACAAGAGGGGGACATGCTTGTGACGTAAGGGAGGAACATGCTTGTGACGTAAGGGAGGAACATGCTTGTGATGTAAGGGCGGAACATGCTTGTGGCACAAGAGGGGGACATGCTTGTGATGTAAGGGAGGAACATGCTTGTGACGTAAGGGAGGAACATGCTTGTGATGTAAGGGAGGAACATGCTTGTGGCACAAGAGGGGGACATGCTTGTGACGTAAGGGAGGAACATGCTTGTGATGTAAGGGAGGAACATGCTTGTGGCACAAGAGGGGGACATGCTTGTGCCACATGGGGGTAACATGCTTGTGATGTATGGGAGGAACATGCTTGTGGCACAAGAGGGGGACATGCTTGTGGCACAAGGGAGGAACATGCTTGTGATGTAAGGGAGGAACATGCTTGTGGCACAAGGGAGGAACATGCTTGTGATGTAAGGGAGGAACATGCTTGTGGCACAAGAGGGGGACATGCTTGTTACGTAAGGGAGGAACATGCTTGTGATGTAAGGGAGGAACATGCTTGTGATGTAAGGGAGGAACATGCTTGTGGCACAAGAGGGGGACATGCTTGTGGCACAAGAGGGGGACATGCTTGTGACGTAAGGGAGGAACATGCTTGTGACGTAAGGGAGGAACATGCTTGTGACGTAAGGGAGGAACATGCTTGTGACGTAAGGGGGTAACATGCTTGTGCCACATGGGGGTAACATGCTTGTGATGTAAGGGAAAAACATGCTCGTGGCACAAGAGGGGGACATGCTTATGATGTAAAGGAGGAACATGCTTGTGACGTAAGGGGGTAGCATGCTTGTGGCACAAGAGGGGGACATGCTTGTGATGTAAGGGAGGAACATGCTTGTGATGTAAGGGAGGAACATGCTTGTGGCACAAGGGGGGAACATGCTTGTGACCTAAGGGAGGAACATGCTTGTGATGTAAGGGAGGAACATGCTTGTGGCAAAAGAGGGGGACATGCTTATGATGTAAGGGAGGAACATGCTTGTGATGCAAGGATGGAACATGGTTGTAATGTAAGGGACGAACATGGTTCTGGCGCAAGGAGGGAACATGCTTGTGACACAAAGGTGGAACATGGTTGTGATGTAAGTGACGAACATGGTTCTGGCGCAAGGAGGGAACATGCTTGTGGCACAAGGGGGGAACATGCTTGTGATGTAAGGGTGGAACATGGTTGTGATGTAAGGGATGAACATGGTTCTGGCGCAAGGGGGAACATGCTTGTGATGTAAGGGAGGAACATGGTTGTAGCACAAGGGATGAACATGGTTGCACCATTATGGTATGGAATTACATACGTTACATCCCTTTCTCTTACCTGTAATAGCGATGCATATTGAGTCACCATTTCTAATTAGCAGCTGGAAGTTTGAAGAACCATCTAGCTTACCAGCTGCCTATACAATGAATGTGGTTGATCAGCCCTAGAAAAAACTAAAAGGGAATGCGTGTAAACACACACGAACGCTAGTGCGAACACTTACCGTACATAACTGAGGTATCAGGGCTCCTTCGAGAGTGAGCATCGCTTCACTATTCCAAATACGCTCACTCGAAGTTCGTCAGAGAAGCGTAAATACACGCGTAGCGTTCAAATTCCCCAAATCGTTTCGAACAAACACTTCTTGAGTCGTGTCGAAAAAATAAGCACCATCGGAAGCGTCGCGTTCGAGAAAGGCCCGCAAGCGTTTGTACACTCGAATTTGAACATTTCTATTTAAAAACCCTCCGCGTAACGTCATGCGTCATGAAATTAATTAGCGCTGGTCGAGGGTTAATGACCATATATGCATATTGTGTATATGCCTGGACGCGAAAGCAATACCGAATCAGTGAGTTGCATACAAAATGCAGCAGACATGCTTATCTCAGTTAAAAAGCCAATTTTCTTTTTCCGTTGATAGCACCAATTGAGCCAGGACGTCAAATATCTTTTGCCAGATGTAATTATAACCGACAACTTACTTCTACTGTAGTTAGCTGGTTAATGCTAACGGTTCACTCTCACTACCCGCGGTACAATTTTGATCTCGAGGAAAAGTGTACAATTTTTGCGTGGCATGCAGGTATCAATGCGTACAGGGAATTGAGTCCACCTCTTCCCCCGGACTGTATTCCCTGGATGACTGTACAATATTTTAGACGGACCCTGTTCCCTATGGAGTTGGGTTCCACGGACCGAACATTGCCCCGAACGGGCGGGCCGGACCGTATACCTATGACTGACACCGGTACAAGGGAATAACGGAAGGGAGGATTTTCAAAAAGATTCTAAGCCTCAGATTGGTGGTATGAAAAAAATGGGTGCGGAAGGAGAAGCGCCTACCATGTAACTGATATACGTAAGTAAATTAGTGGGTCCGGCATTGTACATGTATACTTAGATGTACATGTATAAAGAAGTCACCGAACTTCGCAACCATATGCAATGAATTCGTACACTTATTAAGAAGTCAGATGCTACTGTAAGGTGGGCGAAGCACAGAACATGTATGTGCATGCAATGTGATTTCCCCACCGGACCCCTAGTATAAAAGTTTACTATACTGCAAAGGAAATGTTTGTATTAAATGAAGTGTTTATCCACGCATTGTTGATTTACCATGTACACTGAGATTGCACAATAACCTATGTACTCAAATTCTCTGTGCTATTAAAACTTTGATATCTTGAGTTAGGGGCTGCATTTATGGGCTAGTGCAGAGTCACAGATAATTCACAGCTATTCACTGAAACATTGGTATAATAAAGCATTATATCAACACAATGAAATTCAAAATTCACAAGAAATAAACACTGGATATACATGTATAACACCACACAAGGTCTCAGATAGTAGGCCATTGAGTACATGCATATAAAAAATAAACTGTGAATTGCTGATTACTACACGTACTTGCATTAGAGTTTGTCCCACATAAAAAATGTGCACACCTAGCATGTGACCTTGGTAACAGTTCATGTGGGATTGGAAGGAATTCAAAGGGTTGTACTACTTTGTATGATTACACAAAATATTATACTCCTCCTTAACGCATTGCCCAACTTGAAGAACAGCATGGAATTATCATTGTGCATCCATTTACATGTACATGTACATGTATGTACATGCTATCATGGACATTGGACTGTGATAAAGAGTTAAGGGTGGCATTGTTCAGCATGACACATGGTCACCACAAGAACACGCAGAGTCACAGATACTTCACAGCTATTCACTGAAACATTGGAATAATAAAGCATTATACTGAATGAAATTCAAAATAAATAAACACTGGATATGCATGTATAACTTGACAACACACAAGGTCTCAGATAGTAGGCCATTGAGTACATGCATGTAAAAAATTAACTATGAATTGCTGATTACTACACGTACTTGCATTAGAGTTTGTCCCACATCAAAAATGTGCACACATAGCATATGACCTTCGTAACAGTTCATGTGGGGTTGGAAGAAATTCAAAGGGTTGTACTACTTCGTATGATTATACAAAATATTGTACTCCTCCTTAACTCATTGCCCAACTTCAAGAACAGCATGGAATTATCATTGTGCATCCATTCACATGTACATGTACATGCTATCATGGACATTGGACTGTGATAAAGGTTTAAGGGTGGCATTGTTCAGCATGATGCATGGTCACCACAAGGACACGCAGAGTCACAGATACTTCACAGCTATTCACTGAAACATTGGAATAATAAAGCATTATATCAAACAGAATGAAATTCAGAAATAAACACTGGATATGCATGTATAACACTACACAAGGTCTCAGATAGTAGGCCATTGAGTACATGCATGTAAAAAATAAACTGTGAATTGCTGATTACTACACGTACTTGCATTAGAGTTTGTCCGACATCAAAAATGTGCACACCTAGCATGTGACCTTGGTAACAGTTCATGTGGGATTGGAAGGAATTCAAAGGGTTGTACTACTTTGTATGATTACACAAAATATTATACTCCTCCTTAACTCATTGCCCAACTTGAAGAACAGCATGGAATTATCATTGTGCATCCATTTACATGTACATGTACACGTATGTACATGCTATCATGGACATTGGACTGTGATAAAGGGTTAAGGGTGGCATTGTTCAGCATGATGGTCAACACAAAAACACACAGAGTCACAGATACTTCACAGCTATTCACTGAAACATTAAAGCATTATATCAAACACAATGAGATTCAGTCCTGCATGTGCATCTATGACAGGCCTGGCAAAAAATAAACCTGCATGTACTCATGTTGCTGCTCCACTGATCATGAGTTGAATTTACATGTTTGCATGCCATTCAAACAAGTACTGTACAATGTCATGTATGATTTACTCCACAAACTGTTGATGTTCATTATGCTAAACAGAAATCAGCACTGGATACACATGTATGACAACACACAAGGTCTCAGATTAGTGTATATGCAAGAATTACTGATTACTACATGGACTTGCATTAGAGTTTATCCCACATCAAAAATGTGCACACCTAGCATGTGACTTCGGTAACAGTTGATGCGGGGTTGGATAGGTATGTACTACTTCGTATACAGTATACTCCTCCTCCCCCTCCTCCTTAACCCATCGCCCACCTTCAAGAACAGCATGGACCATTAACATGTACATGTATGAGTGTGCTATCATAGACATTGGACTGTGATAGATATGGTTATGCCCTTGGCACCCAAAGGGTTAAGGGTGGCATTGTTCAAAGCATGTTGGTCATCGCAAGGACACCAATCTCCTGGAGTCTTCTTGGGAATGGTAAGATTGGCGCCTCCATGCTTTGCGGCGCCCCTATGATTTAGGCCCGCTGGTGGGGCCTTACACCCAAGCACTGTGTCTTTAATATGATGTACAAGTGTTGAGTACATGGACATTGATGATGTGTGTGTACCCTTGTGATGCCCCCCATATAGTATCACACCTGTGCTGCACACTGTGCTGCTTTTCTACTTCTTGTTCGATAGAACAAAAAGTCAAAAATGAGCATTTTTACTTTGATGTCACAAAAACATGTGCATGGTTGTAGAGAACAATATAAAGGTCCCAAATTACTCAAGGCCTGAATAAAAATTACTCCAACTGCTTCAGAACTGGTCGGCATATTACTTAAGTAGTAAATTGTCTCTAGACTACATTCTGAAGGTATATGTATTGAATCAGTCATAATTGATAAATCGTTTAACAAGCCGAGCGACCATAACGGTGAAACAAGAGGCAAACTTCCCTTCGCGATCGCCTGCCTATTAAAAAAAAATCCATAAAACAAATAGAAACAATAACATATAAATGCGTACTAAAAGCATTGCAAGTTTGTCAGTAGTATTTGAAAAGTTTCAAACAAGGGTCTACGCTGTAAAAATGTAACTCGATCCTATACTTAGCACATTTGCGCATGGTGTTATTCGGTTTTTCGTGTGCAAAATATATTAATTATATCATTATTATACAATTATAATGATTATTATAATCATTATAATCATTACAATTATAATGATATTATATATATATAGCGCAATTCGTACATGTACATACTGGAAGTAGCGCAGCTGGGCAGAGTTCAAAGACCAAAATTCTCAAGTCGCCAGTGATATCATTTGACTCAGGCCTGATTTCGGTAAGTTAATTTACACGTATGCTTGCAGAACGAGGTCGTTCGAGCGTCTTGTCTAGCTTTTACGATGGATTTAGACCTAGCGCAAATCCAAGGGTTAACGGAACGGAGGATAAGAAGGGTTGCAAGTTATAATACATCTCCCCAGATTATTGATAAAAAAAAAGGGTGAGAATGAAAAAATCCTGCCATATACATATATCGTAGATTAGTAAAATGATTTTATACACTTCGCGGTAGTACATGGAATGTGATTTTCCCACCCAACCTACCCCAAAAACTCACGGGGGCCCCCCTGACCCTTTACCGCTTTCGGCCAATTTAACGAGCTTTCGGCCGATTCAACGAGCGCGGGAAGGGGGGGGGTGCTGTCCGTATTCGGCCGATTTAACGAGCGGGGAGGGTGCCCGATGCGTAAAAATATTATTCTTAGGGATCGCGGGGCCCCCTTTGTGCCATGGGGCCCGGGGTAGTGTACCCCCTTACCCCCCACCCCCACCCCCCCCCCTCTCGACGGCACTGCATATATCGTATATACAGCTGTGCCATTGCCGTGCATGGTATCAGTTTACCTGGTTATAACTAGCCGGGGGTTCTTAATTCCTGTATTATACCAATAGTGTCCCGTTTGAAGCAGGTGCATTCTCTACTTCAGGGCCGTTCAGGCGACTCAGGCCAATTTGCATTTTCCAAACCGCTCAACGTTAATGTCTAATTGCAAACTAAAAGCAATGCGTAACAGCTGTATATCAGTGTAATAATGGCGCGCCTATTGTAGTAAATGCGTAACCGCTGCTTAAATTACCCGTACTATTGACTGCCATGCAAGCTAATTAGTTAATAATACCACGAATATAAGTTCATAACATAACGCAAACAACATCTTCGCCCTGGTAAGAAGAAAAAAAAAAAAAAAAAACCGAACGAAAAAAAAAAATCGACCTCACCAGGATTCGAACCCAAAAAACGTGCTTCACACACCCCACCGTTATATATTTACTAGTTTGCTTGCTGCAGCTTTGCTTGCAGTATATATAGTTGTTCACTACGTAAAAGCATCTAGTTTGCTTGTGTAATTATGTAATTGGCTTAATTCCTACCTATAGTCCGGCATCGACGCTGTCTCGTTTGAAGCAGGTGCACTCTCGCCAATTTGTATTTTCCAAACCCGTTTTAACCGCTCAACGTTAATGTCTAATTGTAAACTAAAAACAATGCGTAACAGCTGTATAAGCAATCATTGCGCGCCTATTGTAGTAAATGAGTAACAGCTGCTTTTAATTACCCGTACTATTGACTGCCATGCAAGCTAATTAGCACACACAAAAATAATAAAACCACGAATATATAAGTTTATATCATAACGCAAACAACATCGTCCGATAGAATTGGCTTCCTTGGTAAGAAGAAAAAAAAAGAGCGAACGAAAAAAAATTGACCTCACCAGGATTCGAACCCAAAAATCGTGCTTCACACACACACACACACACACACACACACACACACACACACACACACACACACACACACACACACACACACACACACACACACACACACACACACACGGACACTCCACCGTTATATATATAGATACTAGTTTGCTTGTTGCAGCTTTGCTTGCAGTATATATAATTGTTCACTGCGTAAACGTATCTACATGCCTGTACAAATTATCTCCCTCTGGAGCTCTGGAGCAGAAAGACAGTAGTAATTAATAGTGTAGAGAAGGTCCATGCAATGTACAGTACATAAGGTACTCAGTGCACGTCAGTTGGGCATTATATATGCGTAGCCGAACAGCGTATCGTATATACAGCTGTGCCATTGCCGTGCATGGTGTCAGTTTACCTGGTTATGTAATTGGCCTAGCTGTCAGCCGCGGGTTCTTAATTCGTATTATACAGGGTGTCCACGAATGAACGCAACGCTTTTGAACGAGAATAACTTTTGATAGGAGTAAGAAAAAAATCTCATATTTTGAAACTAAGTTGGTCGGTTTCCTCAAATTTTTTTACATCCATTTAATTAATACGTTATTAATCATGCTAATTAATTTTAATAAGCACAACAAATTAACTGATTTTGAAAGTTTGAATGTGTTCACATATCGATTGTGAAGCTTCGTTCAAAATATTGGATTTTTTTCACATTCACAACTAAAACTACGACCCACTACTTATTTCGCTTCGCGTACGCATGCGCACGCGACCTCGTCCCAAGACTTATTTCGTGATTAAATAAGCAGTCTCAATCACGTGATACAATTCGGAGGCGGACTTTTTAAAAAGCAATGCCCCTTTTAAAAAAGCAATGCCCCACCTCCTACGTGGGTGTTACGAGCTAATTACATGTTTACATCCAATGTGGTGCGCACCAATTAGCACAATCGTACAGACAGACACTACTACGGGCTGATAAGAATTTGACATGCAATGCCATTCTGTGAGTTAGGAAACGGAGACGCACACGTGTATACACGCGTGTGTTATTACACACGCAAAAATCAAATCTAAAAAGATTACAGCTCTCTTGGAGCTAATAGCTTACAGCAGCATCGCATCCACACAGTACTAGTAATTTGTGCACATATCTGATTTTGTCTCTTAGCTAGCTACGTAGCTAAGATCCCGTGGAGCCAAACCTTTTGATACTAGTAGTAAGGAAAGCCTCATGTCATACAATGCAAGCCTCCATGCAGTAAAGTGATTAATTGTGCATGCTGTTAAGCTAGGTATTTGCCTTGTAAATCTAATTAGGGGGTGCTTTCATTTATAATGTAACGTGAGCTTCTGGCTGTGAGTGTTATTAAGGTTAAAGGTAGACTCTGCTTAAAAATACACCTGCAGGTTTAGATGATAGCAAAGTTTGCAGCTTTAAAGAAAAGTGGGTACGAGCCTTATTTCTAGTTCCAGATCATAGTGTGTGCTGTTGCTTAATTATGTTTCACCACCGATCTCTTTAACAAATTCTCGTAGTTATGTTAGACTTTATTCAAAGCTAATGTTGCAAGCCTCCAGATAATTTGTTTTTCTAAAGAGAAGGTGTGCGTTACTTTCAATATTCATCCCAGATCTTTTTTTGTTGCTGCTTGTGTATGGATGGCTCTCTTCTTTTTAAACAGACAGTTGTGATATGAGTGGGTGCTTTTGTTAAAAATAGCCAGCTAATGTTACAAGCCACCGGACAGGTTTTCAATGATTGGATTTAAGATCAGTGTCACTGTATCCCATTGCGAGCCTGTTAGCTAGTCCCAGATCAGGGTGTGCCTAAATTGGGATTAGATGAATTTTGAAGACAGCTGTTTTAGGTGAGGTGTGCTTGCATCATGTTAGGAGCCTTTCTAGCTGTGTTAACTGTGGCCTTTGCATATAGACTCTCTAATTTTTCTTTATGTGAGGGTGTGCTTAACTGTCTAATGTTGACCAGTAAGGATTGGGTAGGGTTGTAGCTAGTTTCCAGATCATAATGTGCTTTAGTATTTTAATGAGTCATGTTTCTATGTTAGGTCTCATTTAAGAGTATCAGCTGATATGTAAAGCCTCGAGCTATGTTTTAGATAATATCACGCAAATAGTGCCGTTAGAGAGTTTGAGCTTTAATTTCAATTCATAAAGCTATGAGTTTCTTAGCAGATCACAATCCTGTATGTCTTAAAGTGAGCATCATGTTTTGGGCCTTGCTGTTAGCTACGTGTAGTTCCCAGTTTATGATGTACGTTGCTGTTGCTTATGTATCAGCCTTAGGAGACTCCTGTTGTGGTGTAGCAAGCTTACAGCTAGGTTTTAGATGGTTGGATGTACGTGTGGTGCCATGTCTTAAGAGTAGTCTCTGCTTTAAGAGACTCAAGTGTAATGTGTGCCTAGAAAGCTTTGTGTTCTTGAAAATGTTTGTTAAAGCTACAAATTACACCTGTAGGAACTTGAGATTACTTGAAAGATGACTGGTTTAAGAGAGTGCATGTGCTAAGTATCGGTACTCCTGAGGGTGTCCATTAGTTTCATACCATCCAGTAATGTATTTGCACACAAAATGATTGTGCATGCTGTTGAAGTACGTGTTTTTTTTAGAGAGGTGTGTTTGTGATTGAGCCTTGTAGCTAGCATAGTTTGTTGTTGCGTATGTATTACTCTCTGATTTAAGTGAAGTCCTCATGTTTTTATTCATGGTGTTTCATAGGAAAATGACATAGTCTTTGCTTAAAAATATACCAGCTGTATTAAATAAGGGTGTGCTTTGCATCATGGATGAGATAACTCAGATGAGCCTGCTGTGATTTGGGGGAGTGCTTTCATTACAAATATCAGCTAGGTTTCCAATGCTTGGATTTAAGAGTGGTGTCATTTTAGTTCCTTGGTCTAAGTTGGGATTTTAGGACAGGTTTGCTTGCAACAAGTTGCTTATTTTCCCCCGCATCATAATGTGTGCTAACTGCTGCTTCTGGAAATAGACTCCCTGCATTAAGGGTTACTTCTTGTGAGGGTGTACTTAACTGTCTAATGTTGCAACCCATTAGATGATATTGAGTAGAGATGAGTCCATTGATCTTTTATCAGTGCTCACCTACGCTAGTTCTGTGTACTGATTTGAATTTAGGGAAGGGCTCTCTCGTACATGTATTTAAGTGAGTCATCATTTTTAATGCTAGGAGCCGATGCTTTTATTTTAGAGCATCAGCTCATTTGTCAAGCCAGCTATGTTTTGGATGGGAAGAGTGCTGTTTTTTAGAATAAGTTATGCTTAATAAAGTTATGAATCTTATAGCTAGTTACCAGATCACAAATGGTGCTGTTGTTTAAAGCATGGGTAGGCTCTCATCTCTAGGAGACACCGTGATGTGGATTTAAGAGTGGTGTTATTTTGCCACATTGTGAGCAATTGTGTGTCGAATTAGTGGTAGAATCATTGCTTTAAGAGACTCCTAGGTAAAGCTCTATGTTATAAATGAGGGAGTGCTTTAATTCAAAATGTAATAGTATAGGCTTCTTTGTTATTGCACTAAAAGTTAAAACTTTGCTGTTTTAAGTACTTGCATTGCGATGTGAGCTTCTAAGCTAGTTCCAGGTCATAGTGTGTAATTGTTGTTCTTTAATTATGTTAACTCTTTACTTTTTAAGGTGTTCTAAAGCTTCCGACCTCCAGTAAGGTTTAAAATGTTTGGGAAGTCAGCTGTACATCTTAAGAGAGCATTGTGCATGTGTTAAGTATCAGTACTGTGTTGTTATGTGAGTGTGTGCTTTTAGTAAAGTAATGATTATTAAGGTATGTAAACCACTGTGTTAAATGAGGTGTGCTTTCATTGAAAATGTAACAATCTGAGCTTCTATCTGTGTGCTATTAAAAGTACATGTAGTCTCTGCTTAAAAATACACCTTTATATGCTGGGGAATGTTTAAAAGGTGTGCGTTGCATCATGAGTCTGACAACTCAGACAAGCCTGTTGTGATTTGGGGGAGTACTTTCATTACAAAATATCACAAGTCACCAGCTACAGGTTCCATAGCTGGCTGAATTTAAGAGCAGTGTTATTGTAGTTCCCGGGTCTATAAGTTGGGGTTTCAATGAAGAGAACTGTTTTAGGACAGGTTTGCTTGCAACAAATTGTGAGTTTTTAAACTTAAATATAGCTATTTTCGTATCATAATGTGTTCTAACTGGTGCTTATGGATATAGACCCTCTGCTTTAAGTGTTACTTTTAGTGAGGGTGTGTTAGCTGTCTAATGCATTAGGTGATTGAGTACATATGAATCCATCGATCCTTTCTAAGCACCTAAACTTGTTCTGAGATTCTAATGTGTACTGGTTTTAGCCGCTGTCTCATACACGCATTTAAGTTTTTTAATGCTTTCAGTCGATGCTTTTATGTTAGAGCATCAGCTCATCTGTCAAGCCTCCAGCTATGTCGTGGAACAACAAGTGCTGTTTTTAAGATAGGTTGTGCTTAATCAAGTTATGAGTCATATAGCTAACAATCTGTGGTGCTGCTTTTTAAGCGTGCCTGTTGTGATTAGTGTTGCAAGTGTGTTTGTGATGCTTGGATTTAAGAGTGATGTAATAACACCATGTTGTGAGCAATTGTGTGCCAAAGTAGTGATGTAATCACTGCTTTATGAGACTGCACGGAAAAGCTCTATGTTATATGAGGGAGTGCTTTCATTCAAAATGTAATAGTGCAGAAACTTTATTAGTTTTTTTAAAAATAGTTGTAATTCCAGATCAATGTGTGTAAGTGTTGTTCTTTAATTATGCATGCATGGTGACCCCTTGCTTTATCAGTCACCTGTTTTTATGTTGAGGTGTTCTAAAGCTTACGGTCTCTCGCAATGTTTGGGAAGTCAGCTGTATGCCTTAAGAGAGCATCAAGTTTTGAGCCTACTGTAATGTGAGGGAGTGCTTACATTTCAAAGCATCTAGTGGTCTTGCAGGTTTGGATGATTGGTTTTAAGGAAGTGTGTTTCTTTTTGTTGTGATTTCAGTTCATGTCTCTATGTGTACATAAATATACGTGGATGGTTTTATTTAGAAGAGACTCTTGTTGTTTGTTAAAAGCTAGTTTGATGTAATATCTGCTTAGAAAAACTGCAATTGTGGCCAGACTAAGTTTCATGCTATTGGGTATTCAAAAAGTGTTTATGAACTCATGTTAGGTCAGAACATGTGCAATAGCATCCTTTGATGTTACGTTGCCAGCACAGTATAGACTACGATAGGGGAGAATGCTGTTTCTAAAAGAGAGGTGTGCTCTGCATCGTTGTTAGATCACATTGTGTGTTGTTGCTTATGCATGGTACATGATTCTAAGGGAACCAGTTGTAAAGTGAACACGTGCTTAACATGAAATAAAACCTCCAGGTCTAGATTATTGGATGATGGAAAATTATTGTCCTACATGTATTAGAGGTGGTTAATTTATTTCAATGTTGTTTTTGTGAGCTTCTAGTTATGCATAGTCTGCTCAAAAGATTACTGCATAACACGATACTTGCAATATGCACGTACAACAAGTACACACCATACATTGCCACTATAATTATAAATGCCCAACTGATTTTCTTGAATTTCTAAAAGTTTTCTAGCATTTTCCACTACTTTTAATGTGGCATTGTGCACCATCCTAGCTGGGATGGCTTGGATTGCGTTCTGAATTGCCATCCTCAATTCCTTCAATGTGTCCAACTGTTGTCCGTAGACTTGATCCCTACGATAAGTCCAGCATGACTGCATCAAGGAAATCCTCAGCCCACTTTACCCTCTTGGCAGCATCAGGTGCTTTTAAAGCCTGCACTGCAGGAGGATGGTATGCCTTCATGTGGAGGTTCTTCTTCAATATCTTAGCCTTGTGTGCACTTGAATGCACCGTGTACTGACATGGGGATTCCTCTGTATGCACTGAGCAAGGATGTTAACGTTGGCTTGCACTCTAACAGACTTCTTCCTTCCACAATGCTGCTTCAGTCTGTTTTCCATGGTCCCATGCTCCTCAAATTTAGATACCAACCTAAGCACAGTGCTTCAGCACAAAGTTGTGTAGGCTGGGTAGTCCCTCCTGAACCTGCTTACTGTGAGGTAGGCATTTTTTCCACTCTCATAGTAGAGCCTTACTATTGCAGCTCTTTGCTCTACTGTCCG
This sequence comes from Spongilla lacustris, assembly GCA_949361645.1. Taxonomy (NCBI): domain Eukaryota; kingdom Metazoa; phylum Porifera; class Demospongiae; order Spongillida; family Spongillidae; genus Spongilla; species Spongilla lacustris. The sequence continues at coordinate 6,426,997 of OX442416.1, read as the reverse complement.
TTGATGGGCTCTTGCTGCTTGAGGCATTCTTCACAGTCATGTGCACACAAAGGAGCTGCACCATTTTTGGATAATCTAATTGGTCTCCAAATGCTGCATTCTATTGGTCAACTATCCCTGCTTTTCTATTGGGCAACTACCCCTGCATTTCTATTGGTTAAAAATCCCTGAATTTCTATTGGTTAACTATCCCTGCATTTCTATTGGTTCTATTACTGCTTTTCTCCAACTATCATAGAGCTTGTAAAGTGATCCTTTAATGTTTTTCTGAAACTAACAAAGCTCTGTAAGTTTTCAAAGTGCTTTAAAAACAGGTTTAAGGTGTCATTTACATGGAAGCATCCCCTGGTCTAAGAATTTAACAAGGCGGGGGTGGGGGGGGGGGGGGGGGGGGCAAAACTAAAAAGGCAAATCTTATATCATTACATGTACACCAAAACTGAATAATCAAATGTGGGTTTTTTAGTTTCAAAAAGGCTCTGCAGAGCCCTTAAAAAACCCCAATAATCTTAATGTACAGGGTTAATGTTAAATGCCTCCAGCTACCCCCCAGATGATTTGAAGGCTGATGATTGAAGTTCATGTGTGCTCTGTTTTGTTGTTAAGTCAGAGTGTGCTTTAATTCCATAGAAGATGATTTTTCGTGCTGTTTTAAGGGGGTTTTTTCTGATGGTTTCTCCTATTGGTGTATGTGCAGTGCAGTGCAGTTGTACATGTTAGAAGCATTTTACAAACATGCAGATGCATAATTACATTCATAGTGACTAGGTTTTTATGAATTTGATTTGCATTGTTCCTTCTTGTGAGAGATGTTACTGATATGAGATCACACCATCTGTCAAGTTTTACTCAGCAAGGGCAAGGTACATGTACATGATATGTACATGTACATGATATTGAAGGTTGGGTGTCCATTCGAATTCACTAAATGTAGTGTCCTGGTTATGTATAGCTTACAGCTATAGTCTGCATAGAAGATATGCACAATGTATGGGGAAGATTTATGTTGTTTTTTTTTTAAACATAAATCTTCCCCATACACATCATCATGCAAAGCACACCTCTCTTAAAAGAGAGGTGTGCTTTGCATGATGATGTCTCAGGTCATAGTGCTTGTATGGGTGGAGACTCTCTGCTTAAAGAGTGTGAGGGTGTGCTTTAACATAGCATAATGTAACATCACACAAGATGACTGATCATTCTGATTGCTTAAAAACATTCATTTTAAATGAGGGTGTGCTTTCATTGAAGGTGTAAGTTGAGCTTCTAACATGTACATCGGTTTAGTTCATACATGTTAAAAGCAAGCACAATCACACATAACAACGAAGTTGCAAGCCCATCTACCCGTACTTTAATTAGCACACTATGACCTGAAAACTGATTTAAGGTGGAACCTCACAACATGTTGCATTAGAAATCTACATGTACATGTAGCTGGAGGCTTGCAACTTTTAAATGAAAGCACAAAATAAATAGCGCCTCTTTTATAATTACTACCTCTAACCTTATGTGTTAAATACACACAGAACAATTACTGGATGGTGTCTTAAAATTGGAATCATCTCCAAACAAACAGGTGTATTTTTTAGCAGAGACTACCTCTAACTTTACTTTTAATAGTTATAACTAACACAGCTATAGGCTCTTTCAATACAATCACACCCTCATTTAACACAGGGTTTCGTACCTACTGGATACTGATATACATTTACACATGCACAATGTCCTGGGAGCTTAGGTATGTGGCTCACAACATCCCTCTGTTAATCTTTCCAAGAATCTCAAGTCCCTATGAGTGTACATGTAATTTGTACCTTTAACCTTACTTAACACATGAATCATTTAACACAAACAAAACACATTTTGAAGCACACATAACACCTTAGTCTCAAAAGGCTCTGCATTAAATCTTATACAAGGACATGCACCACCCAGACATATAAATCCTATAGCTGGAGGTTTGCAACAGTATTTAAAACGAAAACACTTACTCCAATCTCAATAGGATTTCTTAAATTGACAGATAAACAACATATTATGATCTGGAAAATACATGTTGCTAATATTTAGGCTCAAAACATGATGCTCTCTAGCCATAGACATACCTGACTTCTCAAATGCTTTATGCTGGAACAACTCATCTTAAATTTACAATCTTCAAATTATTGATGTAATAAACAAAGTTTTTCATACGAGTCTATTAAATCAGTGATCCTATTATTTCTATTTTGCTAATAATGTGGTGCCAAGCATCACGAAAGCTACTTGTAACATTACTCAATACTAAAGCAGTTCTTCAAACCACAACAGGTCCATTGACAGTATAAATTGGGACTTGCAGGTAACTAGGTATAATCATGAGACTTAGAGCCTACCCAAGCTCTCTTAAGACATACAGCTGACTTTCCAAACATTTTAAACCTTGCGGGAGACCGTAAGCTTTAGAACACCTCAACATAACAACAGGTGACTGTTAAAGCAAGGGGTCACCATGCATGCATAATTTTACACACATTGATCTGGAATTACAACTATTTATTTTTAAAACAAATAAAAAAAAGTTTTTAACTTTTAGTAACAAGCCTGCACCATTACATTTTGAATGAAAGCACTCCCTCATATAACATAGAGCTTTTTCGTGCAGTCTCATAAAGCAGTGATTACATCACTACTTTGGCACACAATTGCTCACAACATGGTGTTATTACATCACTCTTAAATCCAAGCATCACAAACACACTTGCAACACTAATCACAACAGGCACGCTTAAAAAGCAGCACCACAGATTGTTAGCTATATGACTCATAACTTGATTAAGCACAACCTATCTTAAAAACAGCACTTGTTGTTCCACGACATAGCTGGAGGCTTGACAGATGAGCTGATGCTCTAACATAAAAGCATCGACTGAAAGCATTAAAAAACTTAAATGCGTGTATGAGACAGCGGCTAAAACCAGTACACATTAGAATCTCAGAACAAGTTTAGGTGCTTAGAAAGGATCGATGGATTCATATGTACTCAATCACCTAATGCATTAGACAGCTAACACACCCTCACTAAAAGTAACACTTAAAGCAGAGGGTCTATATCCATAAGCACCAGTTAGAACACATTATGATACGAAAATAGCTATATTTAAGTTTAAAAACTCACAATTTGTTGCAAGCAAACCTGTCCTAAAACAGTTCTCTTCATTGAAACCCCAACTTATAGACCCGGGAACTACAATAACACTGCTCTTAAATTCAGCCAGCTATGGAACCTGTAGCTGGTGACTTGTGATATTTTGTAATGAAAGTACTCCCCCAAATCACAACAGGCTTGTCTGAGTTGTCAGACTCATGATGCAACGCACACCTTTTAAACATTCCCCAGCATATAAAGGTGTATTTTTAAGCAGAGACTACATGTACTTTTAATAGCACACAGATAGAAGCTCAGATTGTTACATTTTCAATGAAAGCACACCTCATTTAACACAGTGGTTTACATACCTTAATAATCATTACTTTACTAAAAGCACACACTCACATAACAACACAGTACTGATACTTAACACATGCACAATGCTCTCTTAAGATGTACAGCTGACTTCCCAAACATTTTAAACCTTACTGGAGGTCGGAAGCTTTAGAACACCTTAAAAAGTAAAGAGTTAACATAATTAAAGAACAACAATTACACACTATGACCTGGAACTAGCTTAGAAGCTCACATCGCAATGCAAGTACTTAAAACAGCAAAGTTTTAACTTTTAGTGCAATAACAAAGAAGCCTATACTATTACATTTTGAATTAAAGCACTCCCTCATTTATAACATAGAGCTTTACCTAGGAGTCTCTTAAAGCAATGATTCTACCACTAATTCGACACACAATTGCTCACAATGTGGCAAAATAACACCACTCTTAAATCCACATCACGGTGTCTCCTAGAGATGAGAGCCTACCCATGCTTTAAACAACAGCACCATTTGTGATCTGGTAACTAGCTATAAGATTCATAACTTTATTAAGCATAACTTATTCTAAAAAACAGCACTCTTCCCATCCAAAACATAGCTGGCTTGACAAATGAGCTGATGCTCTAAAATAAAAGCATCGGCTCCTAGCATTAAAAATGATGACTCACTTAAATACATGTACGAGAGAGCCCTTCCCTAAATTCAAATCAGTACACAGAACTAGCGTAGGTGAGCACTGATAAAAGATCAATGGACTCATCTCTACTCAATATCATCTAATGGGTTGCAACATTAGACAGTTAAGTACACCCTCACAAGAAGTAACCCTTAATGCAGGGAGTCTATTTCCAGAAGCAGCAGTTAGCACACATTATGATGCGGGGGAAAATAAGCAACTTGTTGCAAGCAAACCTGTCCTAAAATCCCAACTTAGACCAAGGAACTAAAATGACACCACTCTTAAATCCAAGCATTGGAAACCTAGCTGATATTTGTAATGAAAGCACTCCCCCAAATCACAGCAGGCTCATCTGAGTTATCTCATCCATGATGCAAAGCACACCCTTATTTAATACAGCTGGTATATTTTTAAGCAAAGACTATGTCATTTTCCTATGAAACACCATGAATAAAAACATGAGGACTTCACTTAAATCAGAGAGTAATACATACGCAACAACAAACTATGCTAGCTACAAGGCTCAATCACAAACACACCTCTCTAAAAAAAACACGTACTTCAACAGCATGCACAATCATTTTGTGTGCAAATACATTACTGGATGGTATGAAACTAATGGACACCCTCAGGAGTACCGATACTTAGCACATGCACTCTCTTAAACCAGTCATCTTTCAAGTAATCTCAAGTTCCTACAGGTGTAATTTGTAGCTTTAACAAACATTTTCAAGAACACAAAGCTTTCTAGGCACACATTACACTTGAGTCTCTTAAAGCAGAGACTACTCTTAAGACATGGCACCACACGTACATCCAACCATCTAAAACCTAGCTGTAAGCTTGCTACACCACAACAGGAGTCTCCTAAGGCTGATACATAAGCAACAGCAACGTACATCATAAACTGGGAACTACACGTAGCTAACAGCAAGGCCCAAAACATGATGCTCACTTTAAGACATACAGGATTGTGATCTGCTAAGAAACTCATAGCTTTATGAATTGAAATTAAAGCTCAAACTCTCTAACGGCACTATTTGCGTGATATTATCTAAAACATAGCTCGAGGCTTTACATATCAGCTGATACTCTTAAATGAGACCTAACATAGAAACATGACTCATTAAAATACTAAAGCACATTATGATCTGGAAACTAGCTACAACCCTACCCAATCCTTACTGGTCAACATTAGACAGTTAAGCACACCCTCACATAAAGAAAAATTAGAGAGTCTATATGCAAAGGCCACAGTTAACACAGCTAGAAAGGCTCCTAACATGATGCAAGCACACCTCACCTAAAACAGCTGTCTTCAAAATTCATCTAATCCCAATTTAGGCACACCCTGATCTGGGACTAGCTAACAGGCTCGCAATGGGATACAGTGACACTGATCTTAAATCCAATCATTGAAAACCTGTCCGGTGGCTTGTAACATTAGCTGGCTATTTTTAACAAAAGCACCCACTCATATCACAACTGTCTGTTTAAAAAGAAGAGAGCCATCCATACACAAGCAGCAACAAAAAAAGATCTGGGATGAATATTGAAAGTAACGCACACCTTCTCTTTAGAAAAACAAATTATCTGGAGGCTTGCAACATTAGCTTTGAATAAAGTCTAACATAACTACGAGAATTTGTTAAAGAGATCGGTGGTGAAACATAATTAAGCAACAGCACACACTATGATCTGGAACTAGAAATAAGGCTCGTACCCACTTTTCTTTAAAGCTGCAAACTTTGCTATCATCTAAACCTGCAGGTGTATTTTTAAGCAGAGTCTACCTTTAACCTTAATAACACTCACAGCCAGAAGCTCACGTTACATTATAAATGAAAGCACCCCCTAATTAGATTTACAAGGCAAATACCTAGCTTAACAGCATGCACAATTAATCACTTTACTGCATGGAGGCTTGCATTGTATGACATGAGGCTTTCCTTACTACTAGTATCAAAAGGTTTGGCTCCACGGGATCTTAGCTACGTAGCTAGCTAAGAGACAAAATCAGATATGTGCACAAATTACTAGTACTGTGTGGATGCGATGCTGCTGTAAGCTATTAGCTCCAAGAGAGCTGTAATCTTTTTAGATTTGATTTTTGCGTGTGTAATAACACACGCGTGTATACACGTGTGCGTCTCCGTTTCCTAACTCACAGAATGGCATTGCATGTCAAATTCTTATCAGCCCGTAGTAGTGTCTGTCTGTACGATTGTGCTAATTGGTGCGCACCACATTGGATGTAAACATGTAATTAGCTCGTAACACCCACGTAGGAGGTGGGGCATTGCTTTTTTAAAAGGGGCATTGCTTTTTAAAAAGTCCGCCTCCGAATTGTATCACGTGATTGAGACTGCTTATTTAATCACGAAATAAGTCTTGGGACGAGGTCGCGTGCGCATGCGTACGCGAAGCGAAATAAGTAGTGGGTCGTAGTTTTAGTTGTGAATGTGAAAAAAATCCAATATTTTGAACGAAGCTTCACAATCGATATGTGAACACATTCAAACTTTCAAAATCAGTTAATTTGTTGTGCTTATTAAAATTAATTAGCATGATTAATAACGTATTAATTAAATGGATGTAAAAAAATTTGAGGAAACCGACCAACTTAGTTTCAAAATATGAGATTTTTTTCTTACTCCTATCAAAAGTTATTCTCGTTCAAAAGCGTTGCGTTCATTCGTGGACACCCTGTATACCTATACATGTAGTCATCGACGCTGTCCCGTTTGATGCAGGCGCACTCTCTCTCTTCAGGGCCCATTTGTATTTTCCAAATTTTTGAGTTTCATATATGTATTTAGTTTTGCTCACCACTTTTAGCTAGCGAAGTTGTTTTTGTCAAAATGCCATCTCGGCTACGAAAGAAGAAAGCTAAGCGATGAGAGGAATACCTCATAAATCGAGACTAAGAGTTAGAGTCCTCCCGAGTTCGGTACGATGCTGATGCTGAACAAAGGCGGGCGTCTGCTCGTGACATGTACATAGCAAATCTGGAGTCGAACCGAGCTTCTAAGAGGTGGCCACAGGAAAAGAATTCTGTTGCGGTGCGAGGGAAAGCATGGCGCGCGAGTTTGGAGCAGCAAATGTAACATAACTATAAACGTTGTGTTGCTAGGCAATAAACATGGGAATTATACAACAGCTGGATTTTATCATACAATCGTATTTACTTCAACATTGTACTTAGTAGTATGTACGGGTTGCAAAGTACAATGTACATGTACACCTATATACTAGTAGTCACAAAAAAATGAATGAAACATGATATAAAACATTCTCTCTGAGAAAGTTAGTGGTATATAGGATTTGATGGCAATGGTGGTGTAAAAAGGAAAGGAACAAGGGATTAACGATCGTACAAACTTTTTGAATAGTCCTATCTTTAGCAACGTAAAATGTACGTTTACTACAAAAGTGCTAAATATAGGACAAATTTTGTACCATCGTTGATCCCTTGTTCCTTTTATTTTTACACCACCATTGCCTTCAAATCCTATATACCACTAACTTTCTCAGAGAGAATGTTTTTATATCTTGTTTAAATGAAGTGTTAATTTATTCATTATTGATTTACCATTCAACACAATGTTATGTACTCATGCAAATTCTCTGCGCTATTAGTACACAACTTGAGAGGCTACACTGATTTATGGGCTACTCATCATCCATTAACATATTTGGCTGTTGTGATAGAAATGCTGTAGCTTTTGGTACTACCATGTGTACAATGTCCTAACCTGCTGGCTTATCTAAGGATGACATACTTGGTATGACTCCAACAGTGGTCACCATTCAAGATGCAGAATGTTACATATTGGGAGGATTGGAATCGCTGTACATGTAGCAGCTCTGCTTCTCATAAGTATCCACATTCTGAAGTAGCTTATGAAAACTAATGCTTATTAATTCATGCATGTAGCTATTGTCAGCATTAACATTCAACAAGCTTTGTCAATGTAGAAGTCTACAAGTCACAGCTGGACATCATAGCATGTTTTTACTCCACTGTTTTGAAGGTAAAGATCAACCAAATAACAAATTAAAGTGCCTTCAATCATAAACTATCCTTGCATGAAGACATCAATTTTATTCAGCTGAAAAGACAATTTTTCATCATACTCTTACAATAGTCTGAAGGCCCGGTTTTATGGCAATCATTAATACCCATTTTATGGCATTTTGACTTGTTCTTCAGTTCAATTTTTTTTCTGCCTTTCTAATCGACAAAACATCTTCCTTTCCTTCATTTCAGTTGCTAAGTATGTCTACAAGTACCTTGATAATCATCTGTTTGATGATGAGATCCTCTGGCCAATGTGTTCATCTAACTACAAGGCACATAGACTGCTAATTATCAAAAATCAGTTTTGTTCAATGAAAATTTCTCTCTATTGCATGTGCTCATTCCACATCTTGGGATATGGTCAGGTCTAAACTATCTGTTGACAATGTATACAATTGATCAACCTGTAAAAGAACAAGGGAACAGCTTGTGCAATAATAACTGGATAGACACTTATCACCATCCAAGAGCCCGTTTACAGACTCAAAACTTCCTTAAATAGTTAAAGCCCAGAATGTTCTAGAAAAAGCATGCAAATGCATGCCCCGTTTAGCAACAGCATGCATGCACAAGTATGCCCGCAGTATGTTCTAGCCCAAGCATGATATAATTAACACTTGACTTTGCATGTCAGGCATCCTTGACATTCCTTTCCCCTTTATCTATGACACACCTGTCGCTCACAATGTCGAGACGGGCCGGGAAAGTCCATCAGCATTTCCATTTGCTTGCCCTGCCCGGTATACTACTGAGTATTGGTATGGTTGCATGGCAGGACAGCAAGCCACAGTCATGTGTTTGACCATGTGTAGTCATATGACAACAAGCCATGGCCATGTGCAGTTATATGACAGCAAGCCACAGGCATGTGCAGTCATATGACAGCAAGCTACAGCCATGTGCAGTCATATGACTGCAAGCCACAGCCTCATATGACAGCAAGCCATGGCCATATGACAGGCATGTACAGTCATATGACAGCAAGCCACAGGCATGTGCAGACATATGACAGCAAGCCACAGGCATGTGCAGTCATATGGCAGCAAGCCACAGGCATGTGCAGTCATATGACAGCAAGCCACAGGCATGTGCAGTCATATGACAGCAAGCCACAGCCTCATATGACAGCAAGCCATGGCCATATGACAGCAAGCCACAGGCATGTGTGCAGTCATATGACAGCAAGCTACAGCCATGTGTAGTCATATGACAGCAAGCCACAGGCATGTGCATGTAGTTATATGACAGTGAGCCACAGCCATATGTAGTCATATGGCAGCAAGCCACGGCCATGTGCAGTCATATGACAGCAAGCCATGCACAGCCATGTGCAGTCATATGACAGCAAGCTACAGCCATGTGCAGTCATATGACAGCAAGTTACAGCCATGTGCAGTCATATGACAGCAAGCCATGCACAGCCATGTGCAGTCATATGACAACAATTATGCTACAGCCATGTGCAGTCATATGGCAGCAAGCTACAGCCATGTGCAGTCATATGACAGCAAGCTACAGCCATGTGCAGTCATATGACAGCAAGCTGTGCACAGCCATGTGCAGTCATTTCTACAGCAAGCTACAGCCATGTGCAGTCATATGACAGCAAGCTATGATCATGTGTAGTCATATGAAAGCAAGCCACAGGCATGCATGTGCTTCTGACCTTCAAAGTGTGTGCCTGAGATGCTCGATCGAATCCTTCTCTTCCATCATTGGTGTAACCTCAATGTCTGCAGTATTTGGGTTATGCACGAGCTATACACATTCAGGAATTAACCGATCTGGTGATGGTTCAGAATTAGACAAAGGTATTGCATTGCTTGGTTGGCCACGCGTACATGCATGGATACCACATGCAGCACTCTGTGCAATTTGTTCTTGCATGACACTTGTTGCACACTGCAAGCTTCTGAGGTTTTATATATAATGCGCATGCGCAAGATTAGTTTCAGTCTGGGTACGAGTTTATATACCAAACAGAGCAGTTTGCACATAAACTATGCTAGCTATGAACATGCTATTCACTAAGCCTCTATTTGGCATCAAGAAGAATCTAAAAATACCATCCGATTTTAGCGATAGGAAAAAAGTGTACCGATCAGCTTTAGGACATCAAAAAACGGGAAAGTGCGTAAGTTTCACGTGATGCAAGTATGTTGTTTTATATCCCACAAAGCTAAACTTTATACCAAATGGCTCAGCGAGAGTTGGCCTATCAGAAAATATGCTTTCTAAAGCATACAAAACTTTTTCGACTAATTTTCCAAAAGGTCGGTTCGACAAAAAATACATTCCATTCTGACGGAAGCGGTGCTAAATAGTTATAGCCCAGAATACAGAACTAGAAAAAGGATGCGAATGCATGCCCCGTCTAGCACAAATATGTCCGCAGTATATGTTCTAGCAAAAAGCATGCCTAAGCATGACATAATTAACACTTGGCTTTGCATGTCAGACATCCTTGACACAACCTCAAATGCTATGTGATATTTCCTTGCGCATTCAGATTTACAGACGTGCAAATACTTCACCTTAGCTTCATTTACACAGGGCTAAAACGTAAATGCATAAATGTTTATGTCTTTTGCTAAGTACTACATGTAGTTGAATGCAATAGCCTTATTACCATGGACACCCTATAGAGTAATATACAGTGTTCCACACTTAAAGCTTCCAAAACTGGATTTTTTGCTTTATAACTTTTTAACCATTTAAGATGTGATCATGGGTATTGAATTTTCACATTCAGCCACCATTTCTACACAAGAGTGATCAATTAAATTAAAATTACTAAGTAAAAACAAAGATTGGTGAGAGAGGAAGTATAAACGGTTTAAAACACCTTTTTGTAGTACAACTCCAGTACAGAATGTAGTTAAGGGCTCAAATTCTTTTTGTGGATACTCCTTGGGGCTACCTATATATGTGGCAAATTCGTTGGCTGAAGTCATTTTGGTTGTGAAGATCTGTTGAGATTTATGCATTTTTGGAGGGTGTTTTGCAGAATGTAACAGTTCGGACGAATTAGTTTGACTTAAGGGTTAAAAATTCTATTTTATGAGTGAAAGGGGCCTGGGGTATCCATATAATTTTTTTGACAGCTTGGTATCGTCCTTAAAGAAGTATTGAAAAACTAAAAAGTTGGAAAATTGAAGCCATTTTTTGTTCCGTTTTTAGGATTTCTCCGTATATCATAATAAAACTCTAGCTCTGTTGTGTGATTTTGGGTTTGTACTTCTGCCATTAAGTGCACTAAATGTAGAGCAATCTATATCAATTAACTACATACAAAAAAAAATGAGATACACTAAGAGTTTTACTATGATATACGGAGAATAACCGATTAACCTAAAAAACCTGAAAATCGGTTACACACCCTACATGCGTGTATGTGCGCGTCTGCGTGCCCGCTCGTCCTTGCATGCATGTGAAATATTTGATCTGTATACGTAAAATCTGATTGGTACAAGTGCAAGTGTACAAGACTAATTTTTAAGAATCAAATATGAATCTTTCTCCCTTGACGACGTTGGAAGAGCCAGTTGCATTGCGACAGCCTTCGTGCAAACAGCGCAGATGACGCATTCTTTATCCTAAAAATATTAAAAATTATATGGATACCCCAGGCCCCTTTCACTCATAAAATAGAATTTTTAACCCTTAAGTCAAACTAATTCGTCCGAACTGTTACATTCTGCAAAACACCCCCCAAAAATGCATAAATCTGAACAGATCTTCACAACCAAAATAACTTCAGCCAACGACATATATAGGTAGCCCCAAGGAGTATCCACAAAAAGAATTTGAGCCCTTAACTACATTCTGTACTGGAGTTGTACTACAAAAAGGTGTTTTAAACCGTTTATACTTCCTCTCTCACCAATCTTAGTTTTTACTTAGTATTGTAATTTAATTGATCATTCTTGTGTAGGAATGGTGGCTGAATGCGAAAATCCAATTCCCACGATCACATCTTAAATGGTTAAAAAGTTATAATTGAAAAAGCAGTTTTGGAAGCTTTAAGTGTGGAACACTGTACATCCTATCCTGACACAGTTAAATTAACATCTGCTGTGAAAATCATGACAATATATATTGGTTAACTCTGAGTACAGTTTCTGTGTGTAGTAAGGTGTCATATCATAGGTGTGTATATGAGGGGCTGTCGTAGGCATAGTTGTCCTCCCCCCCCCCCCCCCCCCCCCGCAAAATGTCTCCCCTCCCCCCCCACCTCCCCCGCACATTCGTGCCTAGGCACCGCTGTCCCCCGGACACTCGTTCCTAGGCACCATTGTCCCCCGGACAAGTATGCCTAGGAATATATGTCGGCAGGAGACATTTATGCCTATAAACATAATTGTCATAACCTAGGCACCAGTGTTCCTTCATGGGGGGACACTGGTGCCTAGAATAGAATGTCCTACACTTTAAATACAGGCCTGGAGTATACAAGCATATGTATAATATAATGAAATCGGACAATATACATAATTATTAATACTTTACACGTTTTATACGTGTATTTATTTGCAAACGTCATGCATGCAATGATATATCATAATACATGCGTGTAGGGTATGTAGCCTTTTTCATAAACCAAAATCGATTATTTCGACTATGAAAAAAAGTCCAATCGATTTTTCAGGTTTATAGCAACTTGCAAATCGGTTATTAGAAACATTAAATCGATTTTGGCGATTAGCGCAACATTAATTTGCAATCGTTTATCTAGGTTTTAAGAGGTTTTTCCGATTTTTGATATTGGCCAGATAAATCACAGTTTCTCAAGTCCGTACACGCATAGCCAGTTTTATGCTGCTTATGCCAACATTAAAACAGTTAATAGTCCCTTATAAGATAGCACTGGGATTCCTAAGTGACGCCACACCCACTGGTGGGAATAATTCAATGGCGGTGAAAGAACATGTTGGGTGGATGGAGGTGGAACACCGTTCTACGCATATGACAAAGCCACCAATCAAGACATGTACGTTAATCATAATGTTATGTCCGAACGTCTGGAAAAGAGCCAGTGTAGCTAAGTATTTGGACACCTGTGCTGCTGTGGATAGGCGTAGAAGGGGAGCTTGTAAATTTTCACGATTGGTTATTATGGTAGTTATGTACAAGTTATTATGAAATGGATATTACCAGTCCCCCTTGCGTTTGGCCGAATACACGAGCGGGGGGAGGGGGGGGGGGGGGGGGGGATCCCCCTTGCGTTTGGCCAAATATATGAGCGGGGGGTCCCCCTTGCGTTTGGCCGGATACACGAGCGGGGGAAGTGGTCGATTCGCTTCATTTGACAAATTGATAATTAGGCCTACTGTATCGCATGCGCAAACGATTATAGGAGCGCGTGAATAATTAATTATTAAATTTATGATACGGCTTTCCCGGGGGGGGGGGGGGGGGGGGGGGGGGGGGGGGTGG